>JAWWMK010000032.1:15249541-15288291 GCA_035047105.1 Galeopsomyia nigrocyanea | reverse complement strand
TATATATTTTTTTTTTTGCAACGAATGACTTTTATTACTGACGAATCATTTAGATGGTCGGGTTGATTGAGTTTTATGGTCGGTAAAAAGGGTTGGTGGTTGACAAATGAATTTTTATTGGTGTATGTACGTGGAAAGTATACTGGTATAGCTCGTCTACTAAAAGTCTATATTTTATTGCGAAGTATAATTTTTTTTTATAGAGAACTCAATTTTTCCATATTAAAAGTATTTTACATTGCACGTGATTACTAATAATTTGAAATAATTATGAAAAAATTATGATGAGACTGAAAGATTGCATTAACTACAACTGATTATAGCTCATCATCCTCGAATTACTATCATTTAGCATACGCACCGATGATCTAATTGAGAGCACACGTGCCAATGTACATAATTTTCATACTCAATTATTTTGCATTTTCCAATCAGTCAATACACGACAAGTGTCCAAACTAATTTCACATCATTAAAATTGCAAATATTGTTTTAACAAGATCCGCTGAAATTTGAATAGAAAATACATTTCTAAAAAAAAAAATCTGTTGACTCGCACTTACACGGCCAGTACGACAACATCCTATTTCCCCCTGCGTTATCAAATTTCTTCAGGGCCAACAAACCCTCTCGGCAAATCTAATTCTCGCGTCTCGCTGGTAATACAAAAAAATAAGAGTACAACCACCCTCTCAAACATAACAGATCTCGGATAGGTTTTTCTTTCAATTCGTATCTCCGCTCTCGTCTGTATAACATTGCGCGCCGAGACGAGTGCGACGACCGCTGCTTGCCGGCGAGAATGAGAAGAGGGAGAATATAAAAGCGTCTGAGGCGGATGAGAAAAGTTTTATGGGAATTGGCTTTGGCCAGGCAAAGAGAAAAAAAAAGGTACGCTCTCTCGAGACGTGAAAGATTGCGAGGGGATAAAGGCGAGATTTGAGAGATGGTATTTTTTGAAAAAATAAGTGCTGAGTGTTGCGATGTTTTAGTTTGTGAATTACACTTTCTACGAGTTGCAATCAAGTTTTAGGGGGGTTTTTTTGATGTTGAAGTAACGTGTGTTTATGAGAAACTTTACTGGCGTCGCAATGAATAATTCATTTTGAGGATATTACACCTGGAATACATTGTCTGCTTGTATACTGCGTGACATTGCAGTGAATATTGATTGTAAATGTTCTTAGCTTACAATGAGATTATTGGCGGGTAATTGAATTCAAGTTGTAATTTTATTATACGTACAATTAACTATCTATAGGTACGAAATTAGATTGATTTTGAAATTTTTTTCCATCTTAATAATATCTAAATATTGCCACAATGAAAAAAAAAATGTTTCATAGTAAGTAGATGGATTACCGTATCCCCGTGATGTGGTATCCCCTTAGCTTATCTACTATGGAAGCTTATCTACTTTATCTATTTTTGCTATTCTAACGAAAATCTCAAGAAGTACAAAAATTACTATATTTCAGAAAAAAATGTGATCTCAACATTGAAAAACTGAACAGAATTACTCTCAAAACCTTTTTATCAAAGCTCACGCCACAAAAACCTTCTGCATATCGATAAATCTTATTGAAACACATGTTGCACGAAAAATAATATAAAAAATTGATGCCAGTTATTATATCTATCAAAATCAACCTTATTGGCTCATCTTCACAATTAAAATAAAAAATAGAATCAAGCGAAGTAAGCCGTGGCCTAGTTTTTCTCTTCGAGACGTTGACCCGTCCCTGCAATGCGCCACTATCCTGACCTAACTTCATCTCGACTTCAAAATTTCAAATCCCCCAACTGATTAATCGTGGTATATCGCAATATTGCAGCTCGACGTGAAATTTATAGCGAGACATGAATTTTTAGGAGTTGCTATGCTGATTTTAAGTAATGTTCTTTGCAAAAATGACTGTTACGTAATAGTTTTTCTGATTTATCTAATATCTAATTGAAAATAAGGATAACAATTACTGCTGTCATATAAATATCATTTAATGTCAATGATCAATATGTATTAATTGAATTATTCTCTTCGTACACTACAAAATTCATAAATGAAACACTGCATTCATTATTTGTTATCTATTTATACGAATAAAAAAATTAACCTCTCTCAAATCTTCAATCCTACCTACGTTACAAACGATCTCTTATCAAACGCGACCCTCCAAAATATTCCAACCTCTGTCTCAAGAACCATCAGACCGATCTAAATCAAACATTAAGCAAGAACGAAAAGAAAAGAAAAAGAGGCAAAAAGGACGATATTGCGTGTTCGTCTAGAATTTTCGAAGATGCATATAACAACTCCAGGGTCGAGGTTGCAAATCACGTTTCTATAAATAAAAAAAAACTTGAAGAGAGGTGCATACACATACACACACACACACACACGAAATGAAAAAAAAAGTACATCGCTTGTCGAAAGATCGATGAAACGGAAAAGATCCAAGAGGGGTGAGTGGATGGCATGTCGATTCAACTAGGTTAATTGGATTGTGCACTAATCAGTCATCGTGTAAAACATAAACGACCTACGTGTAGCATGTGAAATCGTCATTAATATAATTGCATAATTGGCAAAAGTTTCTCTCTTTTTTTTCACGTATATTATGTGTGTGTAATTTCTTGGCTCTAAACCCTGTGTGCATGTTGCTACCACTCTAAAAGAAAAATCGAATTTCGCGAGTATTGGACAATTAGTGTTAGCGTAGTTTGATCATTATTAGGTAACGTCAGGCAAAGTTTTTTGGAATGCTCACTATATAATGCTAACAAATTTCGTGATTTTTCATTTATCCCCAAATTAAACCGATCGCATTTTCAACGAACTATTCAATTAACTCCCAACTGTATATAATTAACACGTGTTCATCACCATGATCAGCAACGAACTAAACGAAATAATCTCCAGCTGCGCGAGAGGGAAAACGAAAGTGATAAAGACCCGACGAGAGGAAGAGAGAAGAGAGAGAGAAAGGCTTACGGGGTCAAATCAATAGGCGACTTGTATGTACGTGTACGTGTACGTGGCGCACATCCGCTCACTCTCACTCTGTTACTCGAGTTGTTCCGGGGCCGAAAATACATGGTATCAACGTTGATTAGCGGGTGGGATGCATTTATTTTTTCGATATTTTTTTTTAATTTTTCGACGTACGTGCAGAATATTTCTAAGTGCATATTTATCGACGTGGTGGCAAGTTTCAAGGCAAGCTGTTCAATTTTTCACTGGTTTGTTTTCTTCATTCTCGTATCAATTTCGCTCGCAAGTGCAAAGTTGTCGAGTTAATTGTTACTTTTGCTGTTGTACTTTTCAACGCTCTGGGTATAAGTTTGATTAATGTGTCGACATAAATCGTGACTATTTTCACACGCACGATGGATGTGAATGTCAAATAGAAAAATTTTGAATTACTATGTTTTCATTGATAAAATAGATAACATCTTCGATAGTGCCATACGTAGATCGATTTTATAAAAGTATTATATAAAATTCATATACAAGTAGCGAATATACACAGTATTTATGTGAAAATATAGCTAGTTAACTTATAGCGAATTACATAGTGGATATGTAAGAATATACCTCACTAATATTTGCAAAACTTTCCAACTCACACACCGTCAAAACAAGCGCAACACTATACTCCAATGATTGATGACAATGATATTTGAAAAAATGATGTACTATGTCTTCCACAAGGTTACGCACCACAGCAGGTATCGAAGAAAATCCGCAATTCATGTCTTTTTTTTTGCAGGTCGAATGCATCTTAGTCGTGGCGTGAAAAGCTCGACGGGACAAAGCATCAACTGCAGCCAGGAGGAAGAGGAGGAGCAGGAACGATCGGTGGTGGAGGAGGAGGGTGTATTTAGTAAGGAAGTAGTCTTGGAATCGCGCTCAAGTTGGATGAGTTTGCGTGAGGCGGTGTCGTCAATGAGCGACATCGCCAAATTGCCAACAGGGAGTCGGTGATGGACAATGAGCAGCCCCATCAAGAGCTGGTCAAGTGCGTGGTCGTCGGCGACACGGCGGTCGGGAAAACACGGCTGATCTGCGCCCGCGCCTGCAACAAGCACGTATCACTGTCGCAACTGCTCACCACCCATGTGCCTACCGTCTGGGCCATCGATCAGTATCGGATCTACAAGGACGTTCGTATATTTTTTTTTTCTTTTTTTACTTTATTCTTTTGATCGTCTCGTTTACTTACATCGCTCGTTTATACTTCGACTTTGGAAATAGTCTATATCTTACTGAGATTAGTGTAATTGAAAATTTTCTGTAATTCTATTATTTAACTTCACGGTTTCGATGGGCTTTTGAAAATTTTAATCAGAAAATTGATGCTGACGGATCTAATAGGATATGCGAAAACCGTAACTAGTAGACTTTGTCGACTCATAATTTCCGAACGCAAAGACAGATTTCAATGAAATTTGGTGTGTCGGTTCCAAGTAGCATTAAAATTCATTAGAAATTCGAATGGGGGTGGGCAGTCACTCGAGAAAGGGGCAATCTTAGAATAATACAATTGCTCACTATTATTTAGACTTATAAAATTCATACGCAAATTAATTTTTTCATGCAGCCAATTTTTTTCATGATAAAATCTATAATATTTCAGTCCAAAGTCATATCGATTGTATCATTTGTAAAAAGTTATGAAACAATCGAAGCTCCATTTTCATCAAATCGTAATTTTCAAAATTATGAAAATCTTCGTGAAGTCGCTTATCTTATTTCTATTATACAGAGTTAACATAAATCTCACATTTTACGATACTTAAGCCAAAAGTGGCATCCAAGTTAGGCAATCAGTTGAAGCTCGATTTTCAAAAAGTTGAATGCTCCTGATTTTTAAGAGAAAAAATTAGCCATTATTATTAAAACATAAATAAAAAAATATTTTTTTAATTAAATAAACTTAAATTTTTGTAAATCAGTAAATTGTTTCAAAGAATAAATACGTTTTAAATAAACAAGACTGATTATGAAATTTCTGATTATAAAAGTCTTCAAAAACGAATCATAAAGTAGAAACTGAATAGACTCCGGATTACATTAGAAATCGAGTCACAAGCTTCTTACTATTAAATTCGCCTGTTTTTGTTAATAATATTCAAAATAAAATGCAATACACGTACAACACAATCAGCAACTATCAAATTACAAAGTACAAAATCAGCTAAACCTATGAATTCACTTCCGTAAAAAAAAAGCATTGCCATTTCCTCAGTCTCAAACAAAAGCTACAGTCGCATGAGCAGCAACAGCAGCAGTCTCGCAAGCGCAGCAATAACGTTTAACATCAATGAATCAGGACACACATGCTTTAAAACACTCTCTCTCTTTCTCGTTCGCGAGCGCGCATAATTGAGTACGCAAGGGACAATGGCTCGAAAATACACACGCACACACATTCACATACGCATCACGTTCCGCAGTTTAAACGCACACTCACGCAGCCTAATTATCGTGCAACGCTTAGCTCGTTCTCCGACAGACAGACGGAAGCGAAAGCTTTTCTCGCTCGTTCACTGAACTTTCAACTGCGAGCATCATAAACGACCATTAAAAATTAAAAAAAAAACTTTTCTCTTCTTTTTTTTTCATTCGAAAAAAAGGTGTTGGAGCGTTCTTGGGAGGTGGTGGACAACGTGAACGTGTCGTTGCGTCTGTGGGACACATTTGGCGATCACGAGAAGGATCGTCGATTCGCCTACGGCAGGTAATGCTATCGATTAAGGCGGATAGGAGCAGTACAACATATTGTCCATCTAAAATGTAAAGCAATTCCGATTGCAGATCGGACGTGGTGCTACTATGCTTTTCCATAACGAACCCCGTGTCGCTGAGAAATTGCAAGGCGATGTGGTATCCGGAGATCCGTCGCTTTTGCCCCCAAACTCCGGTGATACTGGTAGGATGCAAGAACGATCTGCGATACATGTATCGCGACGAGACCTACCTGAGCTACTTTCGCGATCGAAGCCCCTTCGTAAGGGCCACGCGAAAGAGCGATCTGGTGATGCCCGATCAAGCGCGGGCTGTCGCACGAGAACTCGGCGTATGCTATTACGAGACCAGCGTGTTCACCTATTACGGCGTCAACGAGGTTTTCGAGAACTCAATAAGGGCCGCACTCATCGCCCGTAGACAGCAGAGATTCTGGATGACCAATTTGAAGAGGGTCAAGAGACCACTTCTTCAGGTATGCATTCCCAAACATCAAATGTATTTATCTGACAATCGGTTCTGATAACAACCAAATGTTTGTAAAGGCGCCGTTCTGCCCGCCAAAACCATTGCCACCCGAGGTAACGCTGGCGCCGAGTACCTACGAGGAGAACATCAAGTCGCTATGGACTCGACTCGACAAGACCGATGTCACCCTCGTCGCCGGTGGCCAGTCGTTCAATGCCCATCGTTGCTTCCTCGCTGCTGCTTCGCCGGCGTTCTATAGACTCTTCACCATGGAACTCATACAGGAGTACACGCCGAGAAGCTCCAGCGAGTCTAGTATGGTGGGTTACTTTCGAACGATTTTTAAAGAGGAACCAAATTATATTTGTGTGGGAGATTTGAAAATTTGTTTGGTTGTTGAAATAATTTTTGAATAGAATGCATTGGAAAGATTCTACTTGTGGCGAATTTTCTCGTTCTATTAAAAAAAAAAAGAGTTATGCTGTTGTTAGGCTACACTGCAAACGGCTCGATTCGAAGCTCCGAGCTCGTTCGAGCTTTCGAGCTTTGAAACTATTTTTATCAGATAGTCTACCTATACATTTTTAATGCCGTGTTTTTAGGTTTTTTTTTCATGGTTCAAGCATTCGAGTTGTGCGTTCCATTCGACCCTTCAAAATATTTATTGCAATTCGTTTAACTGAAAAGCTGGAGGCGCTTGAGCTTTTTCACATTTCGCGAAATTTAATTATTGGATGTACATTTTTTTGTAAAAAATAAAAACGATAATGTTTAGGAATTTTTTTTTACAAATAATGTTGTAACTTGTATCGTCTTTACTTTCGAAAAAAAATGTAACAGCGTAACTTGTAACGACTTATTTAAAAGAAAAGTCTTCTAACTTGCAGTAATGACGTTACTATTAACACATTTTCCACTGTCAAAAAATATTGTTAAAAATGAACACTTTACTAGAATATGCAATATTGAATCGTCAATATGTATTTTACTCGCAACGTATTCATAACAAAAGGCATGTATATGTATGTATATAGGTTTTGAAACTGACATAAACTCAATAACGTTCCAGGTCAGCTCTTTCGGCGAGGCGACAGTCGGCGAGTTCAACGACGACACAGAATGCCTGATCCGCATCGATCAAAGCAAAACCAATAAGTAAGAAATTGTGCACTCTTTGTTGTGCACTCTTCTCACACACGTGTTATATATACATATATTTTTTTGCACAGAGTATGGGATCAGATAAAAAGACGTTCGAGCTTTCAAGTATTACCAACCCTCGAGACCCAAAGAAAGCCAATCGGTGCCACTCGAGAACTCAATCATCCTGCCTTCCAAAGTATTCGCGTCACTGTGGTAAGTTATATTACATATCGACACAACGGAAAAAGTGAAAAAATTTGCAATGATCGTTTTCATGTTCATTCAGACTGAAAACAGCAGTGGAGTTCACCAGCAGACGACTGTCGTCACGTTATCGAAGCTCATAACGAGCCAAGCGATGCAACAGTGCTTGTTATTCATCTACACTGGCAATCTCGACAAACGCTACCACGATCTCAAAGTAAGCCGATTTAAGAAACAAAATCGAACGTTTTACGATTCTCAAATAGGATTGAGAAAAAAGATTATTCAATTCGCTTTTGTATACAGAATACGCGATAATATTATATAGCCAGTATATTACACACGGTTCGATGGCCTAACTAACATAACTGTGGTTCTTTCAGACAGCTCCTATCGGGCTTCTACTGGTTAGTACAACATGTATGTGTTAGACGATCATATAGACACGGTGGTATGTAAAGTGAGAAAACACACGTAAGGGGAGTGATTGTATCACCAACGCGCGGTGCACAAATGAATGAAAAAAAAATTTATAGTCATTACATATCACAAACTTAGTATCATTTTAGATACGATATATATATAGAAGTGCACCAAACATATAGACACGTGTGCTTCACGTTTTTCACGCATCGATCATGCACATACATGTTTTCGAAACGCCCGTCGCTATCTCATTGAGATTCTGTTCTTTCATTTTTTTTATTATCGAAGCATGATATCAATAATTTTCAAATTTTAGATAAGTCTTAGTTTTTTATATACCATGTATCCCACATCAAATATATAGGCGACAATCGAATTTCAAAAAAAAATCACCTCCACAGTCCGCGCGCAATATTCATTTTTTTTTTTGTTTCTCGACGATGAATTTACATAATTGCCAACAGGAAGTGAGACAAGCTGCCGAATTCCTGGAGATACCCCAACTCTTGATGGTACTCAACAACATGCAGTCGCGCGAGCAATACATGAACAGCGACATGAACAAGCAGTTCAAACAGATCGTAAGACAAAGGCTTGAAACTCTTTGTCTTGAGCAAGGCAAGTCAACAAAAGAGCTACGTAAAGAGGAAGAGATTATATCGTGACTTTTGTTGTTGTTGGAAATTTCAGGTCTTTTCGCTGACGTAGTTTTCGACTTGGACGATGGCAGTTTGCCAGCCCACCGTGCCATTCTAACTGCCCGCTGTGACATGATGAAAGCCATGTTTTCCGGTGACTTTCGCGAGAGCAGCGCGAAAATCGTGAGTTTTTTTTTGTTACCAACTATCGTTTATCGTTTTGAAATTGTGAAAAGTTCTATTTATTATTTTTTTTCATAGATTGCATTTCCTGGAGTAAGGGAATACACATTCCACAAACTGTTGTGTTACCTGTACACGGACGAAGTGCCGGCGATATCGTCCGAGAGGTGTTTGAATTTGCTCGAGCTGGCGAATCGTTTGTGCTTGCCGCGACTCGTGAATCTCGTTGAGAATCGCGTTATCGAGGATTTGGAGAGACTCTCGCAGAACAACGGCAACGAGGCTGTGGAAAATTGCCTTCGATTGCTCGAGCCTTGCAAGGTACTTTTTTTTTATTTTTACATAAAAATTGATTTGGATTAAATTATTCTTTTTTCTTCGTATAGAAATAGACTTTTAGCGATGATTCTCGGGTACCCTGAATGAAAATGCAACTTTGAAATTTTTAATGGAAAACTGTTAAGATTTTTGAAAATCTATTTTGTTCATTTTGTTTGACACTTCAAACATTTTTTTTTTCATTATTTAGCTTTTAAATAGCTATTGTTTCACATAAACACTGTTTCAAATATATTTTAAAAACTGTAAATAGAAAATAGGAGAAAAAACCGTCTTTTGTGTATCAATTATAGATGATTTATCGAAAATTTCAAAGCTAAATGAAAAATGAAAATTATTTTCATTATAAAAAAGGCCTTGTTTTATAATTGATGATTTCAAATTCCTTTATAATCTATCAAATAGAAAAAAAATAGAAAACCGCTTCAAAATATCGTCGTATAATTATCCAACCGTTTGTTGTTTTCCCAGCTACACAATGCCGATCAACTTGCCGACTGGTGTATGAACCACCTGTGTGTCAATTACAACAAACTTTGCAAAATGTCACCGCGTAGCCTGCGCCTTCTTCATCCCGAGAATCAGGAGTATCTGAGCGAGCATCGCTGGCCTCCCGTTTGGTAAGAATTTTCATCACGCATTATCGTTTATTCAACATTTAACTCGAAAACCATTGATTACCACGCAGGTATCTCAAAGACTACGACTACTATCAGAAATGTCTGGCAGAGCAAGATCGCGAGAGTAAGAACAAACCGTCGCTGAAGCGCAACCGCAATCAATCGAATTCCACATCGTCATCGTCGTCGTCGTCGGGTTGCTTGTGTTTCTCATCGTCGAGTAAATCGCGTCGTTCGGCACTGACAACGTCGACGACAACGACGACAACGGCCAGCGAAGCGACACCCGAACGCCCGTTATTCGAATCGGCGGTGCAAATAGCCGAAGTGCAGGACGACGTATGACAGGGGCCGAGCGGCTCTTTGCGCCGCTCCCTGCGTTTCGTCCTCGTGCTGCCCGTGCTGCTCGCCTTTATCTGCACGATTTTTACCATTTTGATACTGCTACAGATTTATACTTAAGCTGTGTCTCTATCTCTCTCTCTCTCTGTTTTATCTTCTCTCTCCCTGTTATTTTATTATTGTTATTCTCTTTGTGCACACACATTTTTATTTCTTTTTTTATTCTTCTGTCTTGTTGGCTATCTGAGCTGCGATCGCGTGATAACCGAGTATGTTTGTCGGAGATGTACGTTCGATGTCGACGTTTGCTCGTCAAACAGTGGAATTATTCTTACGGACGCGGTGTTTTTTTCTTTCCTTTGCGATTGCGTACACACTTTTCTTTTCTTTTCTGATTTTTCTTTATTTTTTTTGCCATTTCATATGCATTGAACGACGATATTACAAATGCTACATTTACTGCGCAATAAATTTAGTTGGATACTCGTCATTTTTGCACTTGTTCAACCGAGGAAGAGGAAACAAAAAATGGAAATGCTGGAAAATTTTTCGTTATTTTTTTATGAAAAAAAAAATGAACGCGGCGCGCGGCGGGGTACGAGAGGTGAATTTTTTTCGCGGAGTGTTCTTGGATACCATTTTAATCGCAATAACATTTAAGAGATAATTATGTGTAGGGGAAATGATTTTTTTTTCGGTTTTTTTGAGAGCGATGATAAGTATTTTTGTAAGGTTTTTGAAATGAAGATAACGACGACTGGATATTTAAAAAAAAACGTGATTCGAAAAGCCAAGAATTTTTAACGAGATGTTCATGGACTGAAAACGGACAAGAGATTATATATTTGTTAGATAGATATTAGGGAATTGATTGCTAATTAAACTTTTTTACGTAATATTTGTGATGTCTCGAGTGGTCGACATTCGAGTTGAAAGATATTTAAGAAAAAAAATATGTATAACGTAAACTGTGTGGGCAAAGCAAAACTTTGCAAAATTTCAAAAAACCAAAAAAAAGACATTATGCGCTCTTCAATCAACTTTGTATATGGATAAAAATACAATTTCTTGAGAAAGGCTAAATGTTCTAACTTTTAGCGTTGGAAAAAAAAGTCATAATTAGGAATCTACTTTCGCACGTAGATTTCCCCTCGTTCGTGTAACTCCGTAATCGATTGGAGCTAAAATAAAAAAAAAAACAAAGTGAGAAAGCATATCAGAAAAAAATTTACCAAAAAAAAAAGATAATGAAATAATAAAATGTTAAAAGAAACTCCCAAAAAAACATACACACACACAAAGGAAAATACACACACACTGAATTAGCGAAACTTCTCTGAATGTACTACGAGAAAGAAAGATACAAGTAAACGATTCGTAGAGTTGTGATAGATGATTTTATCGAAAGCAAAAAAAAAGTACCCCAACCAAAAAAAAAACCCCACAATGATAAAATTTCTTCTCTACGTATGTAATGGTCGCAGCGGCTTGATTGCCGCGATTCGCGACATCGTCATTAAATATATATATTTTTTATGTGTGAAATGACAAAAGTTCCGCATATTCAATTAGATTTATGACGACGTAATGTGCAATATATAAGAAGTATAAGTATTATAAGAATTTTGTACGTAACTCTTAATAAAACATTCGTCCTTCAAATACGTCTAATTATTTTTTTTGTCCTAATCGAAATCCGTATGTACACGAATAATTGAGTGTAGATTCGCTTATTATGAACGAATTGTCATTCACGCGAAAAATAGAGCTTTTTTAGAAATTGTCAATTACCATCGTACATGAAATTGCAGACTTTACAACCTTGACGACATGAAATTAAGAGAAATGCATTTGTTACGCTACCCACCACCCACATATAGCTCTAATTTCTTTAATCCATTTGTGTAACGATAATCCAAAGCAAACAATTACAGCTGCGAATCATCGTAGTTACTCGTAATCAATTTTTTTTTATTTCGTTCAAAATTTACGATCGTCATGCCATCGCATCAATTATCCCAAATTGAAACATGTCAAACTCGCGACAATCGTCACGTTTCCAACCTCGAAATAAAGGTAAGTCAATACCTTAATTGCCCCATCCCACGATATATAGCTTGTATATATATAACGCGCGCGCGTGTATTCGGTAAATTACTCAACGCGCTGGTACCATCGCACATACATACACATGGTAGGTATAGATATAGTCAGAGTAGGTGAAAGAAATTTTAAAAAAAGTGCGGTATCCCCCTCTCCCCTCTCTAGTGACGTATCAACGAACGACGTCAGGCATGCGTCGAAGGACGGTAAGTGACAGTCAGAAAAACCCAACAGCCGTTTAGAAATTCCCGTTGGTCGGTTGGTCCGGTTGGTCGGCGCATCATCATCGTCGTCGTCGTCCACGCGAACGAACAGGCAGCAGCAGCAGCTATTCAACTAGAGCTCAGCAGCTTCTAGCGCTGAGTGAAAAGAAACAGAAAGACAGAGACAAACAGACCGAGAAGTGCGAGTGAGAGAAAAAAAACACGGAGTTGCGACGTTGTGATGTGCAGTGTAGCCGATGACGGCCGCGAGTCTTCGTTCGGTGAGTGCACGTGAAATTCCAAGATATATACGTGTCCACAGCAACCAGGAAGTGTCGTCGTCGTCCCTTTTTTTTCTTTCTCTTTCTCTTTCTCTTCCCTCGTTTGCTGTTGCTTCACGCCCCCCTTCCCCCCCTTACACGATACGCGTGGTACGATACCTATACTGTTTTTACACTCCAAAAAAGCCGCGCCCCAGCTGCCTCTCTATCTCACTCAACTTAACCTGCAGCTCCTTTTTTTTCAACACCGTTATTTTGGAGCAAGAGTGTGAGTGTATGTGTGACATCTTCGTTTGCCGCTCTAACTCTCTCGCTCTCTTCTTCGGCAGCAATTAAGACATTCCGTTGGACTCTCTCTCTAACGCGCTTGTAAACAGGATGTGACATCTATTAAGAATCCACACCCACTTGCAAATCATTTGTCTGCACAACAGCCTGTTGTGTGCTCATCCGTTTGTGCGTGTTTTTTTCTTTTCTTTCATTGTGCAGCTTGCATTCATAGGCAAGTCTGTGGACACATGCCTGGCATTCTTCGATTGCTGGTGTCAGTGCTCAACGCAGCCAATGATGTTCAACAACTACATCGTTGGCTTATGACTTCTTGAGAATTTGTAAAGGGATATTTAGATTTAGAACACTTGTTGTACTGCTCGATACTTTTGGCATCAATGTATGGTCGTTAAATGCATTTTACTGATGTTGAAAGAATGTTATTTTGTAATGCAGAAGCAGTATCTTGATTTTCTCCATCAAACTCGTAGGTGCGTCAACAATTGCACAACGTTCAATGCAATCTTATCAATAAAACTTGTACACAAAACATCAAACGTACACTTTTTCACATGGTAAAGCTTGATTAAAATCTGATAAAACTTATCAAAACAGAGTTAGATGTGTCATAGATTTTATCATCTCAATAATTCTGCCATTCTATTCAAACCAAACTACTTGGCAAATGTCAATCACTGAATGATAAGGAAATGAGTATCATGACAACTTTCATTCACATTCAATCTTCTTACCTTACATGTTATGAAACTCAAGATAGTGTATTAGCTGTATGTGTGTCTGTGTATAAGGTGTGTATGCGTGTCAGTGCTGCTAAGTGCAGTAGAATGATCTCTGAGAGTGAAAAACCCTATATATATATCATAAAATAAAAGGGGCTTATTTATAGACAAATCAATAATGAGATAAGCTAATAAAACGCAATAACGTTTAATGACTTGATCTGTAGGTGCCAGCTGCGTAGGAAATCTGCCAGTAGGATGGGCAAGCTCTTGTCAAAGATCTTTGGCAACAAGGAGATGCGCATTCTCATGCTGGGATTGGATGCAGCCGGCAAAACCAGTATCCTTTACTCATTATCTTTATCGCACCAGACACCAACCGTACATTGATCAGAGCTGCTCCATTTTATTTTTAACTGCAACCAACGTCATCGATGATATAAAAATATGAACACTGAGCTTTGATGTTTTAACAATTTTTTTTATATTGATAGTTCAGCTAAATTTATTATACAATTATTAGAAAGATTGTTTGATTCACTTGACAGCTAAAATAATTATGACTCAGGGTATATCTCATTTTCAAATTTCAATGATGCGTCAAATGAGAGATACAACGCCTACTCAACTTATCTTTACTTGTGTGTATTGGTAAATGCTTAGATAAGTCTGCTTACAATTTCAGCTCATTGATTGAAACACACTTATACTCCTTGTAGTAAAGAAGATGGAAAAAGTTGAATATGATGTGAGATAAGTGAGTCATTAACATGAAGTAAAAAACATTGTATGACACACTACTTATCATATATTATGATGTTGGAATGAAAACTTGAAATGGAGTTTGCTTTCAAAAATTTTTCAATTCTATATCTTTCAACCATAAATTTTTTCCTTAATAAAATTTCATCAGCAATTCTGTATAAACTTAAATTAGGCCAATCTGTAACAACCATACCAACTGTAGGTTTTAATGTAGAAACAGTCACATACAAAAATGTTAAATTCAATGTGTGGGTGAGTATTGCATTTTTTCCTGAATGCGTGATACGTTAATTTAGAACGATAAACTCTGAATAAAAAAAAATTTTGCCATTTGATTTTTCAGGATGTAGGTGGACAAGACAAAATACGCCCACTTTGGCGTCATTACTACACAGGCACGCAGGGACTAATTTTTGTAGTCGATTGTGCCGATAGGGATCGAATTGATGAAGCGCGCCAGGAGTTACATCGAATAATAAACGACAGAGAGATGAGGGACGCTATTATTCTTATTTTTGCCAATAAACAGGATCTTCCAGAATGTAAGTAAACCAATACTTTTTTTTATAATTCGCGTCAAAATTAGATTGTAAATAAAAATAGTACGACTATTGGCAAACTGTTTTCTTGAAATTTTGCCATGACCATGTATTAATTTCCGTGCAATCGTATAGCAATGAAGCCACACGAGATCCAGGAGAAGCTTGGACTAACGCGGATACGAGACCGAAACTGGTACGTGCAGCCGTCGTGTGCAACGAGCGGCGACGGACTCTACGAGGGACTCACGTGGCTAACCAGCAATCACAAGTTATGAGCGAGCGGCTAAGAAATCATCATCATTGTCATCGTCGCCACACACACACATCGGAGTTAGCCGCATAAACTCGTGTATCATCAAATTCAACGATTCACGAGCCGCTTTTCGGTGCTCCTTTCAAAGGAGCATCGTCAAGACAATTTTTTCCCAGCGAGAGAGACACACACAGAGAAGTGCAGCGAAGCAATGTGGTCATAGTTGAACAAATACAAAAAAAAAGAAACAAAGTATGTATAACCGTTGTCGTTTGCTGAATGCGACTTGATTTGCGATCGAGGGATGATGTAGTTTTTACTGATAAGGAGTTATAATAGGCAATGTAAAGAAAAAAAAACGGGATAAGTGAACGGATAGAAGATTCGGAAAATTCGTTATTACAACTGATATATATTATATCTATCTCTTTCTTCTGATAACAAGAGTCCAAGGAAATTTGGACGTTTATAATAGTCTTGTCATGAAATTAATGAAAACAAAAAAAAAACAAATAATAGCTCGAAGTTTAAATGCCCGGTATGATTCTGCTTTTAGCTTTTGTACATGCATTTTCTTTTTTGTACCTCGTGTCAATGATGATGAACGAGCCAATTGTTGAACATCGAGTGAATGGTTGTAAAATATATTTATGAGGAAATTACGACCACATTTTATCGAACACTTCCACGTACTTGTTGATAAGAGTCAAACAAATTGCAAGTCAGATGCAACAAGAGATTATTTTTGTGTCATTCGTCGATGCGAAATAAAAACGCAATGCTCGAATTAGTCGAGCATCGTTGAATCCCAGATGTATAAAAAAAAATCGTTTGTTCAATAGTTTTTAAGAATCGTCATCGCTTATGTCGCTCTGGTAGTCTTCAAGTTTTGAATTGAATCGATCGAGAAAATTCACTTTACAATTCCTAGATATAGCTACTTGCAATATTTCAAATTTTTAAAATAGCAATAAACTGAAAATTCAGTATTGACTTCAGTAGACATCACGCACTCATTTTTTCATACCGGTGAAAATAAAGTTTCAAATAAAAGTAATTATTGCACTCGCTGTAGTCATTAAACTTCAATCTACTGTTTAGTAATCAAGAATATAAATATTTCTGGCCTTACACGGGTATTTCAATGCACAACTTGAAGAGCGTTTTTAGAAAGAATAGAGCGATAATACGGAGAATGAATAATAATAAAAGAAATCAGCTGAAGGAACAATTACGAGTAAACATCGTAAAATAAAAGGGGCTTATTTATTTTTGATTAACAACGTCTCTTAGTAGCTCGCGATACCAATCGTAATTTACGCTCCAGGTGGACTGAAGTATAGCCCGTAGTTATGTAATTTAGTTTAGTTAATGCATCATTGTGAAATTCCCGTCGAGTTTTCTGCGATAATCGAGAGTAAAAAAAACGTATATAAGAGGATTTCGAGGCAAGGTTCCATGTAATTTCAATAAAAAGGTATAAAAAAACAACAAAACACAGAAAAAAAATCTAAAATGAAACTAATTTACGTCGATTTAAGCACCAAAAGGGAAGAACACTAACATAGCGAATTTCTAGGTCTCTTACGATTGTCGATGACATTTCCCTTATCGTATATATTATTCTCTATTGCATACGAGCGGTGTTCATCATTTATCATTTAATCTTCGAGGGGTAGATATAGTTTAACGCGAAGGAACTGTATAATTTCTTTTTTTCTAAGAGAATCGTTATTAAAAAAAAACTTAGCAATATGGATGTTATTAGCTAAATATCATTAAAATATTTTTATCAATACTTTTAAAAGTATCTGAAGAAGTCATAACAATGGTTCATTAGGTTAATAGATGAAAAGGTTTATCGTCGAACTCAACAATATTTGTTGAGGTATATCGACGAACTTGATATATTTATTATTTTATTTTCTCAAAGATTCTACATACCAATGTTCCATTATAGTTTGCCTTTACGCAAACTCTCAATGCTTCTTTATTTACTCTTAAGTAGATAGTACATTATATTATATTTAACAGAAAATTATCTAACTTAATACTGTATGTACCCCTAATTTTTTTAAAGTTTGTTATAAAAAAATTGATAATAATCGAGTTACATTCCACAATGAGCCAAGTTCAACGACTTTTAGGGACGATTGCGCACTCCTGGAATTCAATTGTACCCTATATAGGCATAGAACAAAAAAAGTATACGGGGAGTTTGTTTGTGATTTTTGATTAGTACTGATTATTCAAATTTTTGAAATTCATTGACGAAATTCAAAGAGACGATCGATTGGTTTGCTTATTGATAAATTGTTTCTCTCGTCTCTTTAGTTTTTTTTTAATGTAATATACTAATATTGTCTTAACTATTTAAATGATACAGCGATCGTCGTGAGTACTATGTAAACGAAGCTCCTTCTTTTTAAGAAAAAAAAGCATGAAATTTCGAATGTATTGTCAAAGGCACAAAAAACGTGAAAATGAATTTTATTTGTTGTTTTCTTATTTTTTTTTTTTTTTGTTTCTTGTAGAAGAAAGATTATCCAGCGCCATGATTATTTAGTATTGATGAATTGCACGTTTAGATTGTATTTGTGAGAATACTAAAGGATGGATGAATATGCAAGAATATATTCAGTACTTAACTTTTATACATGAAAAACGAAAAAGCGAATAAAAAATACAATTTTCTTTTATGTAATACCTTGTGAAATACGACGATGTAGAAGCGTGTGAGAGAAAAAAAAACCATTTTCATGTACAAAAGTCATCGCGAATATAATTCTTGCGTGTTTGTTGATGCGAACGATCGTATATTTATAACGCGATTAACACTTCCGCGAGTGATTGTTCAAGAATAATAGAGGAAAAAAACAAAACGAAGGTTTTAATTGAGCGATTTTGTACTTCAATTTTGTTGTAAACGTGTCGTATCAGATGGGTTTTTTTTTTAAATTAGCGATTAAGTATAATTCATAGTATGTGCAAAGAAAAAGAACAAAATCTTTTTTTTTATTTACAGTCAAAGTAAACAAAAAAAATTATGTAACGATTATATGCAAACAATACATAACTGAAGATATAACAATGAAAAAAAGATATACTTTTATAAATAAATCCTTGAAAGTGCAATTGAGAGTCAATTACTTATTTCAGCTGATAATCCGTTTTTGCTTTTCGCGTCATTGTACAGATTCAATCGCAAAATCGTTAATAATTGACGTAGTCACTTGCGCGTGCGAGACGAAAAACCAAAACTTTCCGTATCCGGATTTTTTTTACTATTTTGGAGATGTCACGTTCGGCGCGTCGTCCATGTATATATATGCGTGTGCGTGCGTGTGCGAGCGTATAAATTGTGCGTAGGCCGGAAGTTGCGAGACGTGACCTTATACGGAGACGTGTGCAGTATCACATGCGATATACAGTGTGTAGTGGTTATCGATTGTTAACGCCACACTCGAAACTTCCTTTTAACTTGCAAACTTTTCAGCTCGTTCGCTTATTTTTTTTTCTCTTCTTCTTTCGGTTGATTCAATTTTTTACGCACGTGGATGGCGCTTATTTTTTGTATACGTTGCATTTTATTGTCGAGGAATCAAATCTTGTATGTCAATGTGTTCTCTTTATATTATGGATACAAGTAAAAACAGATATGCTTCAGGGATAACTAAATTTGTTTGTTAATGATGATTTCGTGCCTTCTATTAAATATTCGCTTTTATTTTCTGTCATTCATGTGAACATTCGATATTCACTTTCGTGGTAAAAAAAAATTCTTATTTTATTGTTGAAATTAATTTTAAATGCATTGTTTAGTCCTGGATCGACTCGATTATCTTATGAAAATTAAGTAAGTTTGCCAAGTAAAATATTAATTCGATGAAGTGCAGGAAAATAGGAAATCAGATCTAAAATTATTAATGGAAAATCAATATATTGACAATTTCTTGAATAGAAGCTCCAATCTTACTTATTCCAATGAATCTTTTATTGGATTTGAATAATGTAAAATACATAAGGTGACAATGAGAGACTTATCGGGAAACTGGATTTGCTAAGATGAGACATCTGTATATTTAATGTATTAAAATCTCTCGTTCATGCCAGATATAAAAAGTTCAATTATTAATAATTACAATCTTTTCCGGAATATCATATTTTTTTTTTAGCTCTTCCGCATTTTCACATTTTCTTTCTCGACGAGTTATAAAAACTGGGCGAGTAAAAAATCGACAAATGGCTATACATTGATGAGTACATTTCGTTGAAAATTTCGTTCAGACTATATTTTTCAATTTCTTCATTTACAATGAAAAAATAAAAAAAAACTGCATAGCTTGCTTGCTCATTTATTTTTCAAGGTATCAAAGTATTAAACATCCTTTTTAATACAACACTTTTACAGCTGCACATGTATGTACAACAAAATTGTTCAAAAAAAAATGCTGAAAAACATCTTTCAATCACCACGCAACAACAACAAAAAAAATGGAAAGGAAAGATCGATGTTCAAATAATCCGCAAGCATAGCATTGACGGTGGTGGAGTTGAAGCTGTACTCTGCACACCTTAACATAGCCATACACACAGAGCAAGTAAAATAAACTCGACAGCGCAGCAGCCAGCAGCCAGAGCACCAGTGTGCAGTGGCAAAGCAGATAAAGGCGGCATTGAAAGGCAGAAAGCATGAAAGCGTAATCCAGCCACGACTACACATCAGAGCCGCATCGACACTGCGTTTTTTTTTTTTTTTTTTTTTTTGCCTCTGTTGCGCGCCGCGTACAAATCGTAAATCTGTGCATGTGCTCGCGGCGATTTTCGCGGCGTACCGATAAGCGCAAATGCGCGCGCTTTGCTCTCTCGGCTTTTTTTTTCTCTCTCCTACTCCTTCTTTTCCTATCCTCCTCTGTGTGTATGTGTGTGTTTTGTTTGGAGGAGCGCATGCCATTGTTTCGTTTTTTTTTTCTTTCTTTCTTTTTTTGCTTGGAGCTCAACGATTGTTTAGTTTGTAAATAAGGTAGAGGTGTACACTAGGTCGATGGTCGTTTCAGTTAGGGGAGATGAAGAGTCTTGACGGTTTCCTTTTTTTTCCCTCCTTTTATCGTTGGGTTGATAAGAGATTCATTTTTTTTGAGTGGGAGAATGATTATGACGAGATTCGTTTTAGTACACGATAGATCAGAGATTTGATGGGTGCTAGGATAAGATTTTTTTGTTGTTTGGTTGGCGAATGTCTGACCATTCCTTGTCTGTTACTACTGCAGTGGTTAATCCACCTTTCTTGTCTTGATGGGCAGGAAGCTTAAATGTATATCGTTGTTTTATGGTGATTTGTTGCTATTTGCATATTTTTTATTGAGGAACGTAGACACTAATAAAAGTCTATTGTTGCTTCATGTATATGCATATACAATGTTATTTTGTAATATAGGTACATAGATGAAGCTTTTTTTTTTCTTGTTTTCAGTAGTTAAAATATTCAATTTTTTTAAATTCGGAAGTCCTATTATCGTCAACACGTGATAATTAAGTAAGTAGAATTCTATCGAAAAATTCTTTTATTTTACTAACAATAAGTATCATTTATTAATTTATATTTTACATTTTGATCAATTAAAAACTTCATTCAAAATTCATATTCAAACGCCTGAAACTCATGAAAAACCAAAAGGACACATTCATCAACTAACTCAACCATTAAAAAAAATAACCAACACCCTACATAAAAAAAAAAAAAAAAATTCAAATTGAAAAACACGTACACAGGAGCACCACTATCTTGCACAATTCGCGCTCGGTCGGTAAGTACAGTAGGTATATATACGTACACTCCGCGTACAACACCCCGAAGCTTGCGATATGAGAGGCAGCGTATAATATCGGCCGCAAGTTGTACCCATTCCTAACGCAGAGTGAGAGAGTAGTAAGGGCGGGCTACGATATTGGCTGCTTGTGGGGAGAGAGAGGAGGAGGCTGCTGTGTGCAGCTTGTTCGCACCTTGAAGTCTGGAAGGGAGGAGGAGGAGGAGGAAAACCCCATAAGTCGCGTAACGAGCGGGCATTTGGAAAATCAATAACAGTCGTCGTCGTCGTCGCAAGCGTTCTAGCGTCGTCGTCGTCGTCGTCGTCGTCGGTGGAGAGGCATGCCAAAGGCTCTTTTTCTCTCTCTTTTTTTTTTCTTTTCTACAAGGGGACGACGAGAGAGAGCTTATTAAGCTCTCGATGGGAAAATCAGTTGGTGGGACACGATGGATGTATATGTTGTAAGCTTGAGATAGATATATAGTGTGGGATAATTGAATGTTTAGAGATGGGGGGATGTTATTCTTCTCTTTTTTCGAGTAAATTGTTTCGAATACAAAAAAGAAATAAAGTAAAGATTTGGGTATGTATTTTTTTTAAATAAGACAAGCTGAAAGAGAATTAACTAAGTCCTGCTAGTTAGCGTGCAGAGAGTAAAGCGTAAATTCCGGATTCTAAAATACATCCAAAGTCGAGGGAGAGAGAGAGGGAGAGAGCACATCTGTAATCCCCCACAGTATTACACTCGACATTTGGCTTTTCCGCAGCGACTTAACTCGAAGTTATTTCAACCTCCACCGTGAAATTCGCGCGTGGAAGAAGAAACGAATAGAAAGAAAAAATCCTACGTTTCGACAGTTAATTTAAAACTTGTGACATACGCGAAACGAACAAAAAAAAACAATAATAAATGCAAAACGTCGACGATTTTTAATGTTGTTTTTTTTTGTCATGTAAAAATTGCTCGCGAGCCAGAAAATGAGGGGAAAAGTCGTTGAGGGTAAGGGCGTTTATTACCCCCTCCTTTCTCTCTCCTCTCTCGCACAGCTTTAGCTTTACTCTTTTTTCTTTTATGTTTACCGGGAAACAAGCAGTTCGCCGGCTGACTTAACTGATTCAGATTAAAGTTCTTTTTAGCTTTGGCTTATGCAAATTTCGTTTTTTCGCTTCGACTCGTTTTTTTTTGTTCTTTTTGTCACCTTGTAATTACGAAATTTTTACTTCTCTATTGCATGTTTATCTCGATGATAAATGTATTACAAATGTTGAATTTGTAAATTCGAATATTCAAACGTTACGTGGAATATGGAAAAAAGCTTTTTCTGCTAGGGATATAGCAAATACGAGAAAGCAAGGAAACGAGTATATGCAAGCATAAATCCTACTTCCATTTCCCCCATGAGTGCAGTGTGTACATCCTAAGAAGCAATTTAAAAAAAAAAAGAAGAGAGAGCCACTCGATTTTCAAATACATCTCTCTCTCTCTCTCTCTCGCACTCGTTTCCCTATTTTTTTTTCTTCTTACTCGAGTTACTTTGAAAAATCTATTGTTTGAGTAATGGTACACAAAAAAAAGGGAGAGAGAGAGGCAGCCTTTATCGCTGCTGTGAACATAAAAAGAAAAAAAAAGAAAGAACGAGTCTGTGAGTAAATAATTTGGAACGTTTGCAGTAAGGAGTTTTCGCACGTAGGTAGGATCAATCGCGCAACGCTCGCGGAATTTTAAAGACTTGATATACTCCCGCAAAAGCTTTACCCTCGTTCGCCCCGCTGAGTTTTAATTGCACCTGTTAGACTGAAATTGAGGAGATCTTTTAGATCAATTACGTTGTTTCTATTAAAGGTACACCAACGTTTTAAGGGAATTTCGAGGATAACGATTACGAATTTTTGATTGCGTTAAATGACTTCGGTGATTTGACAATTTATTGAATAGATTTTCTTTTACTACCAGTAGTTTGACAAATATTAGTAAATTATTTCGTGAAATAGTTGATTATGAATTTTATAACAATCCTTCATTAAAAAAAGTATTTTCATTATACAGAGTTCGGATCAAATTATCTTCAAATTATATAAAATTTATGAATTTCACTCACAACGCATCCACGAGTTCGAATGTATTTTTCATAGAATCCGTATAACTTTAGCATGTCATTACAGCCCGGTTATTAATATTTTTATCACAATGCAAGAAAAAAAAATTACCTATAAAAATGCGTCGTTAAAAATTAATAGCTTCATCAATACGACCTTTGCAATTTATAAAATTACAGACGCCAAGCCGCGCAGCATCGTTATATACAGTCGCGCATTAAATCTGTAATTTCGTGCGAAATTATTCGTCATAAAGATAATCTGCACGAAACCTAAAAAAAAAATAAATAAAAGTCCTCGCGAAATCAGCAAATAAAAGTGTGTATTTTTAGCTCTCCAGCAAAGAAATAAATCAAGCAAGTATACGTAGAAGCGAAATTCAATAGATATTTATCGGGATCGAAAAGTGGCTAATGATTTCGTAATTCGTCGTCGTCTCTTATCCCCGAAACCCATCGCGTGCTGCTTTACCATTCGCCATCGCCGACACGCGACGACGACGACGACGAAGAGAAAAAAAAAACATATTCTATTACCTGTGGGCGCCGAAAAAATCGCGTCCTCTCGCGCCCCTTATTTTTCAGGGTAATAGAGTGATTTTATACTCGCGGCTCGCCCATGTGAAATATTACCCATTCCCCGAGAGAGCTGTCAATAAATTCAACTCGTTATTTTTATACAACCGCGCGAGAGTAGAAAGAGAGAAAAAAAATAGATTCTCCGCGGTGCCACGTTATCGCGTCCGGAATCTCATTTGTCGCCGGAATTACTCTTGGTTGGCAATTATGAAATGACTTTCTTGGGCTTTCCGATAAAAAGTTATTTTTAGTTTCCTCACTTTCCGGGATGGCTAATTCCGGATGTGATGAAATTTTTAAAACAGCATTCGATTTATTACGCGTTGTGAATATTTGATTGTTTGATTTTTGTTGAAAATTTCGAAGAAACATTCGGCGGACTATATTTGCATACTCCGGAAATCGAATTAAAGTGAGTGCATCGAGATTCCATCTAGCCATTAATCAATTGAATTTCAGAACGAAACTTCGTATGTATGGTGTTATAATCAAACCGCGTGGCAGAAATAAATAACGTTGAAAAATAGCAAATTATTGGAAAAATTGCCGAAAATTTGCAAGAAATCTCAAAGAATTAAAACTACGACAGTTAAACGCAGAAAATTGTGAAAAATTGGAATTGTTCATTCACAGAATTTGCTGTAACTAAAAATTTTTAATTTCAAAGCGAATTTAAAAAATAAAAAATGTTGTTTGCGATGTATTGCTGTAGAGTTTGAATTTTTGCGTTTAGTTGTATATATTCTGCACTCAACACTACTTTTTTCGGCCAAGATAAACCGAGAACACAAATTGCACTCAAAAAAAAAAAACATTATAATCGAATAAAATTGTACATGAACACAACGACTTCTCCAAACTTATACATCCCTCGAAAAAAAAAGCCCCGTTGCACTCCCAGAAAATAAAAAAAATAAAAAGAATTGCGCGCACTGTCGAAAAATCCGGTCGCAGTTAAAAAAAAACAATAGAGTTCATCGCCGGTCAAAAGGTGCATCATCGCGAAGAGAGCGAGAGGGGGGGGGGGATAGAGAGCACAACTTGGCAGTCCGAAAAATTCATAAAACACGACTCTCAGTCTAAAGAACTTTTCCATCCGGTACCCGCGGGCGGCGGCCGTACAACTATACTCTTTCCAGTCCACTATTCAAGCTGCCAGAGAGAGAGAGAGCCCACGAGTATTATATCCCATAAAGAAGAGTGAGAGAGAGAGAGAGAAAAAAAATTCCGAACAGGATGGTCGGGGGGAAGGAAATCACTCTCGAAAAAGAGAGAAAGAAAAAAAAGTGAGCGACGTGAAAATCTTTCCGGGGACTACTTTCAATCTATTAACGTGTGCCTCGCGCGCGCACGGCTCGTCAGCCAAGCGGAATCGCGCGACGCTTCTTCTTCTCTCTCTCTTTTTTTTTTACTCCTCATGCGTTCTCTGTTTTTTTTGCCTTCTTCTATACCTCTCATACGTTACTTTCTTTTCTCTTTTTCGCGCGCTCGCGAGTTTTCTTTTTTTTTTTCTTCTTCTCTGTTCTCGCGCTTTTTCTCTCGCTCGCGCTCGTCGGCGGCGACCTGGATTGACTTGTGACGGCTATTAGCGTCGTCGTTTATGAAGTTCCTCTTTTGCTTTTGTGGTTTGTTGCGTCTCTCGCGCGACTCTAATTGAACGACTTGTTACGCTCGTAATCGAGATGAGAATACTTTCGAGCGTTTCGTCATCGGATTTTTTAATAACTGAGTATTCTTTTGCAATTGCTATACATATGGATGACGTGTATATCGCACACTCTCGAAATCATTTTTTTTTTCATCCCTCTCTCGTACACGCTTCTCTTTCATGATTCCATAGAAGATTGAAGTGACAGCATCTTCAACGCATTGATGCATACATACATATATATTTTTTCTTTTGTTAAAAAAATCGAAAAGTCGTCGTAATCCTCACGCAAAAAAAAGAAAGAAAAAAGCCATCAATCAAAAGCATACGAATACACGATATATAGATATAAATCGAAAAAGCGAACGAATTAAAATCAAAGCTCTTTCTCTTCTATATACACCGCTGCTCTCGGCTTATTTTTCCGGGCGGCTTCCGTCGCGACGACGACGACGACGACGACGGCGGCGGCGGCGGCAGCAGCAGCAGCGGCCTATTGTGAGTCGCCGGGCGGAAATGTTACGTGCGCCGAGGGGGCGTTTCTATACGCTCTCGCGAAGCCGAGAGAGAGAGAGAGAGAGAGAGATGCGTCTGTTTGATAAGTGCTTGATTAGTTGTGCGTTTGTTTGCTGTGAGAGAGAGAGAGAGAGAGAGAGAGAACCAACCCGCCTGTTTACTTTGCATACGGGGTAGGGTAGATGTATATATATACCTGTGATCGTTGTGCTATAAGTTAATGGATGCTCTTTTGACTTGTTCGTTCCTCTTTGACATTTCTTTTTTTTTTATGTGTGGGAATTTGAAAAATCAAAGGGTATGTTTTTTTTCTCCCTCCCTACGATTATACATCTACATCGTAAAATATCGTAATCGCTAAAATGCAGTAAAAAGAGGAATGGGGATGTGGGGTGTGTATATTCAAATGCTATATACGCGTGAATTTATTTTCGGTGAACGCGCGCGCGCGCGAGTCGCAAATAATAAATCAAGCCGCACCACGTATTTTCAATAAAGCGCCGAGCCCTGCGTGTGCACACTACTACACCGACTACGATGACGACGACGAGAGAAAATTCATAATGCGAAAATTTTACAAAAAACCTCCAACGAAAATTGATTTACCTCGGGGATGAGGACTGGCATAATAAATTGACGTTAAATACGTCATCGGATTAAATGTTCACTTATTTTTTATAAAAATCCATTGTTTTTTTTTCTCTCATTTTGTTACAGAGAGAAACTTGTCTCTCTGGTGGTGCGAGCTATTAATATGCGAGAGGACGAGAAAAAAAGACGAGAGAATAAAAGCGCGAAAGAGAGGGAAAACTCTCTCGTCTATTACGTATTCTAACAATTTTATGAGTCCTCTGTATGTAAAGTGGTTGCTAGCGTGACGCGTCGAACTTTGAGAAAAGTTTAATGACAATTGATTTTGCAAAACTGGCGAACCGCGCTAACTGATTTTTCTTTTCTTTTTTTTTTCGTAAACTAGTTTGCGATGCTTTTACTGCTTTTACACTCTGAACTCGCTAATATAAGCTAATTGACATTTTGCAGAGCTTAGTTTTGGTTTTCCGAGGATTGCGCGAGATTGATAAACAGAAATCCAATTGTTTTAACGTGATTATTCTCTAACTAATTTTCTGTCCAAAAGCTATTTGAAAACGTTTCGCGCATCGTCTGGAAAATTGCAGAGCGAGGCAGAGAGAGAGAGAGAGAGAGAGAGAGAGAGAAAAACACACAATAGCTTCGCAGTTTTCGACAAAAAAAATACTTTGGAAAAAAAGAGCACACAGATAGAACTTGTTTTTCATGCAAATTTGCAGAATCCAAAAAACTTTCCATGTAAAAAAATATTAGCCTTTAAAAAAAACAATCAGCTTTCACGATGAAATTCCTTACAGTTACCCAAAAAAATCATCGAAAAAAAAAGAAAAAGAAAAGAAAGACAAGAAGAATAGCAAGCATGCAATGATCTACGGAAGGCTTTTCATTAGCAACTGGAACACACCCTCGAGAGAGAAAAAAAAGTCGCGTATCTCCATTCAAAAAAGAAAAAAGAAGAAAAAACTAGCCGCGTATATCGTCCGATGGGTTTGAAAGGGCACGTAAAGGCTTATCGGTTTATCGACGATTTGACTAGTCCTCGTTAGCAGTACCAATGAATTTTTAATGATGTGGCCTCATCCTCGGCGAGATTATGTGTGTCAAAAGCTAATTTTTGCGAAATCCCATTCGTTTTTAGAGTAGTACCTTCTTCGAAACCCAACAGGATATTTGCTGAAATATTCAAGGGAATTGAGATGCACTTTTGGCTCGTAACGAATTTATGGATATCGCGAATTCGCTCATTGGATTAACTTCCCTTCACTGTCAATATTACACGAGATGTGATAATTGATTAACGATGCTCTATGCAGCTGTATTATACCGAATTATCATTGATTCACTGTCGGCATATTCAATGATAATTTTCTTGAATAAATAATCGTACGAACTGTTTTCAAGAATTATAAAAAAAAAGAAAGAAAGAAATCTCATCAACGAACAATCGTCGCGAAGATGATCGTCAAACTTGGCGCATTCTTCAGTACGTTCGACAATTTCCCTCCTCCCACGTGGGGGGATGAAAATTAAAAGGAAGCCTCTCTCGAGTGACGAAGTATCAAAGCCGCATAATTCGCGCGCTTTAATTAAAGATTCGAAAAGCGATAAGGGACACGTCGGTTTGATCCTCCTCCTCCTCCTCTTTCCTTCCTTCGTCTTCTTCCAACTCTTCTTTCTACTTTGCTAATAATCGAATGAGCTTAAAATTCCGCGAGTAGCCCGCTTCCTTTGCATGGCATTATAAGAAAGCAACTTTTTCTTTCGGTATCCATTTCCATTCGTTGATATACAACTTCCATGCATCTCATTTTCAGATTTTCATTCGCCGAAGAGATGCCACTGAATATTCACGAGAAGGGGGGGGGGGGGGGAGAAGAAACAGAATCGTCGAAAAGAAAGAAAAAAAAATAATTTCTTTTATTTACGACAGCTTTGTAATTGGCGAGCTCTGAAAAGTATTTGGCGGCAAAGTTTTTCGAATTTCCTCGCGCGCGGCTCGACGCATTCTCCGAGGTATAAAAGCCTCATCTTTCAGCTTCTCTCTCTCTTGGCTTCTATCTCTCCTGTGTAAAATCCACCTCCTTATGAAAATTCCCTGCGAATTATCTCCTCTTACCACCACCCCTTCAACCCCCTCTACCGTGGAAAGTTGAGAGAGAAAAAAAACCAAGTGAATTTTTATAATCTCTCCTGCGGAAAATTGTTTTTTTGTTTGTTATTTAATATATCTTCGCTAATGAGCTTTGAGTAATTTTAATTGAAACTACATTTAATCCTTCTCGAAAAAAAAGCTGGCCATTCGTCGTCGGTAAACTAAATCGTAATACTCCATAAATACAACATCCCAGGGATATACAACCCCTAATACAGCATACATAAGTCCCCTCTTCATCCCAAAAAAGGAGAGAGAGAGAGAGAGAGAGAGAGAGAGAGAGAGAGAGAATCTCACTGCTTCAGTTGCATTATACACACAGAAGCACACAAGTCATAGGCTTGCGAAACCCCACCCGTCGGGCTTTGGGATAGGTATAAGGCGAATAGCTCAATTGAAACATTACTCGGTGGCGCCCACACCCCACGAACGTGGCGACGACTACGACGACGACGACGACGACGACGACGACGACGACGCCGGCGGCGGCCTACCTCACTCTCTCTCTCTCTCTCTCTCCCTCCGAACGCGCGCCGCCACCGCCGCGCTCGCCTCTCTCTCCTCGAAATCAATGATACTGAGCTTGCGCGTTAGTACTCCTCGCCCGGCGGCTCCGTAGCGTTTTCAGTACGACGGTCGTCGGTCCCTCAGGACGACGTGGTGTGTGGTGTGTGGTGGTGTGTAACTTTCGTCGTCGTCGTCGTCGTCGTCGTCGACGTCGTTATCGTCGGGGGTGTCTAAAACAAACAAAAAAAAGAAAGACAGAAACAAATTATAATAAGTAAATAAAGATTAATCATGGCTACTAATATCGTTACTACTAGTAATACTAATGCTGCTGCTACTACTACTAATCCTCGCCGTCCTCCCGTCGTCGTCGTCGACGTCGCCGTCGTTTTTACAGCGGCCAGTTGTGTGTGAGTGCGCGTTCAAGGGATAAAAGCAACAAAACAAAAAAAAATTTTGAGATATATATATACACATATATATTACATATATGAACACGGCTGAATCGAGAGGAGGGAAAAATCTACGTGTGTATACGTATATATATATATAATTATTAGTGAAGTGAAATAAAAAAAAATATATATATATCACGAGAGTGAAGGAAGAAAAGAGAGAGAGAAGATGCGGCTGGCGCTACTGCTGATGCTGCTTGGATGCTGCTGCCTCTGCTGCCTCTGCCTCACGGCCAACGCGCAGCAAGAGGAGGACATACCACATTCCGAGTGAGTAGCTTTTTTTTTTGCAAATATGTTGGTGTGCGTGTGTGTGTATAGGAGAGAGATTCAATTTCATAAGTTACGTAACGAGAGAGATTAGTTTTTTTTTTAAACGGTGTTGCGTTTTTCTCGATAAATCATTCACGGAAATTACGCGTAGGAAAAATGAAAATTGTACGCATTCAATCCGTTGGGATAAAATACACGTCAAAAAAGAAAAATATTTTTTTTTTCATAACACTACGCGATGCGTACGTGTGTGCGATATATATATCTATACGCAAGCTCGCTCTCTCTCTCGTTCTTTCTGCCGCACGCGCGTGGCCGATTGATTTCTAATCGTCTATAAAAATCAGTATTGATAAGCACTTTTTTTGCTTTCTCCCCCTCCCCTCGTGTGCGTGTGCATGTGTGTGCGTGAGCTTCTTTACGGGTAAAAAAAATCAATATATATATAAAAAAAGGAAAAATCGCACTCCTTTTTCCCCTACCCCCCTAGTGCACGTTTCCATTATGCAGATCGTATCGAACGCTCGCGCGAGAGAGAGAAAAGCTTGAACTATATGGCTTCGACGGGCCGCTGGCCACTCGACAGGGCGTGAAATTCTAAGCTCTCGCGCCGTGCCGTGAGAGAGAGAGAGAGAAAGAGAGAGCGGCCTACTACTACTATACCCTCTCCTCTCTCCTCCTCACACACTAGTAGCGTGTGTACGCTATTTACTATGAGACCTTGCACGTGTATATATAGTGAGGATCGATTTGACGGAAAAGAAAGTTTTTTTTGGGAAGGGGGGGGGGATGATACAAGTGTTTTTTTCGTAGAGATGCAGGTGTTGTGCGTGCGTGAGATGAGTTAGTTTATCGATTTTCCGCATGGGGAGAATGCTCGTGCTGCTTCTACCCGGAATGGAGATATGGTTTTGGAGGGTGGATTGGAATTTTGGGGAGAAATTATGCATCTAGGAATTGGATAATTGATCATTGAACGAAGTTTTTTTTTTGATGAAGAGACGGTTGTTATTTTTATTGTTATTGTTATTGTTATTGTTACTTCAAGACTAAGTTCATTTCGAACTCTGCAGAGGTTTTTGAAATTGGATTTCATTTTTTTTTGTGAAAAATTGAAGATTATAATTGAATATTCGGAATTTACGTGATTAAATGATATTTAATCTGATGAATAAGTGATGAAATCTTCAAGATTGTTTGATAATTCATGATGATTGGAGAATGAAGGAATTAATTTTGAAATATTTCAGATGAAGATCTCTGCGATGATTCAATATTAAACAGTCGATTCGATTAAAACTTTCGTATCTTACTTCTCCATAAATATTTTTACAAAAAAAAAAAAAAAACAATTCGACGCACTAACGATGAAATTTGAAAATCAATCGGACAAAAAATAAAAATAAATAATTTTTTTTTTATTTCGTGATTTTATTCATCCGGGGGGCGCAAGCCGAGTTTCAATCAGTCAATCATACGAGGCCACACGAGAATATATATACAGCGCGTATAGGGAAAATCCATATGCTACTCTGTCAAGGATATCCTATAATTTCAGTTGAAATCGGCAAACGTATGATGGATTGATTTTGACATGAATATATACAACCGCGTCATCGATATATAGTCATGCCGAGCGTGTATACAATATATAAAAAAAGAGAAAAGAGAGATATTGCTATGTGCAACGTCGCGTTTTATACGACTAAGAAATATGCTTTTGAAAATTCCTCATATAAAAAAAATAAACTTTGACGGATTTGCAATGCAGATTTGTGATTGATCGCGACGAACTTGAATTTTCGATTTTCCAACAAAATACACACACACACCTATTCATATTTTTCAACACCACGCTCGATGATTTCCCCAAACGATAACATTTCACTCCTATACTGTTGATCTTTTAGTGGTTAGCAAACACGAGCCCGCCAAAAAAAAGTGTACACTTTCAAACGTACATATTTGAAAATAAAAATACATTGCTTTCACACTCGATGTTTGTCCATCTCTATATCTCTCGCAACAAAATAAATCCATCGAAGTAGAGAACAAAAAAAAAAAGAATTATACATGCACACAGAGCTATCGTATAATCAACACCGAGCGATAGCAATCCATCGAGTGAGAAAAAAAAGCTCTCTCTCGATACAAAAGTACACCCTTAGGGTAAATATAAGGTCGTCGCTCAATCACACATCCTCACTCAAAGGACATACACATGTGTGTGTGTGTGTGTGTGTGTGTATGTGTGTGTGTGTGTGTGTGCAAGAGAGACAGAGATTTTCAAGGCCTTCGTACATGCTAGAGTGAAAGAGAGAGAAAGAGAGAGAGAGAGAGATTGGCCCCTCCGGGCCATTTCCATTGTAGGCGAAAGTTCGGTGCAAGTTTCGCGCTGTAAATTGCGAGAGAGAGGGAGAGGGAGAGAGAGAGAGAGCGGCTAACTTTCCGAATGGGGGGGATGCTAGAGAAGGCTGTGCCGAGAAATTACGGGGGATCTTTCTTTTCAGCGCCCACTTTGCGCCGAGAGAGATTCTTCTTCTTCTTCTTCTTTTTTCTTCCTTCCTTCTTGCTTTATCGCCAAGCACACTGGAGGCTGGGGGGTTCGCGAAGGTATTGGATTTCGGTACAGGCGAGACTTCTGATTTACCTTTGCTTCGCTTGCACTCGGTTTGCTCGTTAGCAGTGCCGCGATGATTTTTTTTTTCTTTTTTTCAGCCACTTTTCTGGTTTGTGGTTTGATGCTACGCGGAAATTTGTTTTGGTTTGGTTTATTTCTAAGGGATTCTTATAAAACGAAAATTGGAGTCGGTTAGGAAGTTCATTTAATCAACGTGATATCGGATGGAAGAATAGAAGAACCGAATGGAGAAACACTTTTTGTAATTTAGAGACGAGCGAGTGTCTAAAAATGCATTCGAACTCTTTCACGTAGATAATTCAATTTCAAGGATTCAAATAGAATGGACAATGAATGAAAAAAAAAATCCAGAACGAGCATGGCAATTAACATCTCATTAAGAACGTCACTTGCGAAAATTGTTTTTCACCTCGAGCTATTATCCGCGAGGTAAAATTAATTCGAGTATATCAAGCAACCCGACAGCTCGAAAGTTTTTAATTAAACAAAAAAAAAAATCATTCGCGTGCACGCGCTAATAATTCTATTCTCGTTCTCTTGCTTTTTTTTTTAATGCAGCCCCGAATAAACCAGCACTTTTACAGTCAATTACTTTGCGCGCGCGAGCGATGAATGGCTTTTTCGAGAGATGCCTTTTGTGCGGCGAAGCTCAACTTGAAAAGCAAGCCGCCGCGAAATTATGAATGAAAATTTTTTTTTCTACCTACCTCCTTACTCCTTTCAGCCATTCAACGCTTTTCATATCCGTCCCCTCCTCTCTAAAGTCGAGAGGCAATGCACGAGTGCTATCATAAACTTGTTGAGGAATACATGTATACTGCGAGTATAACTCTATGTATACACGAATTCATATTCAACGGAAAATTAGCGAATTATTCCGAACTTCTCGTTCATTAAGCCTCTCGAAACTTTTTGGTTTGGATAAAAGAAAAAAAGTATTGCAAAACTTTTTCTTTCTTTGCGCGCGCAATACCTTTTTTTCAGCGGATCGATTTGTAACGTTGGAAAATTACACGTCATAAATGTTTAGAAAGAAAAGGGAGGCGAGGGGAGTTATATAACCGTAAAACGTCTTTTAAACTGAAAAGCATCTTGCACGTCTAGTCGTAATTCACACCTAAAAGGTACAGTTCGCAATCATACTGATGTTCATTGCGCTTTGCCAAGATAAAACTACATTTTACGATTATTCACCCCTTTTCTGAGTATACGTAGAATACACCTCTTTTTTTTCATTCGAAAACTATACGAGTAAAGTATCGTCTAATCTCGATCTTCGCGTATATATATCGACGTAAGAAAGTAAAGAAGAAAAAAAAAATCTTTGAGTATATAACAGCTTGCGGCGCGTAGTAGTAATCAGCGTCACATTTCCGTGAATCACGAGAAAGTACCGGGGGGGGGGGGGGAAAGGGTGTATGTATATATACATATACGCTACCGATAACACGACCAGTCGCACGCGAAAATTCCATTCCGCAATAAACGGCTGAAAAACTCTCTCTCTCACTCTCTTTCCCTCCCTTTTTTCCATATATATAGCGACGCGTGTTTGTGTTTTGCGCGCGCGTTTCGCGATACGCAATTTATGCCGAAACTTTAAAGTTGGCCTTGTATTTCTCTCTTGGGCGCGAGCATGCCAAGAGAGAAAGAGAGAGAAATATTATTCGAAGGGGAGGAGGGGGAGGTAAGGAAAACTTTTCAGCGCTCAGGAGCGATTCAAAGCGCCGGAAATTGAGATACCTTGTAAGAGCGAGGGATGCGCGTGTTGCAGATGCGCGCACACGACGTATTATACGAAACCCAACGGTTTTCTTTCTTTCTTTCTTTTTTTTCTTCTTCTTGGATGATGGAAAACGCGTCGAGGGATTAATCGCACTGATTCTCGATATAATTCTTTTTTTTTCTTATGGTGGATTTGATGATTTTGGTGTTGTTGTTGTTGGATGTTTATTTTGGTGGGGGTGATATGATAATTGAAAATGACATGAACATTAATAATTTAATTTGGTGTGTTACGAGGAAAAATGCAAGTCCTTTTAAGCATTTTAACTTACGATTAATTTTTTATAGATTCATGTCAAAGTTGTATTTTCGTCAATGACCTAACCTCTGGACTTTGAAGTAATCTGTCAGTTTTAGTTTCACATACTTTTTCATGCAAGATGGAAATAACAAATTGAAAACTGGACAAAAAAATCCTAAATGTGTGTTTTTAGTTGTCATTTAAAGTTTTTAAATTTTAACTTTTCAACGTAGATTCTGAAACTCGTTTGAATGACATATTCCAAGATTTTTGAAGAAGAAAAAAAGAAAAATTCTCCACGAGTAATTGTATTACTAAATACCATACGAGATCCAATCATTTCTACACTCCTGTAAATAAATTTTCCAAAACTTTCGACATTTTATTCAATAAGTGCTGTCTCTAATTTCATCTAATTATTTGATTGAACCATCAGAGCAGTTATATAAACTTAAAACACAATATTTTAATCATCTCATCAACGAAAATAATCCCTATATATATACTTTAATATCCACTCACCTCGTCGTCGACTACGTATATATAGCTATATAATAGCTCACACAAGATTAGTGTCTTATAATTGGCTTTCAATACTCGACGCGCCTTCCACTTTACCGAAAGGCTTATAACCTTAAAAGGCTTTAAAAGTATATTGACTGCCTCTCTCTTTCTCTTTCACTTTCTCGTTTTTGCTCTCAATGGAAAACTCTCTTGTTTACTGAAACCTATCTCTCTCTCTCTCTCTCTCTCTCTCTCTCTCTCTCTCTCTCTCTCTCTCTCTCTCTCTCTCTCTCTCTCTCTCTTGACACGGTGAAAGCTCAACCTTTCGTTACAATCGATTCCAAAGCATTTAGTTTTGTTTACATTTCGATGAACTCACCGACTGCATTCTGCGCTCCGATATCCCATTGAAATTGAATTTTCTCGCGTTTGATTGCCGCTGCGTGGCTGCATAGTGGAAATATTTTGAATTTTTTTTTTCGATTGGTTTACGTAAAAAACCACCGCGTTTGTGCGATACGAGTGGAAAAAAAAAACTATATTAACTTCGAACGAAGCGTTGCGTAACGGATTTGCGCGCCGCGTCGAATTGCATTCGAGCGCATTCGAATGATAATATCAATCCGACTGTAATCTTGTAAGCTAATGGGATATCGTATGAATTTTCCTGAGGACAATTTTCTCGAGACTTCTTGTTATGTATGTATATAGTATTTATCGGAAATGTATCACCGTCTAAATATAAAAAAAAATTAAATTTTACTAACGGCCTTCTCACGTTTAAAAAAAATTACACAGGCAATTACATTAATTCAGAGCTAGAAAATAAAAGTGCTTTATCAGCGCAAAAAAAAAAAACGAGAAAGGGAGAAAATAAAAGGAACGGATAACAACGAAGATAACGATAGGGAAACAACAAGTAGCCAGTATAAAGGATATTTTTATTCCCGGTGCGTTTCAATTGTCAAGGAGTTTTCCGTAAATGGGGTCGCGAACACAACACAAAACGTACAAGCGCGTTTAGCGCGTCTCTCCCTCTCTCACTATTCAGACGCAATTCAGGGCGAACTAAAAGTTTGATCTGGGTCTCTCTCTCTCTCTCTCTCTCTTTCGCACACCCATATAGTCCTGTGTATATATATAAAATACGACTATGTATAGAGACAGTTTAATTTTCACAATGATCCTCGAAATTGGATGTATAAAACGTTTCGAATTTCGTGTTTTTTTTTCAGGGTCGGCAACTGGGCCTTGAAATTCGGCGTTGACCTCTGGGCTTTTGGCAGGCAACTCACGAGGATGCACGATATTAAACAGGTTCGTTTTATATATTTATCCATCTATCGATTTGATATATTTTTGTTTTTTTGAAGTATTTGTAACGGAATTATGAACTTTTTGCTGCAGAAATATCGAGCTCAGAAACCCGAAGTGAAGAAAAAAGACGGCCTAGTGCTGGTTAGGGAAATGGCTGCAGAAGTCAAGAATATGATGGACTTCAAAATAAACGCCGTGATGGTAAGGAAAATCCTCCATTCTCATTCTCAGTGTCATTTCGAATTTCACTATTAAAATAAAAAGTTAAAATAACGAACGGTGTAGATCTAAAGTTGAATCGTTCATTGTGTTAGAGAGTCAGCCGAAAAATCCTCCCTTAACGCCGGCGTGGAACGAAAATTGCCCTAATTAAGCAGAGTTGCGTTATAACACGGGAAAGGCGTTGATGCGCTTCTCCGCCTCTCTCGCCCGCTCACTTCTCCGAGATTTTGCTCGTGAGCCGTGTGCCAAGGGATTAGAAGTTGCCTCAGGACAATGACCCAGGACTATATATACATTCCTATTAAACACATCCGCTTCTCTCGTGGAGCTTTATTTTGCTTAATCAATTGCCTGACTGGAACTGGAAAATTTGCTTTATTTATGTAGATTTTTCAGTTTCGCTCAGCATTACTGCTCTGCGGATTAATTTAAATAACAATTTAATTACGTTCAACATTAAAATGAATATTTCAGAGAAATTATACGCTTACATTGTACAATTTTACGTTACATAATGTCGTAAAAATTTGTTTCCAACAAATATTAGATAACTTGGAGTTATCGTTAATTTTCTCATAATTTATAATAAAACAATTTTCTCATCACGAATATTCGTCTTATTTAATTAAACGTAGTAATAGAACAAACGCACGTACAAACTTTCACTACAGCCAACATTTATTTTTAGCCACAATGAATATACGCCCTCGCACTGTCGCAAGTGGACACGACACTAATAATTTAAAACGAATTTCGTATGCGCTCCCACACACACACACAAAAACACACACTAAGCATCCCCCGCACGCCAACCCACTGTCTTTATTTTTGTCGCATTCGTTCATAGTTACTGCATGCATACCTACGACCTTCGATAAACGCAATATTAGTTGTTTTTTTTTCGGAACATCGTTACATCAATTAGCAATTTAATCGTGCATCCTTTAATATGAAAAAAGCGCAACCCCGAAGACAAAAAAAAGGACAAAGTCGATACGAAAAAACGTTGCGCGCACGCAAAAAAGAAGAAAAAAAAAAAAGAAACTCCCGAAGCGAAACAATAACATCCTCTCGCGACCCCGCTTCGAAAAAGAAAAAAAAATAGTCCACTAGCAAGCGAAATACTCATCCTCGCTATACGCGCTCATCACTCAGTCGCAATGCTCTTGCGCGCGTGTGCAATAAATCGTTCTCGCGAACTAGGTCAGTGAGTTGTGTGTGTAGTTTATACGTTATACGACAATTAACGCATCTTTGATATGAAAAAAAACGTATATTTTTTTTTTGTAGAAACTGATGGAATACGCGGAAGAAGCGTCTAAAGCAGCAACATCTCCGAGCAGCGGTACGAGTCAAGCGCCGAAGTATTACGCGAGCAGTCGTATCAATTTGTTCAGCGACGATGGTAAATTACAGCCGGGCTCGCGCGAGATGTATCTGACTGGTAACCGACATTTCGATCATATCGCCGTCAACCTCAGTCTCTCGGCTGTACTCGTGCCGCCTGGCGTCAAGGACACTGGTGAGTTCACTTTCCAACGTTTTCGACCTTCGTCGTGTCTGTGTGTATGTAGGTTGGCTGTATACGTTCTGTTTGCCACCGACTTTTGTATTTTTTTTGTAAGGTGGAGGTTTTTCTTTTTTTTTTTTAATTGATCGGAGTTCAGAATTTTCTTTTTTTTTGATGTGGGATTTGCAGACGTGAGGGAGTTATTTTGATTAAGAATGTTGCTGAGTGGCATAGAATTATGTTTTGTCGTAATTTTTTTCAAAAATTATAGAAGAATTTTGGAGTTTAATTTATTTCGAAGATGAGATTAATAAAATTCAGCGTGATAAAAAGATTTTTAGCGAAAATTATCATGAGTTTAATAGCTATATGTTTATAAGTAGACGAAGTCAATATTGTGTCAGACAAGTGGCTACTTTAACTTTCTCCATTCTTATTAATCTTATGTATACAAAAAATAAAAATAACGAACTGTTCAATTACTTTAATGAAATCAATTCGAATAAATAAAAGTTATAAATTCGAAATAAAGAAAAAAAACGTACGAGCACTGTAAGCAAACCCTGGATAAAATGGGTATATGAGAACGCTTGTGAGATGTAATGCGCCCTTATTGGCCCTCTTCTCATATTAGATC
>JAWWMK010000032.1:15217299-15249441 GCA_035047105.1 Galeopsomyia nigrocyanea | reverse complement strand
GTGAGATCTAATATGAGAAACGGGCCAATAAGGGCGCATTATATCTCACAAGAGTTCTCCTATACCCATTTTAGCCAAGGAAGTTTAGCTTATCAATACGTAAACTGACAACACACGTGAACCTACGTATCTTCATGTTTTTTTTTCTTTCGATCCTTCTCTCTCCGGGACGAAAATAGATGCGGACGTGGCAAGCGGACTTCAATGGAGCGAATATCTTGACCCGCTGTTCGTCAACAATTACGAGAGCGACCCGTCGCTCTCCTGGCAGTACTTCGGCTCGACTTCCGGCTTCTTACGCCGCTTTCCCGGTGAGCCTTTTGTCCGTTTGCAACTGTAGTACCCTCGAGGGCCTTTCGCCAGTAGTACACACGTTCCTCTTTTCCTCCAGACACTATTTTCACTTTCTTCTCTGTACCTCCTTCTCCTCTTCCTCTTTTATTTTCTTTTTTCCTCTTTCTTCCGTTCCGGATTCAATTTTTCTCTTTTAAAGCCCTTCATTTTTTTTCGTCTGCTTTGTGCAATTTCTGAAGCTTTCGACGAGTCGTTTAGAAATTTTTTGATGCGATTCTTTTTTTGTCATTTTTTGGATTTTAATATTAAAATTCATGAAGAGAGATTGGTTTTATGAAATTTTATTTGAGACACTAACAGATTATACGAATTTCAATAATAATAATAATTATACGAATTTATAATAATGTTCGGAAACTGTATTTTATAAGAAGAGTTTCTGTTATAATTTGATTCTACTCCTGATAAATTTCAATTTAATCAATTGCAAGACCGTGTAATATCGGTAAGTAATGAGATTTGACTAAACCAATTACAATCGGATTCATAAGCTCGAGTCCGATTCAATTTCGCAATCAATAACGATTTACTTATTGTCAATCTATTTAAACCTTGCGTGCATGTCTGAAAAAGATGCTGTTCCTATCGTGCCTTTTATAAATATCTTTCATTCACTATCCACCAAATGATATAAAAAAATACATACCCATAAAAATACAATAACCTTTTCCACGTTTCACCCAATTCAAAATTCTGAACCTAAAATCCTTCACCACTTATACAACCAAAAACATTCTCTAACAACAATATAAAAAGCAATTAAATTCTCACACTGACGAAAAAAAAAAACATCCGTAGCAATCTCATGGCCACCAGTCGACACGTCGCCAGTGCAGAACGGACCAACGCGCGTGCGCGACGTCGACGACTTCCGGCTGTCGGACTGGTTCGTCGGGGCGGCAACGTCGGTCAAGGACCTCGCGATCCTCGTGGACGGGAGTGCATTGTCGTACAGCAAAACCAAAGGATTGGCCGTCGCCACTGTCAATGCCATACTCGACAGTTTGACGCAGAACGACTACGTGAACGTCTACAAGTACGCCGAGAACGCCGAGGAGATCGTCAAGTGTTTCAAGGATAGCCTCGTTCTCGCTTCGCCCGAGAACGTCAAGGAGTTGAAGGTTTTTCAACGTTTATTCGTTTTTGTATTAAATGTTTCAGCGTACAGCGTATTTTACACGAATTTTTAATGTGACAATGAGTGACTTATTCATGATTTATTCTGAGATGCTAATGAAGATCATGTACTAAGTTTGAAGTGATTAAAAATTGATGGCTTGAATTATATATGATATGCTGTACGGAGCAGAAAACCAATAACCTGATATTCACGAATAAACGGCATTAATAAGTCAAACTTAGTCTGCCGTTTATAGACTTAAATCCTAAAAGTAGAGCTGATAGAAAAAAAACCGATGTTATCAGTAATCAAAACTTCAACAACAAAAAATGGAGCAATTAATTTTCTCCGACAGTTACATTTCTGATGAAAATCTCACAATAATGATTAATTACGTCTCAAGCCCCCGAAGAAACCGATAACAATCACCGCAATGACCTTAATAATCCACCTTCTAAAAAATTCCAAGCCCATATACATTCGATTAATCACACTCGCAACGCACACAACACGCGAATGTATACATACAATATTTTTTTTCAGAACGCAATGAGCAGTTTGAAAGGCGACTCGTCGTCGAACATCTCGGCGGCACTGAGCACTGCATTCGAGATTTTAAATCGTTACAATCGCTCGTCTCTGGGCAGCCAATGCAATCAAGCAATAATGCTGGTTACGTCGCGCACCGACACCGTGCCCGAGGATCTCATCAAACGATACAACTTCCCGCATATGCCGGTCAGAATATTTACCTACGTCGTTGGTGGCGACAGCAGTCAAGAGCTCAACGACATGTCGTGCACTAACAAAGGTATCGTTGATGTATTTCAGATGGAATTATAGAGAAGTGGAGATTTTTTTTTATTATTGTAGAATTGTTTGCGTGCCTGACTATAGCGCGAGTCGTACTACTGATTATTTTATTTTCGGTGCGTAGAATAAGATTGAATCGAGGGGAAGATAAAAGCTCGCATAAATTGCTTTCTTTTGTTGATTAATTTATGATGAAAGCCAGGAGTCTATTGTGTTACTCAAAGAGCTCAACTATAATTCATAACGGTGTATTATGCGAGACTCATAAATTACGAATGAAAAGAGAATCATTGAAATGGCCATAAGCGAATGCATGAATATTTTGTATTCCCTTTCAAGAGACGATAATACTTGATGAAACCTTTACACTCGTTCGCAGGTTATTACGCACGAATCACCAACAAAGAAGAAATCAACAGCAAAGTTGTCGAGTACATCAAAGTGTTGGCAAGACCGATGGTTCTCTATCAACGCGATCATCCAATACACTTCAGTCCAGTCTACGTTGGAGGCAAAGTAAGTCACTCAAAATAAAACAGAGAATATTACAATCGTTACGAATTCAAAACAAACAAATGATTTAAAAAAAAAAGAAATTTTGTTACAAAGCCAAAGGTGACTTAGAAAGTTTTCTTTTTCGAGTGACGCTAATACGCTCGAAAATTGAATAAGTACGATCAATTTCTGAGCACTTTTCGAAATTGCTCCCACCGCGCGAGCTCTGCAACAACCCGAGAGCGAGAGAGAATCCCTGCGCGCACTTATGGAAACTTTAAATTGATCTTCTTTCCGAAGTTTTCCATGCGCTTGCACTTACTACTTATTTTAAGCACGTTTCGCAACTCTAAAACGCGAAAAATCCATAATCAAACCGTACTATCCCTCCATTCTCTCTCTCTCTCTCTCTCTCTCTCTCTCTCTCTCTCTCTCTTGTTTTTTCTTCTCTTTCGTTCTGCCATCGCCACTGGCATTCGCTAAACTTTTATTCTGTACTTTTCATTTGAAATGAAACATGATGGTCGTAGGATTCGAATTTACAGTTGGATAATTTAAAGATTTATTTTCTTTTTCTTTGATCGATAATTTATTTGTTACGAAAATGATTCATTCTATCTCCAAAGTTTTTATTAAAAACGAAGAAACTTCAAAAATAGGTCATGACCAAAAAAAATATATATATAGCAAACTATATATCTCGATTCGTTTCTTAAAATAACTAACGTACGTAATACATTCGAAGCCCTACATACGAATCACTTTAACTGCGCGCCAAATATAATCTACTTTAAAAATTTCAATAAACTTCCACCAACAATCAATACCATTACCAAAAAATATAATTTCTAACATTAAACCTAACGTAACCGTATAACCTTCAGCTCGTACATTAGAAGGCATCCTATTTCTCACCGCCCTAAAAGGGGTCTAAAATCAGATAAACTCTCCGTGCGCGCCTAAACGAACGAAGCACGTACAATCACTCGGCCGCAAGGTCGAGGAATGCAGTTCCCATCCAAAGAGGGAGGGGGGGGGGGGGGGAGAAGAGGGACATTAGTATCCGTCCCCGCAAGCGCGTTCTTGTAATCAGATCGGCCGTGGCTCTGAGAGAGAGAGAGAGAGAGAGAGAGAGAGAGAGAGAGAGAGAGAGTGTTAATTGTCTTCATAAACTTGCAGAGTAGCAGATACGGCTTGGAAGGTCAAGGCCAACTGATGACGTCAGTCACGGCACCCATATTGGACCACAGGAATCACACGGTAATTCCATATATATACATATATACCGCAGACAGTGCATTGTCCGCATGCTGCTTTCGACCGCGGATCGATATTATATACATGTATATTTATATATATCCTCGCTTCACTTTCTTTCGATTAGCCGAAAAAAAAATATATATGTGTGTGTGTATAAAGTCGAGCGTTAAATTTTACTACGTTGTGCGGGCTTTTTACGAGATCGTTACGGCTGAAAGAGGAGCGTGGAGTATCGAGATTATTTTTATTCGTCATTATCGTGCGTTGGTTTTGGGAAATTGAAAAAAAAAAGATTTTTTTTCTTCTTTGCTTTAGGTGAGAATGGCTAACTTGTTGGGTATCGCTGGGCTTGATGTGCCGATCGAACAGATTCAAAAACTCGTGCCGGCCTACAAGGTAATAATTCGTGACTTTGAGCGAAAAAACAACGAAGTGATTATTCTAACGAGGGAATGATAAAAAAAAACTTGAATTTACAGCTGGGAGTTAATGGTTATTCATTTCTGGTGGACAATAATGGACGAGTTTTGTGGCATCCAGATCTGCGACCCTTGGTAAGATACTTGTGGAAATTCTTTTGAAAAAAAACGAAAAAAAAAATGCGAGTGTATAATTATGTATTTTTACGTTTTTTGTTTCTCAATAATGCAAAACAGCCTGGAAACACCGAAGTGAGTAAACCTAGCCTTCGCTTTTTTTCTTCTCCTCGTAACCAATTATTGTACTTATCGATTGACTTTTTTTTCCGTACTCTTCCGTTCTAGTACGAAGAAACTTTGAAGCGAAAATACCTTAGCGTCGATCTGTCGGAAGTCGAACTTACCGAATACGACGGGCCGTCGCATTCGAACAATTCGCTTCTTCTCGATGTAAGTTAATATTGGACGAACGATGTAAAGAAAAGTTTGACTTTTTTATTTTAATTACACGTCGTGTGTTTTCAGATGAGAAAGGAAATGATCGATCAGAAGGAGGGTGAAACGTACTTCTCAGTGAAAACTCATTACGACGATATGGTGAGTATCGTTTTTTTAGCAGTGAAAGCTGAAGAATGGATGGTGTAAAATATATATTCGATTGTGTTTGGCAGAAACGAGTGTCGATACGGCGACACAATTATTATTACAAGAAAATCGAGGACACGCCATTTTCCTTGGGATTGGCGCTGCCCGAAGGTTATGGAATGTACGAGCTGCACGCTGAGCAGGAGATTAGACATGCGCATACCAATGGTGAGTTTTCTTTGAATGATAAAATGGATTTTTAGTCGAATTTTCAATTTTCTGTTTTGTTTAATACATTAAAATTTTTTTTATAATTGATTCTAATTCATACTGCGAAAACCATTTAGTTTGCTTAGATTTTCTTTGCAATTGTTTCATGCCTACTCTGAGATGAATCAAATATTTGTTCGATGATTCATTTTCTTCGGCACAAAAAAAAACTTTAAAAAGAATTTTTACTAGAAAATCATCTAATTTTGAAATCAAACCATAAAATTTCGGAAAAACAGATGATTTCCCACTGATTTTTTTTTATTCCATACACGATTTAATAGTTCATTTTAGATTAGTATGGGTTCCTAGTAAAGCTTGAAAAGCAGACTAATAATATTATAAATGGGTTTGAATAATTGAAAAGAAAATTCAGCAAGTATTTAAAATTTTTGAATTTCAGATCCAAAAAGGAAAAAAAAAGGATTTTCACTAAAAATCCACCTTAATTACAAGTTCCAAAGAACAAACTTTACTTACTTTCAAAAGTTTCAAACAAATTCAATTTAACCTCTTGGTAAAGATTAGAAATGTCACTACTCGTTCAATCGATATGTAAGAAAATATCGAATCTACGTTATTTTTGACATAGAAATCACGTTAATCATACAAAAATTATAAGTTAACAAATAATTTTATGTATAGCAGATTCCAAGCTTACCAAAAACAAAAAAACAAAAAAAAAACTCCTCAAAAAAGAAAAAAAAAACAAGATCCTCCCGTACAACGTGGGTCTCTACCTCTACCCATCGCTAAAGGCAAAATAAAAATCCATTTGTCATGGAGCGTCTGATCAACATTCAAGAAACGTCGTCGTCGTCGTCGTCGTCCGCGTCGTCGTATAGGGGAGGATGGGAGGAGAGAGAGAGAGAGAGAGTTGGCATGTGGCGGCGACTCGAAAATTTCCAAATGAACAATACTTTTTCCGCTCTCTCGCATTTAACGCGAGGAATGCCGCGAATTCGTAATATAGCATGAAAAATTGAGAGAGAGCGCGCGCTCTCGCCTGCAACGTATAGCCTTGGCACAAGCGCGAAAAGCATTCTTTTTATTTGCGCCTCGCTCTTCTTCTTCCTTCCTTCGTTTTTTGATATCGAGAGCGTAGGAGGAATCGCACGACGCTCGAAGCTAGAAGGTATTGAATTCCGTGGCGACCGATAAGTGGCCGAGATTTCCGCTCTTCTCTATACTATGACTAGTGTAGGTGACCGAGATTTACAGTTTGTTTTTTTTTCTCTCTCTCTCTCGTCTCTCGTGGATACAACATTGTTTATTTACGCGGATATTTTTTGTTCTTTTCCAAATGCTTTTGTTTGGATTTTTAAGTTGTACTTTTCGAATGGTTCTATGATCGTTGGAATTATTTTATATTCACATAGCTTGTTTCGCGTCGAGAAATCTCAGTTTTCCGAAGAATTTTCATAACACAGGTGTTCGAATGGAATTTCATGGGGTAGAAAACAATACACCGCGCGGGATATTTTCATATACATTTCTTGTTCACACGTGCAGAAATACCTCCTGAATTCTACGAATTATGAGAAAACCTCCACAATTAAAATCTACATTTCTTTCGAAAATGCAACATATGCAGGAAAAAAATAAAATAAATAATTCAATCATGAATTTCAGTCACGCAATGGTTCCAAGGCAATCACTGGAAGGTCCATCCAGACTGGACATACTGCGAGTATTACTTCGAGTCGGACAAGTGGTTCGCCACGGCCGAAGAGCGTGTACTGCACTTTCTAACTCTGGCGCACGGTCAAGGCTGGAAATGGAGATCCATGCGGCCAAAATCCGCCAAATCGGCCAATAAACCCGAGAAAGATTCGTACTACTGTGAGTGATCATTTTTGTCGATTATATAATCCGAACGTTTTGAAACTTGATTGGAGGTTAACGCTCACGGTGGAGAGAGTTTCATGAAGGGGCGGGGGGATAATCGAGTATATATCGATTTTTAGTTAACGACTTAAGCTGCCTCCAATTTATTTGATTAGCATTGTAATTGGATACTTCGTGCCTAGACACACGCGTTTCGAGCTTGATGATAATTTAATAGCGCTGGTGGCTCGTTTATCGATAATCCATTATCAAGTTGCACGCAAATAGAACGAGAGGATAGAGAGAGAAAGAGAGAGAAATATGAATTTTTCTTCTTTTTTTTTCTGTAGGTGACAAACGACTATTACAATCGTTGGTTTTGGATGCGTACGCGACCGAAGGATTTGGTAATCCAAGCCAGTCACCGCAGAAAGAGGGAGAGTAAGTATACTCGCGCTCGAGAGCGAGAAAACAGCAACAACAAAGATATATATATTGATATATATATATCTGCACTGATGACTATTCACCCAAAAAAAATAAGCACCATTTGCACCACTTTGCACCACTGCACCAAAAATACAGTTGGTCGATCTAATCTGTCCTGCTTGATCCGTAAATGAGAGTTTGATTTTGAAATAATAAGCCTCGTCGAAGTGATTGGATAACATTTTGACGATGATACTGATCAAATTCTTTTTTTATTGGTGATTTTGGATTATTTAGAAAATTGAAATTTGTTAATTGGATGATCAGTATCGTCAAATCGAAAACGAATATTTAATAACTGGAGCTGAAATGTTAATATACTGTTTTAATTGAGTAGCGTTATCAATGATTGTCAGATATCAATAATATTGTGTAAAAGAATATCAATATTTTATGATTAATTTCATCTTAGACTTGAAGCACACTGATAAATCATTATCCTTTCATGTCTTACGTAAAAAAAGAATCGCTATAAGTCAATTATTACTTTACATAATAAAACATTCAAATCAACATTCCAGTTCTAGTTAATTTGAAAATTGGCAAAACACATTTATCAACCAAATTGAAAACCTAAAAAATAAATGTTGAGTTGTAGTTTTCCGAATAATGTGATCTTACTTATCCACTAACTCATTTTGTGTTAAAGATATTCTAAATGAATAGAAAACTGCATCTTAACTAAGAATTTTACAATTCATCAATGCAATTGGGTTGTCGACATTATTAACTGCACTTTTAGGTTGAATTGCACCGTTACAATTATTTTATTAGATTTTATTTATTAGTTGTGAGTGTGGCGCACAATCACTTCCTAACATGCTCAACAACTGGTTATATTCTGCAATTATAAGTTGAAATGCACCGTTTTTTTTTTATTTCGACGATTAATTTAGATTCACTTAAAAGCACTGGAATTCAGTTTAATTTTATACGAGCACTGTCTGATTTGTTTTTAATGCACCATGATAACCCAATTGCCCAAGCACACTTATCATTCAATCGATGTTATTCCAAACTTCGATGGGGTTCTTCAATGAGTATTCATTTGATTTAAGCTTTTAATAAATGGGTTCATTCCCATTTTATATTTACAATTCAAAACGTACTAGTAGGAGAAAGCTTCGATGGAAGATCGACTGATTTCACGAAAAAAAAGCTTTTTTTAAGCACCGCACATTTAATTGCACAAAATGCACCAACCACCACTAATTTGATTTACAAATGTTTTATGATTTACTGTATATTTTTTATTATATTACTATTGTGTGTCTTCACCGCCAGCCCCATTGCCATACTGATGGCTGTACTGCAAAGGTAATCACAATGCACAATTATATGTTTAAAAAAGCTCGCTCGCACAATAATAACCAAAAAAACGTATATTGCACGGTAATGTGTACTAACATTATATCATCATGTGAGCTTTTATTTTTTTATTATGTATATCTATATGCACAATGCACTTGCACTTCATCCCACTAATATGTAAGAGTGTGTCGTAATGAATTCATTTGATGAGAGTGGTGTGTGATTGTTGTCTTAGGTATTTTCAAAAATAATACGTTGATTTTTTTTTTAATTTTTTGTTATAAAGGTTTTGAGATCTACACTGAATCAAGCATTAAGTAGTCTAAAATATTTTTGGTCAGACAAAAAAAAATTATTTCCTATAATTCATAGATTTATGTAAATTTGAGATATTTTTAACTTTAGAATGGGTTATTTAAAAAAGATAATTGTACGGTAATATCTTTTGAAGTCGACTTGACGCTTGATGCACCACATTTAAAAAAATGTAACAGCCATATTTTCAATCAGTTACTTCCTGTAAGCTTTCTTGAAGTAAAATTTGTAAGATTTGATTTTTCAGAACTAACATTTTTAAATAATGTGACAATCTTTTTTATCGCTTATTTGAACATTGCTATACGTGACAATAAAACTAAAATTACAGAGTCGCATTATTTATTTAAAAATCTTTTCTTATTGGCCACATAATTGCAATTCCTAAACAAATACTTCACCCCAAATCTACGAACCAATAAGAAAAGACTATCAATAATAAGTACATATTAAGGCTAGAATAAATACTAACAAGCATAAATATAAAAAAATATATCTTTAAACCCTCTAGTAAGCGTCGGAAATGGTATTGTTGGTAAAGTTGTTTTTGATGAATATGCGTGAGAGTGACGTGATATCAAATCGATGTGCGCGAGTATAAATGTTCCCAGACCCTTGAAAAATTGCAACACCCAACTAATCAAGCACTCGGGTTCAATATTTTACAGCCAAGGTAAAGGAAGATTCGACGTTGTGCGGAGTTTCATCGCTACGAGAAGTGGATTATTACGATGGCACGATCATCAGCCGTACGATGATTCAATGGAAGCACCGTGAGTATTAAAAAAAAGAGAGAAAGAACTGTCCAAACGCGTTTATTATTTTTTTTCACCGAATCACTGAAAAACCAATTAATCTCACTGTTTCGAACATCAGGGACTTTGCCGACACGTACAGGAGATCGATGAATTCAGCCTGGTATAAAAGAGCCGTTGATCAGCACGCAATCGAGCCCGAAAGTTTCGTCTACAGTGTACCATTCGATCCTGGTATGATTATTCTGCAATAAGCGCGATATCACGTATAAACTCACTTTTTATTACATTTTTCACTTTAAAAATCCATCTCAGTTTCAACAGGTCGTTCTAACGTTCATCCATTTTTTAGGACTCCATGGACAAAGAATAAACAAAATCACACAATTAATGCATTTATATTCTTAACTTTTCTTCCTTATAGTTGACAGACCACTGGTAACAGCGACGCACGCGATTTTCTTCGAGGAGAAAGGTCACAAAGCACCGGTGGCCGTGGTCGGCATACAATTCAATCATGCATCTCTGGCGTCGCATTTCGTTAACGTCACGTCCACGGTAAACCCACTTTGTCATCGATTTTCAAATCAAAGTTTGTTTTACGTGGAAGCCTCACGTATTCTATTCGTAGTGTTCGGGAAACAGTTGCAAGAAAAATTGCGCATCGGAAGATTTGGATTGCTACATCTTGGACAACAACGGTTTCGTCATCATCAGCGAAAAGAATGAACACACTGGTAAATTTTTCGGGGAAATCGATGGAACGATCATGGATTCGTTGGTTCAAGATAAGATATTCAAGTAAATATTTGTGCATTTCAAAATATTTTTTATAGTTAAACACAATGCAATGAAAAAAAAAACTATTGGATTATTTATAGGCAAGTTAGCGCAGTGGACTATCAAGGAATATGCTCACCGCAGTCGTCGCAAATATCAGCAGCGCCAAATTCGGCGATGTATTCGATTTTGAAGACCATCGCTACCATCGGCCACTACATGTTCACGTGGACGGTCAATCTTAATTTGGCTGATGCATTAGAACCTGTTTACGCTTGGGCAGCTGACGACGATGACGAAGGTAAATTTTAGAAATTTTATTTGTTCATGATAAATTATTTACGTAACGGCGAGTACAAAATAACAAAGGCAACAATGGCTTAATAAAATATGTATGCTTTCTTCGTGGTATATGACGAATGTATATATCGCTTTCATTATTCACGCACCATTACAATTGTGGCGAGAAAATGAAGGTAATATTATTCGCGTTTTCTCTATAGGCTTTTGTTCAGTATTCATGAAAGATTAAAGACAAGTGTACATTAAAAATAGATGGGCATTTTATAAGTAATCTTTCTTTTTATTGCTCCATGAAAACATCGCATAGAATATTAATGTATATTTAATATTCATTATTACCTTTACCTTTATATAAAAAAGGGATCATACATCATCTCTAATGTTATTAACTATTCACGTCTGATTTATTATCACTCATACATTATCAATTCTCACATAAGTAACAAATGCATTTGAAAAATCTAGAATTCCCAGACGGCGACAATTATCAGCCAGGAATGATCGACGACGTAACGATAGAAAATGACAATGGACCTCCGCCAATGGTGCAACAAGCAACTCCTCCACCATCTACATCTCATTCAACGACAACGAACATACCGGCGCACAAACTGCGAACTTGCGAAAAGAAAACGGATCTGTATATTTTACAACCGGATCGATTGAATACTCAACCGTTGAAGGGCAAACTCACCAACTGTCATTCATCTGGTTGTGAAAGGTATTGTACCATAAAAAAGTAAAATTTTACTCGTTAGTAGGATTCTTACGACAATTGTAAATAAAAAGTGTATCGAGATACTCAGTCGGTAAAGTAGATCGTGTTATTCGGATAATTATCGTAAAATATTGTCATTTTCAGACCATTCAGCTTACAAAAGATCGCCCACACGAACCTGATACTCCTGGTAGTGGACACGGTGTGTCCCTGCGGAAACAAGAAACTCGGAATTAGGCCATTCGAGGCAAGAACGGAAGCCGGTGCATGCACTGCACGACGCGAACGACTTTACCGACGCAAACATCCATCCAAATGCATCAACTATCATCCCGAGGAGATGGAAATCAAGGTATGCGGTGGTGCATCCAGAATAGTCAACTTGCAGCTTGGATTGATTCTCGTCAGTTTTCTCGTCGCTCACTTCACGTGACTCGGCGATCGTTAAGCGAAGACTCGCGCGTTAACACAATACGCAGTTGGAAATTAAAAAAAAACAAAAAGATAAATTAATAACAGACTTTTCCTGTTCGACTGCTGAATTCGAGGGACAGTAGTCGACGAGTCGGTAAATTATCGACTGAGAAAGTGCCGTGAAAAAAAAGTAGCCTTCTGGTTTTTACATTTCATAAAAAAAAAGATGAAGATACCTAGATTTCTACGGTAGAATCTGGTTGTGTTAGCAGAGTTCGAAAGGAAATTTAGTAATTAGTTCTACTGACCGTATTTAAAACATAAATTTGTCACCGATTAGCCAAAGTTTCATAGAAAATTATTTCGTTTTTCTAACGATAAGAGTATTTTTACACGCGTGGCAGTGTAAAAGGTAACCGCTTACAGGAAAATTAGAGCAATCGTACATTTTTATGAAAAATGTATGGAACCTACAACGTACCTCGTACAAAAATATCAATTTGTCGTTGTGCTAATGCTCAACGAATAACATTTTATAAATCGTGTATCTGCGGTATAATTATAGTAATAATGATTGCTTAGATATACCAAAGGTAACGTTATACGTCATGCGAAGGTTGAAGTTTATATTAACCTTCAAACTCAGTCGGTAAAGAAACTTGCAAATCGACAAAAAAAAGCTACTGTACCCTATAAGGCAGTCACACAATGAACAGGAAAGTAAAAGTCAAATAATTTCCAGCTGCGTAAGCAACAAAAAAAACAACAACAAAAAATAACAATGTACGATTTTCGAGGAAAATCGTGCATATATGCCATGTATACCCGTCACGACGGTTTTCCTTTTTTTAAAAACAAGAAGAAAGAAACAAAAAAAAACAATTGCGAAGCAATAGAACCGTAAACGAAGAATTTCAACGGGGAATAATGCGTAAATTCAAAACGAAGCGCGCAACTCCCTAGCGAAGCACAAAAAAAAAAAGAAAACCTATTTTTTGCAAAAAAAAAAATCTCTTTCTTTTAGGAGAATTCGTGCGAGAGAGCGTGAGTGCAAGCGAGAAAGAGTGACAGTATTAGGCGCGTAAGGAAAAATAATAAATTTTTTCTAGCTTTGACACACGTGAGAAGTAAAAAAAATAGCGTCGGGGCATCGTTTTGGTCCGAAACGATGAGTCGAGACACAAAAAAAAATGATAACGAAAAAAAAAAAAGAAACTGCAGGCCCGAGACAGAGATAGAGAGGAGATTAACAGTCCCTGGCGCTGGCAGCCAGTCAAAAACAAGAGCTTTTTTTCGTTTATCGATCGCAACGAGATATTACCGATAGGCGACAAAAGGGGGGACAAAAAAAAAATGAAAAATACAAAAACCAACACAACGCGCACACTGAACTACAACTATTAATATGAAAGATCCAAATGATGAAAAAAAAACAACACGATGCCTACTTTAGGATAAGTATATCAGCAACTAAAACCACATATAAACCGTGAGATTATTGCGTATAATCCAGACTCGATGATAAAAATGTCATTTCCGCACAGACGTGAGAGGCCGTCCACATTGAAAAAAAAAATAACTTCACTAAAAAAAGCGCTGTAACTTCATTTTTCTAATTGAAGCGCTTGATCATTGTGCGGATACTTTTTTTGGTTGCACCGACCATCTAAAAAAAAAGAAAAACACGTGTTTTATAAAAGAATATAATGCTCTTAACATTATGCGGATTCAGTTGAAAAATTGTGATCTTAGAATGCACGAGCGTGCGTGTGGGTCAAAAAATGGTATTAAAATCAAATAAATGCTTTTTTTTTGTTTACTGACAGACCCAATATACGAAGGTTGTGTGAGATAAAAAAAGAATTACATTTGTGACCGACACGCGCGCCTTTTTTTCAAAACGTGCGTTTTAAGATTCAATTGTAACTTTTCGGCTCTATTGCAACAAATAACGGAGCTGTGACGTTTTTGTACACTCACTGAACATTTTAAACACAATTACGGTCTACTTTTTAAGCCTATCCGAACTTTTTAATACAACAATCTTACTTTTCGCTACAATCACGGTCTATAATATTTTAAGCCTAATTAAGCAAGCTTAAACATAATGTCAGAGCCTAATTCATCAAAAAAAAACCTAAATCTCGGACTATTGAAAAGACGTGAACGAACAGCACAAATAATCGTAAATTTAAAAAAAACACAGGTGCCTTCGAGTTTGATTAACGAAAAAAAGAAAAAAAACAAGATACACTATATCGAACGTCTGAGACAACAAGTCATTGCTCGTCGAGCGAGAAAAATCCATTGACGAAGGAATAAAAAATCGCTTGAAAAGCGTTCCCGAGAAAGCAACAAATGAAACAAACAAAGACGACGCTTTAAAAGCGTCCCGTAGTAAAAAAAAACCCAAAAGCGCGATGCGAGAGGAAAATTCCGTTCAACGTTCCCACATTTACTTGATGTGTGACTCTCATGTGTGCGTATGCGTATATATGATAATATGACCATGTAGTTTCCCCCCTTTTTGTGAGTGCTATATAGAGGAAAGGACATAAACGATTTATATATAGTGAAACTGAAAACACGGATAATGAGGAAAATCTTCTTAAATTCTTCTTTTTCTTATTTCCGTCGTAGCGGTTTCTAAGGAATAAGAATACGTTGACACTGTTGACAATATATGTACTCCATGAAGTATTAGCTACAACCTTTTTCGAGCTCTTATTAAAGAAAAACGCGCGTTCGCCAGTTTTACGCTTCGAAAAGGAATGGATTAAGCGAACGCGAGGATATTTAAAACGAGAGAAAGAAAGGAAATTTAACAAAAAAAAAAGAAACACGAAAAACGTTGATTATTAAAAATGAAAAAAATCCCTGTTCTTTGCGTTTTTGAGTGTTGACAAATTTCTAGTGTATCTTAAAACTAAACGATCTTAGGATCGCGATGTCTATCCCTTCATGAATTTTTCTCGCGATTGTCATATATAACATAACTTCTCTTCGTTGCGAGAATCGTTGACGATCTTCATGGCTCGCGATATGAATGAATTTTAAAACGTTATTAGTTGTCAATTTTTGCTGTAATGTGATATACTGTTGTATTTATTAGTATGACAAAATAATTAGGCTAGTGTTATTTAGATGATTTATTTGTTGTTGTAATCGAGATTTTTATATAGAGAGATTAACAAAAAGAAAATGAAGTATTATAAACGACTATACTAGAGACGACGACAAATTAGAGCAATTTTATTTACAATGAGGTTTTAGATAGTTTATGTGGAGAGAATATTAGCTAAAAAGTACAATCAAGAAATACTTATATAAGTGTAGATAGAACAATAATTTTAGTTTTAATTCGTGATAATAACTTTGGTTTAAGTATTTGAGAAAAAAAATCTTTCATTTACAAAATAGTGCAATATCTATAGTTGACATTTAAAGGTAATAAACAAGCCATGAAGATTGAAGCGACATCGTACGAAGAGGATTGAAAAGAAAAAAATAATGCGAGAGCGAGGAAAAGTTCTATTATTGTATTATAAACAATCTAGATACATAATATTTAATTGTTGAGAAAGAGAGAGAGAGAGAGAGAGAGAGAGAGAGAGAAAGTGGAAAAAAGTGAATGAACGAGGAAGTAAATACGAACCTTGCAGACAATACAGCACATTATTAGAATTTATACTCCGTGGCGAGGCTTGCAAAGATCCGCGCGGTTACTTTAGCGTATATAAAAAGGTATATATATTATATACATACTTAATATATATTATATAGATAATAAAGGTTACTGTTGTTATGATCATTATTAATACCAAGTTTTTTCGTATAAGGTTTCAACGGTTTTACAGATATCTTTTGAAACGAAAACAAGTATTAATGGAGAAAGAAAAATAAGTAAGACAAGTTCTCGCATCGCTCTCGATAATAAGAACGAAAAATATGACGAAAAAACAAAAATAAGAAAACATAAAAAATAAGAAAGAATGGAAGACGAACTTCTATATGTATATCCCTGAAAATGATACATAAGAATACGAAAAAAAAAGAAACTTGTGTCGAAGGACAAGTAAAAAAAATATCGCAAACTTTTACGACGCTCTGAGATTTTACTTTACGAGAGTTTATCATTTATATATATACAATTGCTAATTTTTCTCATTCTCAAAGGATGTTTCCCGGAAAATTTTAGAGAAGAAAAATTTGTTAGGCGTAGAAAATGAACAATTGTACCATACATATTTTATTATTAAGCTTTTATAAATATCTATGAACAAAAAAATAACAAGCTTTAAAAGAGCGAGTCGTTAATTCTAGACGTGTTTTTGATATAAAAAAGAAGAAGAAAAAAATACAAATTCTTCAAATTTTTAATGAACGAAACAAAAAAAAACCATACGATTTTCACTGTGTTTTGCTGGAAAATATTTAGCGTAGTTAAAACTAAAAGTGTATCGCGTGAAAAGAATGAGGAAAAAAAAATAAACGACTGCTCAACGTTGGCTTCCACAGAAAAAAAAAATAAGTCTACAAAAACTATCTATTTAAAAAAAAACAAACTGCTTGCCTAAGATGCATTGCAAAAAAAAAAATTATCAAAGACTCCTTTTTCGACTCTTCTTGTGTTTGCTCGAAACTTTTAAACGTCCTTTGCGCGCGAAATAGCAAACGGCGCCGAAGATAAAAAAAAAAAGAGAAAATCAAACTAAAAATAAAAAAAATTACGCCAGTAGCCGCGTGTCTCTTCTCAGTAAAGGCAAACGAACCAGGGGACCGAACGGAACGGTTGATAATAAGCAAAAAAAAATTGATTAAGGAGAGAAAACAAGATAAAAAAACATTAAACAGGGGCACGCGAGAGAGGAAGGGGTGAAAAAAAGAGAGAGAGAGAGCGCGAAAAGTGTCCCTGGATACTACTAAGTCTTCCATTATTCATACGTTAATGTTTAAACTGATGAGTATATTTGAAGTGAAAAAAAAACAAAGAATATAATGTGTAACATATTAAATTTATCGGATTGCATCATATCGATAACTATTAACTATTAAAAAAAAAGTATTCTCAACACACACAAACACACCGAGCGAGAGCACGTGCAGCGAATCAAAGGGGCGAGTTTTTTTTTCGACTACAAGGGCGATTGCTCGATTCATTGTTATAGACAATAATTCTCGTTTGTATGTAGTTTGTAAATTCTTGTTTGTATAACATTTTCCAAAATTAACTTTCTCGTACTTGTAAGATCTTCAATGTGAGATGTTTATATTTCAACTGTCGCCTAAAGTAACGACATGAATATATCGTTTGTTACTGCCTCTTGCTAAATTTGAATTTTGGCATTGAAAATGCGTGCATATCTGTAATATTTCGACAGTATCATCAGTCAAAATTTCTAAAATCCTCCATGAATTCCTAATTTTTTACAATAATTATCGTCGTTACTTTGGGCAAACATGTCTGTCAAAATAAATGTTCAACTGTTTGGAGAATGTTAAAATATCAATCAAAACCTTTCGATCGAGCAATCGCTCGTCAAAATTTCAACGAAGACTTGTGACGCGTAACAGGGAACTGGGTTGCCGCCAAGTATTGGCCTATTTTTGTACAGTACCTTCGAAACATATATAAAATATAACACTACTCGCGTTTGCTATATACACACTCTTTTCCTTTCTGAAAAAAAAAAATGAAAAAACCGGCAACTCAGGTCTCTCGTTTCGCTAATAAGGAAAATAACAAAGCCCACCAAAGAGAAAAGCAAATTGTATTATCGTAAGAATAACTCGCCTCTTTTTTTAAGTTTTCGAATCGTTTTTCCGGCCACGTGTTAATACACAAAAAGTACTTATGGGCTTTGCGTTTTATTGCGTTCGCTATAAAACTGCACGAACAAAAAATTATAACTTTGTAAATTTGGATTTTTTTTTTTATTGAAATTCGCTTCCAGTAGAGGATTTCTGTGATAAGAACCAAATAAAAATTGAGAATGAATAGGATTCGTAATTTTTTGTTCGTGCGCTCAATTGAAAAGAAAAAAATTAAGCATCGAGTGATCCTTCGGTATCAATTTTAATGACAATAAAAAAAAATGTTTGAGTATTATGATGTTTAGGAGGAAAAAAATTCATTGGCTTTGTCTTCGTACTTTCGTGCACTGATGCGTACTGATGATTTTGTGCATATCAAGCAAAAAAAAAGCGTGATTCAAAGGTGTTAAACTTGTTCGAACACCAAGAATAAAAACACGATGTATTCGCTGTGTAATTTTTTAATTGTAAAAAAAATGAAACTGAAAATTGGACCACGAGATGTATAACGTTCATTTGATCGATTGTTGTTCAATTAAGCACTTTTTATGCTGCGCACTGCTTTACATCAAAATTATCTTTGTAAAACCTTTACAAAACTGTCGCGAATAGCAAACAAAACAAAAAAAAGATGTTTTGCTACTGTAATTGATTGTTCAACCACTCGTTGATGTAAGGCACCAATTGAATTTTTCGTCTGGCCGAAGGTGAGCTTGACAAACCAATTAAATGAAAAATCAAAGATTTTTTGAAAATTAAAAAAAAATAAATAAAAATACGTGGCACATCGTTGCACTTCTTAGCCTACCCGTGTATGCAATTTCAATTACCGACTTCAATTATCAGATTCAATTCAAATTCACTCGAATTCAATGTGACGCAAAAGACTGCAGAGATTATGAGATATATAAACGACAAAGAGGAAATAAAAATAAAAAAGATGGAATCTTTAGCGATGTAGGTTTCTCATTTTGTAAATACGAGCCCTTGGAAAAAATTAAACAGAAAAAAAAATACCAAAGAATTTTCAAACGAGTACTGCGCAAAATGATAAAACATAAACTCGCTCGCCGCAGCTGAACTCGGACAAAAGTAAAATGAAGAAGAAATAATCAAAGCGTACGGACATTGTGTTACACATTGAATTAAAGAAAAAAAATTACTGTAATTTACTCAATCATAAGGCTTCAAATAGCTTTAAACAGGCTCTCAAGCAGGATTGTGAATTCCTAAACATACATTTAAAAATGTAAAAATACTGAGATCTATTGTATAGCAATAAAATAATGTATTACGACAAGTGTCACTTAATTTTCCGTTTCTATTTAGTTTTTTTTTCTTTTTCCTCTTCCCTGAATATTTTTTCTTTTTTTTCTTTTCTATTCTACATTCAACAAGTAAGTATCAAAGTAATTTGACTAAGATATCCGATTAAAATTATGCAAAACTACACTACAGGAATGTGCGTCGAAAATTTACAAACCGAATACAGATAAGATAAAGGAAGAATTGAATAAAATAATAGAACGTGAAAACTACAATATTAAACTTCTTGGTAACAATTTTAAAGAATTTACCACCCATTATTTGTAGAATATAAAAGACATTGATTTTGATGGTGATCTGGTAAGGCAAGAAGAGATTATCGAGGACACGTTGACAAACATCAAACTCAAGGTGATTTACATCTTTAAAGTAAGTATTGATCTTAAAATTAACAATAATAAAGAGTGACTTTGACGTGTGCAGTTGCACTACGTGGCACGCATAAACGACAGCGCTGAATGTTACTCTGACGCACTATACAACTTGGATAGTATGTACGAGAAATCTTACCGAACAATGCAAGACTAATGCTCACGCGACATACGAGCGATTGATCAGAGATTTTACCGCATTTAAAAAGGTAATGTCCATGACCTACGATGAAAAAAAAAGATTATACTCGTCGATTAAAAAAAAAGCATTTATTGAATTTTATATGTGACATTCCTTAGGCCACCAAACGAATCGTTAAGCGAGTTCAGAAAATTTTAAAAGTCTGTACGTTCGGTGACGAAGAAACCTGGCTTTGCAAGAGACAAAATGTCCCGATAAAAGATCTATCCGTTTTGGCAAATCACACCTATCAGTACGAGGCAACAAACGTCGAACGTGCCGATCAAATTTTACAAGATTACCGTGACTGTAACGTATTAGCCGTTAAACCTTCTGCTCAATTAGCACTGCATTTCGTGGAGACATTGGATGATGAGTGTGACTATTACGATGTCAATTTGGTTTAATTAACAAGGCATTCGTTAAAAATATATTAAAAAATATTGTATTTTTCCTATCAACAGTCTTTGATACAAAGAAGATTGTAAATATTATAAAAGTTACTTGTCCTAGTGTGTTAAAAGTAATAAAATTCATCGATGTATAATTACAAATTTACAAATAAAGAAAAGTAAAAATAAAAGCTGTTACTAAAGAGCCTCGTAAAATTAAGGCGTGGAAAAGTTTTGATTCTAAAGCATTACCAACAAACATCGACAGGGTATTCAATTTCAATCGACCAACTTCGTTGGCAAACCCCTGACAATGATTGCAGCGGAAGTCATGTATTGTTTGCACACATCCTTGGATTTGGCAACTGCTACGAGCATATTATCCTCGAGTTTCGTTTCACTACGTGAACTTTTCTGGAATTCTGAGAACATTAAATAATTACCGTTAATACTTGAATTTTTCACTACTTATCACTGTGGTGATAGGCAGTGGCACCCTCAAGTTTTCAAATGTTGAGAAGATTTTCCTCAGTACTATGTACTGAGGAAAATCTACCGTTAATACTTTCTGTAGTATGGAAAAAAAATAATTTTCTCAAATTTTAAATCTACCTATTTTTCCCTGATTCCATGAAGAGAGATTCACGTCAGACCACGGCTTCTTTGCAGATGATGGAATCCAATTACTCAAGAAATTAGCAGTCATCCTATCAATATCACCATCTGTCACCTCCCATAGCATCCCTAATATACACGGACTAAACAGAAATTCAAATCATGGTATGAGAGTTCCTTGTAACAATCCATATTCATTCTCAGTTTCTTACCTGCAACCCATCAAGTACTGATTTGATACACCGTAATACGGATTTCTCCCGCCAGTTGGCAAAAGCTTGATACTACTGCAACCGAATAATAATACTGATGCCAATACGCGCATCTTTTCTATTTCTTCGCCCTTCAAAAACTGTATACCACTGCCATGTCCGCAGTACCTGCAAACAATAATTACATAAATATTAAACATAATTGGATAACATTTATCGAATGCCAAACTTACATAAGTATCTGATATGCAGTCAAAGTGTTTTTAAAATGTTCCATTTCTGGCTTGATGCCATACAAGCCTTCCCACTTTGGCAGCCAGTATTCCAAGAATAATCGCATTCTGATTTCCATCTTTGTTAAATCTAAAGACGGATTGATAATGAATGTACCAAGATTTTGAGACTTTTTGAGCAGTTTGTATCCATTCTTCATGGTACTCTTGTGCTGATTGTAGAGAGCGTAAGCAATTTGCAGAGAAGGAAATCTAGTCACTGGTTGATTTTTAAGTATAGTTAGTGACTCGTACGATAGATGATCTATGAACTATTTGGAAAAAATGTTTATTAAAGGTTTCTGTAATTGAAATTATTGTGAGGAACAAACAATTGAAAATGACTTACTTCATCTACAATTAAAACTAATATTTTTCTCTTGGCATGCATCAAGGGTTCCATAACTTTGATTTTAGCAACTATTGATAATATGATATTTTTTGCAAGCTTCTTCTCTGTGGATAAAATGTATGTTACAGCTCTTTCAATTTCATATGGTTCAAGGTAACAGGCTCCAGTGGCAATTTTCCTCAACAACCATCGAGTTTTCTCTGAAATTGCCTTGCTAGAACAAATAATTGACTGTAAGAAAGCAAGCAGTAGATCAAAATTTTTGTCAAAGATCCACTTACACATTAGAATCGGCAATGAGCTTGTCTATCATATTATAAATGTCTTGCACTAAATCTAAACATTCTACATAATCTGCCAATAGCAGAACTCTCCACTCTCTTAGCCAAGAAAATTCCAATTCAAAAATTGCTGTCTGCAAATAAAAATAGTAATTACTTTCATGTATAATTTTATGACTATAATACGTTTCAATGGAAGAATACTTACACTCATTCTCTCATTTTGCTGCTTGCGCATTTTCCAATACAGATCATTGTTAGTGTAAGTAGCTGTCAGATCAGACTTATTGTTATTGAGTATTGTTTCTACTTCCACACGAATGTCATATGAAGAATCTCCATTGGGCTTTTGCAGTGTGATGCACATAGGATTGACAGCGTTCTTTCCAGTCGGAAGAGCAACGATATGAAGACCATTCATAGGCCTCAAAGAATATTTATCTTGTTCTCCTTTCAATTGTCCATGCCTCAATTCCGATGTGTGTTCATGCTGCATTGTCAATTGCAACACATACCACTCTGAAAATTACATTACAATTTTCATCGTAGTTAAATGTTAGCTAATTCATCTAATGTCTGAATTCAAAATTATTACCTGATGGCAACTCTGCAAGTGTTGAAACAAGCTTATCAGGATTTGTGTTGATATTTTTCAAGTCAATATCTAAATCTTTTGGATTTAAATTATCAGCTAACGATTCAATCAGGAATTGCGCTCTTAATTTGGACTTCAAATTTCTGTACAATATTTGTTGTCGAAAACAGGATGCATGAGATACTACAAGATGGGAGCATGCTTCAAGTTCTCTGTTATCCTGGAAGAAAAAATTATCAGTACTCTCAGTAATTAATTCAGTTTGATTGAATCAATAAGCTAGTGTTAAAATAATTCAAGTAGCATTACATTTAGAAATACATATACAAAAAAATTTGACGTCAACACAAGATAATCCAAATATGCAATTACAAAACAGTTTTGTGTAGAAAAAACTGAAGTACGAATGAGTACTCTCACAATTTACAATAGACCTACAATATAACCTTCAAACATGATTGAATAAAAAAATTACTCGTTTATCAAAAAAAAATCAAAACAAAATTAAAACAACTCACTGCAAGACAAAGCAAAGCCAGCATTCTGTGCATCGATGCATTTTCAACGACAGCTAAATTGTGGCTGGTCTTTTTGAAGTACTGTGTCAACTGAGCACACAATTTCTTGAGTGTGGGCTCAGTTTTCTTTTTTGCGGGTTCCTGTCGCCTCCTGGAGCCAATGAGTCCCTGAACGGTCTCTTTGAAACTACCTGAATACAACTTTTCCTCATTGTCAATGCGCTCGATCTCGTCTTTGCTTAGATATATGTCACTGCATATTTGTTTACGATCAACAAAAAGGCTCATTGCTACTAGTGCCTTCTTGTCATGATACTGCTGTTGTTCGCGGATGTCTTCGCTCGGGGACGACATCGCGATCCTCGATACTTTTACACGACTCTCAGCAAACTCACAGACTGAATCAGACTGAATACTGCACCCGCCTTTTCGTTGTGTTTACAACCGTTGGGCATTTAAATCAATTTTAAATCTTGCGCAGTCGAACGACGCGTGACGCGTTCTTCGTCCGAAGCGACATCTGTAAGGATTGCGCGCCAGATTTAAATTCACTTGTGACTATACTGTTTGTTATGCATTGCATCATGTTAAATTTTTTATTTTAGAAGAAAGATTAAACAATCGAACCAATAATTTTTTTCTTGTTTTTAATAATAAATTTTTTCAGTAACATATATCTCGAATGTTTAAAGATTTTAAAACAGTTGAATCTTTTCTTAATATACTATATTAAATTTTATGGCGCTAATATAGATAAATCATACTTTTATATTTTAACGAATTTAATATCAACGTAACTTACTATCGGTATGTTTTCAACAATAACAAAAATAACGAAATCTACAGCTTCTCTCAATTTTACCACCCAAGATTTTGCAGTAAGTTAATCCAACCCCATAACGCGGTCTAATCATGTGGGTTAATGATTCTAGTAAAACCACAAAGTAAATCAGCTGTAATACATCGCCGGCAAGGCAGCAGCATCCGCAATAGCAACATACGCGCGCGAGTGGGGCGACGACGAACGCTCGCACCTTTTATGATCTTTCAGCATCAGCCACTTTTATCGCCCCCGTTAAATTGGACATTGAAGGTAAGCGCGCTTCCGTTGTGTAGATGCCACGTGCGCAATAAAAAAAAATATATATTTACAGTTGGATATTCCTTTGTTTTATCGTCGTTCTCTTTGCTATAAATGCCAGTCTTATATGTATATACTTACTTGCTTTTAACGGCTGTACTTACAACGTGTATGGACGACTGATTTGATCTCTTGGGTGTACGGAAAATATTTTTTTAATATTGAATTTATGGGGATGTCGGATGATGAATTTAATTGCAGAAATAAACTTCGAATAATAATAATTGTTAGAGATGCAAAAAAGTATAATTAGGTGAATTTTTTGCACATATTGTCTCAGTTCGTTATTTTTTTAAATGTTTCAATCTTTCGATACAGTTCTTTTTTGTTTTTGCCATTACATACTTGAATCTTGGCTTTTTTATCTGTTAAAGCTCGATTCTCACAATTAACTGAAAGTTTTTCTCTATATATTTTTCATTACAAGTCATCGAGGAGAGACGACAAAATCATATTTTCATCATTTCTGTCCATGATGATTAGTCAATGGATACGGCTTTACTATTCGATGAATCTTTATAAATATTTGCACGCATTATACAGAAAATGTGAGAAGATAGGCGGAACAGTTATTTTCAAACAGATTTATCGAACAGAAAGAATTTTATAGTTATTCTTTCCTTTAAAAAAAACATTCAATGACGTCACGTGATTATTGTTTGATGTTTTTTTTGTTCGTTATAGTTTTTATTGAAAGGCGTAAGAGGTTGTGTTTGGTACATCATAATTTTTAAGCTTGAAGCGCGAAAGGCACATAGTTTGTTGAAAAAGTGTGGATGAAGCTTTTTTTCTATTTTTTCTCATTATTCGATACTTTATTTGTTTGTTTATCATTACACGGTTCAATCATGAAACATCGTCTCCTACTCTCTAAAGGAAGCATACCACCCGAGCAACTGCAACTGTTTCTTTAGGCTTCATCCTATAACAGGCATAGTATTATCAACTTCAACAAACTCCGCTTAACACACGTAATTGCGCAACTTGATACAACAATGCTAATATATTCTACCCGAAATTTCCAACAAGCGTGTAGCCTGCCAAAATTCCAAACATGAGAAAGATGAAGCCGAGAGAGAATTTCAAGCTTCTCTATACTCTCTCTGTATGTGTCTGGCTGCATGCTTATCATGCGTCAACATCGTCACAGAAGACTTTACTCGTTAACAAAGTTTCTCTTGTAGCTACTATAATTCAAGCCGCGATAAGCACACGCCGGTGATACATTATCCACTCCCGAGTCCTTTATTTTTTTTTTCTTCTTTATAACTCTCGTGCATGTTCAAACACTTCAGTCTGTGTGTGTGTGCGTTAGCACACGAGAGCATATATTGATCGCTGATGGTATTATCGCGTGTATATACTGTTGAATATTCATGCTTTTGCCGTGTACCCCTTTCCTCTTTTTTATTTTGTTACGTGTGCAAGCTTTTCTCTCTTTGAATTCCGCGTGGGTGTCGAATTAAAAGCTTTGCTGTTTGTGCGACTGCAGGACCTTTTTTTGACTGATTTTGACTGATTTTTCATGTCTGGTGAATATTTGTAACTTGCTGAGTGGATCGAAATATTATTGTATGGATATATAGTGCAGTATCATCAAAATATATACAGGTTCGGAAGGTCAGGGATTAATTTACAAATAAATCTCGTTTCGCATGTTTGATGAATAAATCGTAATTAACGTAACGAATAAACGAAAATTTATTATTCAATAATCTGTTTAAAAAATAAAAAAATAATCGTTAACGTCGAGTACTTAAAAATACTAGTATATTACAACCAGTAAACTAATGCATAATTACAGCGACTGATGGATTTTTTAATTTTATTTGCTTGAAGTTGAAACATGTGAAAAAATTTACTTTTGGAAAAAAAAATGCTCGTCGCAGCTGACCTATATCCAGGTAAATATTCAAACGTTGACTCTCCTCGCCTCCGTTCCTCTTGTGCAAACTCTCGAATTTCGCGGTTGCACGACGATGCGTATCTACGTGGGCAGGTGTCGAATTAAAAGCTTTGCTTTTACAGTTGCCTGCGGGGGTTTTGATGAACTGTACGCTGCTGTTTTTTTCAATTATTTGACTTTTTCCGACTGCTTTCGTTTTGCTGATAATTGGTGCGGCTTGGCTTCGAATTACAATTTGTACATTTTTTTTTTAAATTTGCCGAAAAAAATTTTGTTTCTTTATGAATAAATGAGCTTACAAACAAAGTTAAGCAATGTTGGAAGGATAATTTAGCATTCTGTGTATTACATTTTATTTAAATTAAATTTATTTCATACACATACCCCATTTTCTGAATATTACGATAAAATATATTATTGAATTTATCTAAATTTTGTACAACGCCAAGATCAATTATTGTTATTCATGCATTAGTCACAAAAGTGTCATATTCGTAAATCATCCATATTCTTCTCCTCAACTATTTTATACACCTACACGTAGATAATCATCTACAGCGAATTTACAAAATACCATGAAATTGAAAACTTCGTCTCCATTTACATTACACTGGAGTGGGTGAGTAAAAAATACCCGACAATTAATCTACAGCGCGCCACATCTTTTTTACTCGCCCACCACCACCACCACCACGAGGAAGGTATAGGGGCAAAACAAAACTATGTACGACATCGCGATCGCGATTAGTCGCGCCAAGTTACCTAGCTGGAAAAAGCATCGCGATAATTGCGCTCGCGAGCTTTGTTTTACGACGTATAACTGCGCACAATTTCATGCTACGTGCTTCTATTAATATTTACCGGTTACAAAGTTGATTTTTTAATAACTTGGTTAATGAGGATGAGGAAAAAATGAGTTTGAAATTGTAGATTTTGTCGAGTGGGTTCTTCGCTACAAATACAATGTTAAAAAAACACGTACTTGAATTTGCTGCGTACTCAAATTAATTTTTCTTTAAATGAGAAATTTGATACTCATGCGGCAAATTTAAAAACTTTTTTTTATATAGAAGCGTCTCGTTAAAATATCTTTGCTTTTGAAATGTAAAAGATGAATTACAGCTACTTGAAAATTTCTTTGATAACCACGTAAATTATTCAAAATTAAACGTTAACGTAATTTCCATAATCTAAGCTATTTGAATTTTTACCTTTAAATTCCTCTCACTATACGCTCAAGACGGAAATTCACTTCTCTAACAAAAGTCTTTTAACATTTAAGCGCAGTATTGTTTCCAAATTCAAGCGCTAAACTTCAGCCAGACAATGCTGGAGTATTCAACGTCAAGTATATCGATCCACGCGGAGTAATCCACACAAAGTTTTACCCAACTCAAGTACAAAAAAAGGGGGGAAAAAAATTTTGCGCAACACCCACTACAGAAAAAAAAATTAAAAAATATAATCATCCACTCGCGCGCGATATACTGAAGTGTATAATGCCAAGCTGTGTCGAATAAAAAATAAATGAGACGTAAGATATATGCACAACGATGTCGCGAATCTCAGCTAAAGGTATTTCACGCTGTCGTCGTCGTCATTCGTTATTCGCCCCTTTCATAAATTATGCCGGAGAGCCAACTTCGCGTGCGTATACACGTCGCTCTATTTTCAAGTAGTCGAGTATATATAACATGGATCACCCACCGCTAGACAAACTCACACACACACACTTTAGTATATTTAACCAACGGTACGAACGATGTTGGTCGTTCGTTTTAATTAGTCGATTGATTTTTCTTTCTACTTTGCGGCCTGCCACACGAGGTTGTTTCATAAAAAGTGGTCTTCGAGAGTTTTACTTCGAGTAGTTTTCAAGCGTTCACTTTGTTGACTGCGGGTAAACTTTTTACGCGGCGTTTAAGACGTCATTCAAAAGTTGTTTTTTTTCTCTCTAAAGCATCTAAGTATAACGAACTTTTCAAAGTGCCAATATTTTTCTAGAAACGATTCTGTCTATCGTTGACGCAAATATCAGTCTTTTGAGAATTGAAAAAAAATTATATTCTAAGAAATCATAATTACACAACGAATCGCAATTAATCCTTCGACCCACCGAAAATTCCGACAACGCAAAAAAAAATCACTCCACCAAAACATTTCAGCCAAACGCGAAAGTAGCTCGAAACAAATGGCAGATATATAGTTAAAGCGAGCAGCTCTGTAATTTCGCAGCAGCACTTTGCTTTTCAACCTGCCCCCCGTACAAACGTACACGCGGCCATTAGCTCGGAGCTGCGCCGCCAATTGCCGACTGTACGAAATGCAAACTCTGTGCCATTAAACGCGAACGCTTTAATTGGCGGCTGATGAATTTATAGACGAGTTTCGACTTCATTTCCAACGGGAATTTCGAGGATATACACCGAGTTTTGCAGTTTTCAATTTGTACTTTTTGAATTGAAATTTTATTTCCGTTTCTTGGCGTGGTAAATTGAGACTTGATTGTATATTCACGCTTTCACCCTTCGAGCGCATATGACGAAATCCTTAAAAAAACACACTTTTCTGGGGTTTAGAATGGCATCAATTTTTTTATGCTAAAGGCTTCCGGACCTTTTTCCTCTTCTTTTTGAAGGTATATAGTGCCGGAAAATGCTCGTGAACATTGGAAAAGTCTACAGGAACTACTTTTTCGGCATTTTCCCATTATAATCAAATGGACTTTTCTCACAGAAAATAGGCAAAAAACGGCATTTCTTCAAATATTAATTTCTCGGCTTCTAAGACCACTAGAAACATTTTTTTGCCCAATCAAAATGATAGCAAAAAAAGACCTTTACGTAGAAAAAAGTTTCATTCAAAAATAATTATCCGGTGACAAGTTGTCAAAAAAATTGCAAAATAATTACATTTTTAGTTTATTATTAATATCGGGAAAATGTTGACAAAATATAGTTCCCGAGTACTTTTCCAACGTTCACGAGCATTTTTCGGAAAAAGGTCCGGAAGCCTTAGCATTAAAAAAATTTTTGCCATTCTAGACTCCAGAAAAGTGTGTTTTTTTTAAGGATTTCATCATATATATAGGTAAGTAAATTTCACTTATCTTGAGTATCAATTATTACATCAAAACCCTCAACCAACACTTAATCTAATAACTAGAGAGGATAGATCGTATTAATCTTCGAGGTATAACGACAATTTCGGAGATACTTCTTGATCTAACTTCGACGTTCGATGTCGTTGTTCCAAAGTACCCTTGGCGTAATTAACCAATTGCAGCGTGTCTCGGTTTTAATTGGAATGGAACCCGCACGTTGGCATATTCTTCGGTGCTTCAATTTGCGGATCACGATCGAAGGCTAAGAGCTTGAGCTTTGAACTGACGGATTATATCCGTGCTGCGATATTGGTGTATATTTAGGGGTTGGGTTGTACGTGCCAATTATTGTTTGTTGAATGAAATGTGTACGGTTGCTTGTTATATGACGAAATCTACGAAAAAATGCACTTTTTTGAAGCCCAAATTTCTTAATGCTAGAGATTCTGGAGTTTTTTCCTCTTTTTTTTGAAGATATATAGTGACGGATAATTCTCGTGAACATTGGAAAAGTTTACAGGAACTATGTTTTCCGAATTTTTCCATTATAATCAAATGGGCTTATTTCAGTGATAATAGGCAAAAAACGTCATCTGGTTCAAATGCTGATTTCTCGGCTTCTAAGACCGCTAGAAACATTTTTGACCAGTCAAAATTGTAGCAAAAAAGATCTTTGTGTAGGAATTAGTTTTGTTTCCAAATAATTATGCGGTAAAAAGTTATCAACACAGTAACAAAAAAATTCAATCTTCAGTTCGTTAAAAATATGGAAAAAATACCAAAAAAAGTAGTTCTTGGGGACTTTTCTAATGTTCACTAGTATTTTTCGTCACTATATACCTTCAAAAAACTCCGGAAGCTCTAGTATGAAAAATTTTTTTTTTCCATTTTAGGCTTCAAAAAAGTGCATTTTTTGTAGAATTCGTCATATACATATGTTGAGATATATGCAATTATTTCGCTTTTGAGAATATTTTGCTTCGGTGTTGAGAAAACTTTATGTTTACTAATAACGAAATTTTACTGTGCTTAAATAAATACCTGTAATGATTGTAATGTGATGAGCACAATTACTTGCATGTTCATTCGAATTTCCACTTATTTTAATAACGCGCTTCGATTTTTTTTTTTTAACTTGATTAAATCCTTCGACGCATTGTGCTCAGAGCAGTAGAATATATAAAAACGTTTAGTTTTAAACTGTTATGGAATGGACAACTTCTCAATATAACTACCCAATGGCAGTTTAGAACTTTCAGACACACAGAGTCTTAGCTGTTGTAGACCAAAATCCTGGTCAAACTGTCAAAAGCAGTTGAGAACTTCTGCTCACTGAGTTGTGGTATACGGCGACTATAAGTTGCACGTCCATTAGTTTTTTTAAAATTCTTTTTGCGTAAAGCTTTTTCGAATGTCTTTTATAAATATCAAAGTAGTTTCTCTGTAAGTAGGTGTATAAAACATATATTTTTTTCAACTTCTAATTCAAAAGATGAACATCTAAAAAATAGAAAATAAAAATTTATCGTGAACTCATCTGTCATGCTGCTTTTACAGAAAAAACGTAGGTTTGCTTATGATTAATTAATTACATTTTGACTTTATTTAATAAAAATTTTAACCTTAAGAATGGCTATCTATTAATTCAAAGGAATTAAGCGTTTAAATTCATCATTCACGATCAATTTTCTCAATCTCCTATATGTAAATATTTCTCAATGCAATCCATTTTCATCAAATTCCATTACATATTTTGAAAACCCAGGCCGACTTCACCTAACCATTCAGTGAACTACCAAAAGCATCAAGCAAACTGCATCATACGAATTCGCAGCACTCTGCATATCCAATAAATTTTTTCTTCGATAAACACACATTTTTTTTCTCTCCGTCGGAAAAATGCGAATTTATATGCATTCGGTGCGATGCCAAATGGAAACGGAAAGGGAGTAGAGTAAAAAAAAGAAAAAGCTACGAGAGGCGCACAATTTCAAATGTAAAACCAACAGTCGCTCTAATTTAGCTGCAACTCGTGTTTCCGATTAACCGACGCGTCTGGGCGTCGAGATAAATTACCTCTCGTAGATCGACGTCCAGCTGTCTGAAATGAAAACTACGCCGCCATATGGCCAGTCTGTTATAAAGAATGACGCCCGATGTCTCTGTGACGCATTCGGTATTCTATCGCAGAATTTCTCGCGCGAAACTCATTTATGAATTAGATTGAAGAAAATAATTTAATTTGTGTGTAAAAACTTGATTATTATTTATTTTCAATATAGGTATAAATATACGGCTGACTATACTAAAACTCGTACTACTACTGCGTGTGTTTCAATCGAATGATGTAAGTAAATTGAATTTACAATTGTGAATATTTAGAAGACTATATATGTCTATATCCCCGTATATTTCGTTGTTCTCATTCAATTTTGGAGTTTTTGAAAAGATTCTATTTAGTGATTTCGAAGATATTCACGAAAAGTTCGAAATCAAATGAAAATAACTAAATCTACGAGGTAAGTATCTGTGATTTCTTATCCTCTTAGTAATATACGTAGTTGAGACCTATAGAACGCTTTATATATACACCTGCTTATTATGTAAATGCAAGCCAAACTATATAAAGGCATGTAAATACACTCCAGAGTAATTTCGTACACTCGGCAAACATTACACCACACACAGTTTATAACTATTAACATTACAAAGGGTTGAGAAGAGAATTAACTCAGAATATCCTTTATGAAGCACAGTGTTTATTTATTAGGTCGACGTTTCGAACCGAGAATCGGTCCCTCTTCAGGAAATCATAAATAAATTAATGTACTATGT
>JAWWMK010000032.1:15194400-15217199 GCA_035047105.1 Galeopsomyia nigrocyanea | reverse complement strand
ACGACGCAAACAAGTTGCACGCCTTCTTTGTGACTGCTGACAGTTGGTGAGGGTCATACCGGGCTTGTGACTAGCTTGTTTATCCACCTTATCCACACCTGCTTCCTTACTTTAATTTTTTTTATATGGATGACCAAATTGAATGTTCTCATAAAATTACGAGCAATTATTCTTGTCGTTGCGATTTATTAATCACGTCCTTATCCGATTTCTTAAATACTTTGCTCACTACAAACAATATTTCAGTATAATAAGTGGCTAAAATTGCAATATATTTCTCTTTAAATAAGTATAAATATTTTTAGAATTTTTAGAATTTATAGTTTAATATTACATCAAATAAGAATATTAAATAATTTTCCATGACATTTTTATTACTAAACATTGACATATGGATTTAATTACTACTGTTAATAAATTTGATCAAAAGCTCAATTAATATTTCTGTTCATTATTTCTTTTCGAAAATAATTTAAAAATATAAAGCATAAAATACAAAAGAGTGTAAGGATATTTATTGGGTCGTTGGAAATAATAAAGTTAAATAATTTTGATTTTAAAAAAACGTAGGCACTTTATTTTGCGTCCATTCTGCTATATGCAACGTAGTTTACAAGACATCAAAAATTTGAAATCGACAGTCTTTTACAAAACAAATATGGGTTTATTATCTTACATTTTACGTTTTAGTGTAAATTTTATAATCTTGATATATTTTAAACATTCTATGCATTTGTATTTTAGGTAACTGTGTCATCTGTTTAGAAAAAACTTAGTTTTGATTCTATTGTAAACGATTCAATTTAGTTTCTTTTACTATGCAATCATTTTTATAGTAATTTTTTTTGTGTTCTCATATTTTTATCGTTTAATTGTTTTGTAATATCTAGTTCAAGTTTGCTTTAATTTTTATTCAAACTTGTTTTTGCTTTTTTGTCTTAAAGCTAAACTGGTCGGTATAATTGTATATGTTATCAATCATCATCTCTTTTAAATATCTATGAAAAATACAGCTAATAAAAATGAAATGCAATTATAAAAAAAACTATAGGTAAGAATCTACGTAGAAAAACTGTTATAAATGCTTGAAGTCGCTGTATAAAATATATATTCGTTTCTCAAAATATCTTTCGTTCAATCTCATACAACCCGTAATATATAATTTACATTTACTCTGACTTCAATTTTTGCACCATTTGCAAAATTTGAGTAGCTGCATACTTCTGTTTATTCAGAATAGCAACTTGAGACAAAGTAGAACCTCGATTGTTGCGCGTATTTGTAACCGCCAAAAATTCCTCCGACGGCAGTGTCGCAAGCTTGCGGACAAGATCAGTTGCATCGGCTTTCGTTACATCTTCAAACGTCTCGTGGATCATTGATAAAAGCTTCCTAGTCTTCGCATCACTGGGCAAATCTAGAGGTGTTTTGCCATCTTTGTTCGTAGCGCAAAAAGTGGCATGGTTCTTCAGTAAATGCTTAACAATATCAAGGTAACCCATTTTGGCAGCGACGTGGAGTGCAGTGGAAGCGCTCGAGGTAGTTTTAGCATCGACGAAGTCGTTCAATCGTTCAGGATGTATTTTCTGCAGCATCATCTTGACGATGTTTACTTTATTTTTCGACACGGCGATATGAAGTGGCGTATTGCCCATATTAGTTGTGACAAAAATCTCTGCTCCATGGTCTAAAAGAAAGCCAACCATTTGTTCGTTTGCAACATTCGAAGCGTGATGTAGCAAACTTCTGCCTTCGGCGTCTCTTACATTGATATCAGTAACTTTTCTCAACAGCTGCTCCAATCGAACTATATCACCGTTTTTTATCACAGTCAGAAGCTCATTATTTATCACTGTACTTTCTTTTTTATTCCTTTGACTCTCAAACTCGTTTCGCTCCTGTTGAATTGATACAATATTGTATCTCGTATCTCGGCAATCGTCGTGATATTTTCCTAAACAACTTTCTTGAACTTTGAGCAACTGTGCCAGCGTGGCCAAAGCTTTGTCGAAGTCCTTGTTGTAAGAATACAACCACGCCACGTTAGTTTTATAAGCGAACGTTGATGGATGATTTTTACCAAAAACATTTTCAGCATTATCAAGCGTTTCCAAACAACGTTGTATAGCTGGCTCGTACTTGCGTTGTTCTACGAGTATGTTCACCAATGATTGGCGTAGTTCTAAGGTCAATTGATGACTGTTTCCAAATACAGATGTATGCTTGGCCAAGAGATCTTCGTAAATCTTGTAAGCCTCTTCATATCTTTTTTGATTCATCAATGTTTCACCTACACCATCTTGCGCTTTAAAAGTTTCGGGATGCATGGGACCCAAAGTAGATCGCAATTTATCAAACGCATCTTCGAATAATTTCAATGCTTTTTCACGTTGACCTTGCTTCTCCAGTATCGTCGCTATGCTTACGTTAATAATCATGGTCTCGTGATGATCCTCTCCAAATTTTTTGCTCTGAATATCGCGCAACTCTCGATAGATTTTGAGAGCCGAATCGAGTTTATTTTGAGCCAACAACCCAGTTGCGATATTGAATTTGATATCTAGAATTGCGGGATGACCCTTTGGTAGATTAGCTTCTCGCATGCTATATATTTCTTGCCATATTGGCAAAGCTTCGTCGAATCGATGCATTTGGCCAAGAACCGCGGCGATGTTGTTTCTAGTCAATAGCGTGTTTGGATGACAAGCGCCAAGCGTTGCTTTATGGATACGATAGATTTCTTCCGAAATCGATAACGATTCTTGATATTTACCCTGGACGAGAAGTATATGCGATATGTCGTTTTTGATTGTCCAAATTTTCGGGTGACTGTCATCAAAAAGGCCCTTGTTCACCTCGAGTTGTTCCTGATAATGTTTGAGAGCTTCTTTGTATTTACCCAGTTTGATGAGCGTTTGCGCTATGCTCATTTTCACTGACAAATTTTCGTTGACCGACCGCCCTGCGATTGTTTTTCCTGCTTCTTGTATTTCTTGAAACAATTTGAGAGCCGCGTGAAATTCACCTTTGTGTAGAAACGCCTGGCCCAAGTTATTTTTCGCGTGCAGCAAACGCACTTGATCGTCAATTTTACTTCGTGGCAACGTATCTAACAATTTTAACACCTCAACGGCAATAGAATAAGCTTCGTGAATTCTACCATGACAGCGAAGATGTTTTGTAATATCATCGGAAAGATCAGAATATATTTGAAGTAATTTCTTGTATTTTTTCGCATATGTCCACATTGTTATTATATGCTCCAAATTTTTATCGTCAATATTGTCTTCCTCGAACAGCTTGAGGGCGCTTTGCAAAACTTTTACTTCTTCATTTTGCTTTTGTAATTTGATTCTCGTTACTTGTTGTACAAGTCTGTGGATACTAAGAGCTTTGTGTTGCACGCTGACTATAGAATACTGTTTCAATAACCCAATGGCAGAACTCAGTTTTACTTTATCATTTGAGAAAATCAAAAGCAATTCTACAGGAATATTGTCAGGAAGAAAATATGAAATGATATTCAGTATGTCTAGAGCATGTTTACCATGCTCTTTTTGTTTTAGAGCATCGAAAGTAATGTTCCAAGTTGTAAACACACTTTTATTGTAACTGCTATCACTGTCTTCTGGAAATTCGGAATTAAGAAACTCATGTGCCATGCTTGAGTATGTTTCTAAATAGTCACTAATTTCAAAAGTTGATCCAATGCATAACAATTTTTCTTTTTGCATATTGATGTAAGCAACTGCTTGCTGCAATGCCAAAGGCAGAGATTGCAACTTATTACAAAGCTCTGCTATCATTCCTTTTTCTTTATCACTTTCCACAGTAAGCACCTTTTCTACCAGTTCTCTTGCTTCTTCTGTCTTGAATGGTTCCAATACTACTGTCTCGATACTTTTGGGCCACTGTTGATTTCGTGAAGTTATAATTACGTGCGGTCTAATAGAGTCGTTAGACAGACAAGGTAAAAATTGGTCGATGCCACAATCACATTCATTTTTACTTTTATATTTTTCAGCATTGTCAAAAATAAAGACTTTCAGTCTTTGAAAACAACTGATAAACATCTGTGACTATGGCGGTAATGTGTTTCTCTTTGCCATCAGAACTGTTTAAGCTTATGTTCAATTTATTAGAAGCTAATTGGCGAAAAGATTCAGCAGCAGTTTGATAGCATTCAGCGTTTATCCAAACAATCTGATTACCATATTCATGTCCATAATCAACAATATACTTCCTCACTAATTCACTTTTGCCTACTCCACCCATTCCACTGATACAAATAGTAAATTTTTTCATAAGAATATTATGCATATTTTTCAAATACTCAGACCTTCCAGTGAATGACATGACTGGATCTTGTATATTGAACCAAATTGGCATTTCTCTTTTCAAGTCATCAAAAAATGTTTTACCTTCTTCATGAGAAAGAAACATACTACCTCCTTTACCCAACATTAAATCCATCATTTTTATGAGTAACTTGTTATAAGCTCTTTCTGTGTCCAAAAAACTCATTTCACTACCAATTTCACTTTTAACAATTTGACCCAATTCCTCTTCATTTGGCTGATTAACAGCAAATATAAGGTGTTTTAAAAAATGTTTAATTTCATTATCAGAAACTGCTGGTTTCAATCTAGATTTCAATCTTCTTGCAATACTATTTGTAAATCTATACCTCGTTGGTTCTTTTTCATTACTTCTTATGTCCAAGATATCATCCTTTTCTTCAACTTCAGTTATCTCTATATCAGAATTTTTCAAATCAGGCAAATCAAAATCAATGTTTGTGCAAATGATAACATCTTTGATAATTCCATCTTTGAAAAAGTTGTCTTTCTTGCAAGCTTGAAATGAATAAAAATATTTCACTAAGTTATAGTCTCCTCTAATGTCTGTTAGTAGCTTATCAACTGTAATTTTTTTAGATTCATCAATTTTATGCTTAGCTTGTAGAAGTCTATACACTTTCTTGTTTCCATGAGTATACTCAAAAACCAAATCATCAAATTTCTTAGCTTCTTTTATTTCTGTACCTACTCGAAAAGAATATTGGCATGAAAGGGCTCTATGCAAAAATAACATGAGAACTTTCAGTTGATAAATGTAACCATGAATAGGATTTATCCAAATGTCATAGCCTACTGAAGGGGTTGGTTCTCGGCCGTACACTGTAGTTTTTGTTATTTCATTGACTTTTGGCTTATCTGTAGTATCAGTGTGCAAGAATGATTCAAGAATATTTACAATATCTAATCGATTAATTCGCTTGGCAACGTCCATAGGAGTTTCATTGTTGTTATTTTTACCATGAATTTGTGCACCTTGTTTCAAAAGGATATCAATAATTTTTGTATCACCAGTTTCAACAGCTCAATGCAAAGAAGTGCATCCGTCTGAATCCTTGAAATCAATATCTATTATTTTCAAAAGTCTGCTTAGCTCTTCAAAATCACTTTCACTAATTGCAATGAGAAACTGCCTATTGTTTATGCTTTTCTTTCTTGCTCTTTTTTTGGCTTCCATGTTCATATTTTATTAAAACAAGCTCCAACTGTAAAGAATTTAGTGTATTATAGAATTAGTTGTCAAAATTGAGTAAATTTATAAACTGATGAAGATTTGCTAATTAATTTAATAAATGAAAAAAAAACGCACCTTTGATCATCAGCCGGCCGGCAACAGAAATCACAGAAATGGCGCGAATTCTGCACTAGACAGTATACTTATAGACTACTGGAACACCATGGAATATGAAATTATATACCTGTGGCTCTTTGGCATAACGACTTAGGTCCATTTTCGTGATTTTGACTTATGTGTTTTATGAAATTGAAATAAAATTTGTAAGACCAGGAACTCCAGGATGTCACAGATACAAATAATTACAGGATTCATTTTGTTGCGCATATACATACTTACATACATAAGAAATAAGGTATACAAGGGCCAATAATAAATTGTCCCTCAGTCCTTTAAAAGAGAGCAGCAAAAGCTTTAAATGAAATAGCTTCGATCCGGTAGTGAAAAAAAAAAAAAGAATCCATGCTTATAAACTCAAAAATACTGTTATGGTGTTACCGATTTTTTTTTTCTTTTGTGTCTTATTTATGAATTGATGAAAAGCAGATCGAAATGTTAACGTGTGTCACCCAGACCTCGGAATATAATGATTCTTGGGCAAACATAAGTTCTTCGCAAAGCAATATTACGACTTATTTTTAAATATGAAAAAATTAAAAACTGCGCAAGTGTAATTTCATATCATTTTTTGTTTTTGATATTTTTGTCAACAAAAAAGTGACTTTAAATTTCATTTCACTCAGCTATCATATTTAAATTATACTTATTGACTATCATCCTTATTCATGGATACGTAAGTCTCAATTTTATCAAAATTTGTAGCATTTCCCTGCATTCAGAGGCATTAAAAGTAAAATTTACTAAATCGGTTTGGGAAAAATTGAAGTTCAACAACCATATAATAGAACCGTATAGTATTTATTGCACATGTACATACAATACAACCTTTTCGGCCTTTTACAAATTCCAAATATTTTTACAAAATATCTTTACAAAATATCTTTGATTCGCTATATAACATAATAACCATACAACATATTATGAATATAAAAACTTTATTTTGCAATAACATATTGCTATTGTATAAAATACCTATACTATGTAATAAATGCATCCTCTCCAAGGAAGCCAACAGTTTCTTAAATAATACATTTTTCTCAAATATCTATTAAAAGTTTAGTAGACATAAAAAATATATGGATAAAAAGTGATGTAAATACTTATTTTCTTTACTTTGACTTCAATTTTGGTACCATTTGTAAAATTTGAGCAGCTAGGCACTTTTGTTTATTTAGAATTGCAACTTGAGCCAAGGTCGATCCACGATCGTTGCGCGTATTTGTAACCGCCAAAAGTTCCTCCGGCGATAATTTATTGAGCTTGCGAACGACGTCAGCAGCACCACCTTCTTTTACACTATCGAACAGTTCGTGTACAATTTTCAAAAAATTCACAATTTTTGCATGACTAGACGTATCTAGAGGCGTTTTGCCATCTTTATTTATAGCGCAAAATATGGCATGATTCTTCAGTAAGTACTTAACGATATCAAAGCTGCCCATTTTTGCAGCGACATGGAGTGCAGTGGAATCACTTGAGGTAGTTTTAGCGTCAACAAAATCGTTCAACCGTTCAGGTTGTATTTTCTGCAGCATCATCTTGACGATGTTTACTTTATTTTTTGACACGGCGATATGAAGTGGAGTATTGCCCATATTAGTTGTAACAAAAATCTCTGCTCCATGTTTTAAAAGAAGCTTGACCATCCGTTCATCGGCAGCATTTGAAGCGTGATGAAGCATCGTTCTTCCGTCGATATCTTTCAAGTCGACATCCACGTCTTCAAAAAAGTACCTCTCAGCTTCCGTATAGTTTACTGCACGTTTGACTGCATTAAAAAGTTTGGCCGAGCGTAAACGAGTTATCAATTCATGGACACTTCCGTTAATACCGATCTCAACGAGATCAACGAACAATTTGATATCCAGTTTGGATTGGCTGTGTAACATCTTAACGCACCTGCAGGTAGTACCTACAGTGAAACCTCCGGAGCTTTGGTTCACCTTACTAATTTCTAAATAATCTAGTACTTGAATGATAGTGTCAATGTTGGGCTCATCAATTGAAAATTGTAATTTGTAGGCATAAGCTTGGTAGTTTGAAACAAAGGCTTGCGATTGTTTCAAAATAAAGAAGCTCTGTCCCAATACGAACTGAAGATCTATATTACTAACCTTTGGATTTAGTAAAGTCTGCAAGCTCGACAATAGTGGCGCTGTAAATTGAAAATAATTTTCCGCTTGCGATATCAAATGATCAACTTGTTTCAGGGCTCCTGTGATATCAGATGTGGGCAAAGGGAATACTTGACGAAATTTTGTCTTCTTTTGAGCAAGCAATTTATTCAGTAGATCCGTGCGCTTGTTTGCAATGACAAATTGGAGTAGCCTAAATCCTTCAGAGTTACGGGCGTTCATTGCTGCGCTGTACTCGTCGAAAGAGTATCTCGCCAATTTTTCGTAAAATTTGAAATTGCTAGATTTATTTACACAATCAGCAAATCCAACTTGGATGGATGCCAATAACTCTTTGACATTTTCGTTGTTGGCTAAGTCCACAGCTACTCTACCCTCATTGTCTTTAATGTCAAAAGTTGCATAACGTTTTAGTAAGGATATCAATATATCATAAAAGCCTTTATTTGCCGCAATATGGAGACACGTAGAACCAGATGTTTTAGTTTTGAAATCGACGAATTCTTTCAATCGATCCTGGTTCGTTACACTTTCGAGTAAAAGCTCGACTGATTCTTTGTCATTTTTTGAAGTGGCAATGTGCAATGGTGTGTTGCGTTTATTGCTCATCAAACTCACATCTGCTCTATTTTTCAATAAAAATTTTACAATATCTGTAGCACCAACGTTTACTGCGTGATGCAGCAATGTGCTGCCGTTTATGTCCTTTGAGTTAACGTCAGCGCCATTTTTCAATAATTGTTCCAACTGAATAATATTACCGTCTTTTATCACAGTGAAAAGTTCATTACTTGCGGTTGACTTGACTTTTGTATTATCAGTTTCTTCTTTCGAATTCGTCCGAATCCTTAATTTATTTCGTTCTGCCGTAACACCTGTAATATTATTTTTTGTAATTTGATAATCGGCGTGATCTTTTCCCAAAGAACTTTCTTGAGCTTCAAGTACTTGTGTTAAAATGGCTAAAGCTTTATCAAAATCTTTTGTGTAAAAATACATCATACCCGCGTTATTTTTATCAGAAAACGTTGAAGGATGACCTTTACCAAAGGTACTCTCAACGTTTTTGAGAACTTCCAAACTGTGCACCAGTGCTGCATCGTACTTTTTCTGTTCCGAAAATATGCATAATAACATTCTACGAGTTGCCAATGTGTTTGCGTGACTATTTCCTAAAACGGATATTTGTTTATCTAAGAGGTCTTTGCAAAGTTCGCCAGCACATGCATACTTTTTTTGATTGATGAGTACTTCAGCTATAGCACTCTGTGTAAAGATGGTGCTGGGATGCATGCATCCTAAAGCGACTTGTTGTTTTTTCAACGCGTCCTCGTACATTTGCAATGCTTTTTCATGTTCACCTTGTCTTTTCAGTAACTCCGCTATGTTGACATTAATATCGATCACCTTTGGATGGTTTTCTCCAAATTTCTGTTTTTCAACATCAAGTACTTCCTTATAGATTTTTAAAGCTGAAGAGTATTTTTGTTGCATTGCTAATACCCCAGCCATGTTAATCTTGGTACTAAGGATGTCAGGATGATTTTTTGGCAAGGTGGCTTCTTGATCATTGCATATTTCTTTGAACATTTCCAAAGACTCATCATATTTGCTCAGATTGCCAAGACTTGTCGCGATACTGTTCCTTGTTTTTAATGTTTGAGCGTTATAATAGCCCAAAGTTTCTTTTTGTACATGATAGATTTCTTGCAACATCGATGATGCTTCTTGCATTTTACCTTCTTGAGAAAGTATAGCTGATATATCGTGTTTAGTGCGTAAAGTGTTGGGATGATTATCTCCTAAATTAAATCTACTTACTTCAAGTATTTCGTAGTAATATTTAAGAGCTTCTCTGCTTCTACCCAAATGGTTAAGAGCGAGCGCTATATTACTTTTCGTAGTCAAAGCCTGGCTACTTGATGCTCCCAAAATTGGTATCTCAAGTTCATAAAGTTCTTGTAGTTGTTCAAGAGCTGTTTTGTAATCACCTTTTTGTAGAATAGCCATTGCTATATTATTTTTGACAGACAATGAGCCGACTTGAACATAAGTATTACTTTGCGGCAATGTGTTCAATAATCTCAATGCTTCAAGGCTAATTGAATGAGATTCTTCAATTCTACCATAAGAGCCAAGTTTTACACTAATATGACTAGAAAGGAGAGAATACCCTACGATTAATTCATTGTGTTTGCTTGCAAACGCTAACATTGATATTACATAATCTATATTTTTATAACTAATATTGTTCTCATTAAAAAGCATCAAGGCGTTTTGCAAAACTTTTACTTCGTCATTTTGCTTTTGCAATTTTATTCTTACAACTTGCTGCACAAGTCTATGTATATTAACTGCTTTGTGTTGCACACTGATTATAGAATATTGTTTCAGTAATTCAATGGCAGAACTCAGTTTTACTTTATCATTTGAGAAAATCAAAAGCAATTCAACAGGAATATTGTCAGGAAGAAAATATGAAATGATATTCAGTACGTCTAAAGCATGTTTACCATGCTCTTTTTGTTTAAGAGCATCAAAAGTAATGTTCCAAGTTGTAAACACACTTTTATTGTAACTGCTATTACTGTCTTCTGGAAATTCTGAATTAAGAAACTCATGTGCCATGCTTGAGTATGTTTCTAAATAGTCACTAATTTCAAAAGTTGATCCAATGCATGACAATTTTTCTTTTTGCATATTGATGTAAGCAACTGCTTGCTGCAATGCCAAAGGCAGAGATTGCAACTTATTACAGAGCTCCGCTATCATTCCTTTTTCTTTATCACTTTCCACAGTAAGCACCTTTTCTACGAGTTCTCTTGCTTCTTCTGTCTTGAATGGTTCCAATACTACTGTCTCAATACTTTTGGGCCACTTTTGATTTCGTGAAGTAATAATTACACGTGGTTTAATAGAGTCGTTAGACAGACAAGGTAAAAATTGGTCAATACCACAATCAAATTCATTTGCACACTTATACTTTTCAGTATTGTCAAAAATGAAGAGGCTTTTACACTTTGAAAAAAATTGATAGACATCGGCTATTATGGAAGTCAAGTGTTTCTCTTTGCCTTCTGAATTAGTCAAACTTATATTTAGTTTATCAGAAGCTAATTGGCGGAAAGATTCAGCCGCAGTTCGATAGCATTCAGAATTTATCCACACAATTTGATTATCATATTCATGTCCATAATCAGCAATGTATTTTCTAACGAGTTCAGTTTTACCTACTCCACCCATTCCACTGATACAAATGTAATACTTATTCATAAGAATCTTCTGGATATTTTTCAAATACTCAGACCTTCCAGTGAATGACATGACTGGGTCTTGTACATTGAACCAAATTGGCATTTCTCTTTTCAAATCATCAAAAAATGTTTTACCTTCTTCATGAGAAAGAAACATACTATTCCCTTTACCTGACATCAAATCCACCATTTTAGTAAATAGTTGACAATACGCATTTTCTGTGTCAAAAAAACTCATTTCTCTACCAATTTCTTTTTTGACAATTTGACCAAGTTCCTCTTCATTTGGTTGATTAACAGCAAAAATAAGGTGATTCAGAAAATTTTCAATCTCTTCATCGGAACTTGCTTGTTTCAGTCTAGACTTTAATCTTTTTACGATACTATTGGTAAATTTATACCGTTCTGGTTCTTTTTCATTGCTCTTCATGTCCAAGATATCATCTTTTTCTTCAACTTTCATTAATTCTATTTTAGATTTCTTTAATTGACTGAAATCAAAATCAATATTTGTACAAATAATGACATCTTTGATAAAACCATCTTTAAAAAAGTTAGATTTTATACAAGCTTGAAATGAATGGAAATATTTCACTAAGCTGTAGTCTCCTTTTGTTTCTGATAGTAACTTATCAACTGTAATTTTTTTGGATTCATCAATTTTATGTTTAGCTTGTAGAAGTCTATAAACTTTCTTGTTTCCATGCGTATACTCAAAAACCAAATCATCAAATTTTTCAGCCTCTTTTACTTCTGTACCTACTCGAAAAGAATATTTGCAAGAAAGACCTCTATGCAAAAATAACATAAGAACTTTCAGTTGATAAATGTAACCATGAATAGGAGTTATCCATGAAACCTCATGATCGTGTGAAACTGCTGATTCTCTACTGCACACTACAGTTTTTGTTTTCTCAGTAACTTTTGGCTCATCTACAGTATCAGTGAGCAACGATGATTCAAAAATATTTACAATATGTAATTGATTCATTCGCTTGGCAATGTCCATAGGAGTTTCATTGTTGTTATTTTTACTATGAATTTGTGCACCTTGTTTTAAAAGGATATCAATAATTTTTGTATCACCAGTTTCAACAGCCCAATGTAAAGATGTGCATCCATCTCGATCCTTGAAATCAATATCTATTATTTTCAAAAGACCGTTTGCTTCCTCGAGATCATTTTCACTAATTGCAATGAGAAACTGCCTATTATCTATGCTTTTCTTTCTTGCTCTTTTTCTGCTTTCCATGCTCATAGTTTATCAAAAGAAGTTTCAGCTGTAAAAGAAAGCGCTCTTAAAATTGATTGAATATATAAACTGCTTTGTAGTTTTTTAATAAATGAATCAAAAAACGCACTGTTAAAAAAATAAACACAACGGCCCGGCAATTTAACAGTTGTCAGCTGTTGCCCTGTTCTAGCTAGACTATAGGAATGCATTGAATTATGAACTGGAAAGTGGAAAAGAAATCAGAACTGGAAGCTGGAACGTGTGGGCAGTGGGCACTGGGCATGGCGCTGGGCACTGGCACTCGGGCAATTTGACGTGTACGTCTTTCAAAGATAACATAACCTCAGACTATCTAGTGATTCCAATCAAATAAATATATTTATTGATTGTTTTTAATATATTTTGTGATATAATACGTTTTGAAAATGACTGAAGAACGTTTCGTTCCACCAAAAGCACCAAAGGATTTGTGTTTCAACGAAAAAGACTTTATCCAGGTAGAGTAACAAATAATGCTGCAAAAAACTGCTTAAAGATTTAACATTATATCGTTTGAAATGAAAAATTTTATTTAAAACCTGAATTCGTTTGCTTTTCAGAATGGTTTTGATACAGATGCTTTTTTACAAGAACACAGGAAAAATGTCAGTCTTGAGAAAATGCGAGACGACCTTGGTGTTTACTTGAAAATACTTAGATCGGCTATGATAGAGCTAATTAATAAAGATTATGCTGATTTTGTGAATCTTTCTAGTAATTTAATTGGCTTGGATAAAGCTATCAGTAAGTTAGAGGTTCCCTTAGGCCAACTGAAAGAAGAAGTTTTGGTAATGATAAAATAAAAGTTGAATTTTTCACTACTTATCACTGTGGTGATAGTTCTAACTACAAACGTTGCTTATGATGATTTGATTTTCAATTGAAATTTTCAAATTGCAGCAAGTCAGACAGACGTTAGATAATACCATTTCAGAGATGACAGAAAACTTGGATAAACATAATGATATACGAGATAGGAAACAAAGTATTCATAGTTTAATCAGATTTCACAAGTCAATATCAAAACTGAGTAATATTCTCAATTCTTGTGATATGTCAAAGGTTACCTTGAAGCCAGACGTTTTAGAGCGTGCTGCAACTGAATTTAATCAATTAAAGTTTCATACCAGTCGTTGCAAATCTGAACTTTCTACAGACCAAATTAGCGTAAGAAATTTAAATTCAATCTAAAAAAAACATCTTTCAATCATGTAAGATCTTCACTAGTTTTTATTTGTTGTATATCTAGAAAATGGCTGAATTAGATGAGTGCCTGAAGAAAAGTTTGAGCTCACTGCTGGTAGCCTACATAAAGAAAAATGAAACTGCATCATTAGTAAGATGTCTGCGGATATATGTGAGTCTCGACAAAGTAGCAGATGCAGAGGAAGTTGTCAGAAAAAAGATTATAGTGCCTGCTGTAGAAAATATTATTAGTGAACACAGTTTTCAAAATGACCCATTAGGCTTGGAAGGTACTTATCAAAAACTAGAGAAAGTATTGGAAAATATTTTGAGAGAACTGTTAGAAATAACATTGCAACCTGATAGGTAAATGATCTAAGCGATATTAATTTAACCTTATTAAAAATGTTGAATTTATTTATGAAATTAAATTTTCTTTCAGGATAACAGTGAAAGGCTTTAATTTCCTAGTTGATAGTTATTGGCCTGAAGTTGAGCAGAGAATAGAAGATTACTTGCCAGTCATATTTGCACCAGGAAATCCAGAATTGTTTCACAAAGTAAATTTACTTGTATTTACAACATTGATTTTTTATAAAGTACATACTAAATTCAGTTAATTTATGATTACAGAGATACACCGAAACATTGGAGTTTTTGTTGAACTTGGAACAAAAATGTTGCACACCAGAAGTTGTAAATAGTCTAAAAAGCCATCCACAGTACGAAAGATTTCTAAAAAAATGGAATTTACCAGTTTATTTTCAAATAAGGTTCCAAGAGATAGCTGGCACTGCGGAAAGCGTTTTGTCTGCAAATGTTTCTGCTGCTTCAATAAGAAAAAACAAAGGTTCCTTGGGCCCTGACGATTTTACACTCCATGCAACAAATATAGTGTGGGACTGTTTGTTAAGAATTTGGGCAAAAGAAGTTTTTCTCCCACAATTGTTACACAAGTAAATGTTCAAATTTCATTAAAAAAAATAGATGTATGTGATTATTCAAGTATGTTAAATTGTTTACATGAAAATTTGTAGGTTTTGGAAATTGTGCCTTCAACTCTGTTCTAGATATCATGAGTGGAGTCGAAATTCCTTGAAACAAGTAAATATTTCCAAACATTATTTGTCTTCTTTATAAAACAATTTAAAAAAATTTGAAACTAATTACATTTTTCCATATCAGGTTTGGCCTGTGACAACTGTAAACGAAACTGGTCGTAGTTCAGAAACAGATAATTCTCCTCGACTTGAATTTCTCGTTGGTCTTTACATCGATATTGAAAAGCTTTCCACAAAAATGTCTAACTTCGTAATTGTCATAGGCGACAGAATATCATTCCTAAGTCCTGACGTATTGGACTTACTCAACGGTAAATATATTCAAACATTAGTAGAGTGAAAAATCAATTGAATTATCCGAAATTTCATAATATTGTATCGTAAATGTTGACGCTTGTTGATACCATATCAAGTTACAAAACAATATACCAAAAGCTTCTTTGAATAACGAGCTTTATTCTATTTCTGTCCCACATGACATACAGATCACGATTTATTCAGTAATCAAGTTATTTCAAGCTCGTCAGAGCGTCACGCATATACATACTAGTCACGTGTAGGTACTGAAAATAAAATCTTTTTTTTTTCAACCCCGACACAGAATGCACGAGGGAAACGGCAAGGAGTCTTCGGGATTGTCAAGAACCAGTGACGCAGGAAATCGTAAAAGAGCTTTTAGCTCACAGTGCCATCCATTTACGCCAAATAAGCGACATTCCGAGATTGTTCCGGCGAACCAACCGAGAAGTGCCTACGAAACCCTGTGCCTATGTCAAACGGGCTCTCGACTTCCTTGCTACTTTTTACGCTGATTACAAGAAAACTGTTCCTGAAAATGTGCGACACTGGCTTGTGCTTGCGCTCGCCGCGTTGACTGAACAGTAAGGAGATTTAATGTTTGACAATTTCAACGGTTGTCTGTATTTTTTTTAACTTACTCAGTAAATATGAAAAGTGAATATTAATGAGAATGCTATCGTAGATTATTTACATCGTCGTCAAAAATCTTAAGAATATTTATATCGGGTTACTTTTAAGTACAACGTATTAGAGATATCGAATAACATAAGTATTTGTTTGTCAACAGATATATGTCTTCCGTGAAGGACGTGTTAACGTCCATTCAGAAAATGGAAGAGAGCTTGAGAAGGTTGAAAAAAGGTTTGAGAGACAAATCGTCTGGCACGTCTACAACCGAAAATCAAGGCACCAGCGATGACGATAAAATACGTATCCAGTTGTACATTGACGTTTTGAGTTACATTGAAACGGTAAGAGAATTTTCAGTGTACCGCTGATATGTACTTTTGAGATAGAAGTTTACTGAAACAATTTTTTTTTTGCAGATCAAAGAGTTTGATATCAAGGAGGAAGACGTAGGAAATTTAAAGGATTTATTGGAAGTTGTGGAAGCTGCAGCGAAAAACAAACCCGAGCCTAAGTAAAAGACCGTAATTTAATTTACACTGAGAACGTCTTCAAACGATCAGGTGATTTTTAAAAGTACGTAAATTTTGTATTATCCTATAAGATCATTTACTAACAATTTTTCATTTTTCTTTGATACACTCGAGTACGGCTCTATTCTTCTAATCAACATGAAGTCTAAGTCATTTTCAAAAAGTCGGAGAAACGCTGCGTAACATCTGCACTCAAAACCGTTAGTTTTATTAAAAAAAAAAAAAAATCCCAACAACCGAGTAATAGCATTAGATACTATATCCACAGATCAGTTACAAAACGTTCAATCTTATTACTAATGACTCATAGCACCATCATTTCCCTCAAAAAATTCTTTTCTCAACCACTCAAAAAAAAAAAACCAAAACTCGCTAATACCAACACAATAATCCAACTAAAAATTCATATTTTTTAGACTCTCCAGCCTGCCGTGTTTCCCAAGGGAAAGGTCACACGAGTCCGCACGCCATCCGAAGACCTGCTAGCGACGGAAACGTACGCTTATCCTCTCCAACGAGATTAAGAAACCCGCCAACTAATACGCTAGCACGCCATTCGTAAAACGCGTCAACGCTCTCGGCTATAAAAACCAGCGTGCGAGTCTCGCGCGCAATCCAGTTGGAGTTTGAAAAGCCAAGCAAGCAGAATGGTCGTCAACTTCAAGGTATTCAAGAAATGCTCGCCCAACGCCAAAATCGCGCTGTACCTCGGTAAGCGCGACTTCATCGACTACCTGAGCGGCATCGAGCCGATCGACGGTGTCGTTCTCCTCGATCCTTCCTACATCGACGGTCAGCGCAAGATATGGATCCAACTGGTCTGCAGTTTTCGTTACGGGCGCGAGGAGGACGAGGTGATGGGTTTAAATTTCCAAAAGGAGCTTTATCTCTGCAGCGAGCAACTGTATCCGCAGACAAAGAAGATGGAGCAGAATTTGACGAAACTTCAGGAGCGTTTGATAAAGAAACTCGGCAGCAACGCGATACCATTCACCTTCGAATTTCCCCAAGCGTCGCCGTCGAGCGTCACCCTGCAACCCGGACCCGAGGAAGTCGGCGAGCCGTGCGGTGTCAGCTACGTGGTGAAGGTTTACGCGGGCGACACCGAGACCGACGTCACTCACAAACGCAGTACCGTGACCATGGCTATCCGTAAGATTCAGTACGCTCCGACCAAGCAAGGTCGTCAACCTTGCACGGTGGTGCGCAAAGATTTCTTGCTCAGTCCCGGGGAATTGGAACTGGAGGTGACGCTCGACAAGCAGCTCTATCATCACGGCGAGCGAATCGCGGTGAGCGTGTGCGTGCGCAACAACAGCAACAAGGTGGTGAAGAAAATCAAGGCGCTGGTTCAGCAAGGCATCGACGTGGTGATCTTCCAGAACGGCCAGTTTCGCACCGTCATCGACGCAGTCGAGACTCAAGACGGCTGTCCCATCAATCCGGGATCAAATCTTCAGAAGGTACTGTACCTGCAACCACAGATGGAAAATAATCGACAGCGACGTGGTATTGCACTCGACGGTCAACTGAAAGGCGATCAAGGTGAGTTGGCGTCCAGTACTTTACTCACCAGTCCCGATGTCAGGGATACTTTTGGTATCGTCGTCTCTTACGCCGTCAAAGTCAAGCTTTATCTGGGAGCGTTGGGTGGAGAATTGTCAGCGGAATTGCCGTTCATCATGATGAGGCAGAAACCCAGCGAGAGGTTGAGACTTATCACCAGGGACGACAACGATGTTGCTATCGAGGACATGATCGAGGACAAGGGCAAGGAAAATATTAAAGCTTAAGTTATGTTTTGTTTGTTTGTTTGTTTTTTTCCGTTCGTTGGATTTTTCTTTGTCTTTCTTTCTTCTCGGTTTACGCGAGTACGGCTTCACCGCGGGCTTATTTTTCGAGTGTATTACTCTAGCTGGCGTTGTATTCGTTAATTACGATAAAAGGATCTTGCAAATCCAGTTGGCGGAGTGTGTTATGTAAAACCGACGTTGTGTATATTTCTGTAAGTTACTTCTAGTCCGTCGATTATATATCTGTATTGTGCTCTATTATTATTTTTTTTTCTTTCATTGATTACTTTTGAGGATTTTTCGAAAAACCTTTTGCGATTGTTAATAATTACGTGTACAGAATGATATTTGTAGGATTGTCAACATTGTCTGCTGATAAAGAGAATTAATGTTTATAAATTTATTTATTGTAAAATTCATTTGTAAAATATTTGTTAATATGTAACTTTATTGACTGAATACAAAAGATTGTTCGTGGTATGAAGGGTTTTTTTGTTGTTGGAGAATGACGCTCAGTATTTTAATTGATTGTCTACTGATTTAATAAAAAAAATATATATATTTCATTCTCATTCTCTTTTACTTAATGCTATGTATAATTGATTAATTTAGAATACGAACCTATAAGTTTCTGCTTCCATGTTAAATTTGATTAAGCTTGCCGCATTCTATTATTTATCGAGGAAACATTTTAATAATTGACTTATTTTTAAACACAGTTGCGATGCACATTCGATATAGAATAAATTCTTTTAATATTAAAAAAATACATTCTGCACTGTTATGTTAAGGTATAGATTTAACGATAATTTGTCATTTGTTATTTTCGAACTTTTACAATAAAAAATTCTTTAACAATTCAAACATTGATCCAACATTTATGTGAAAATTATGAAATAATTTTGCTATGTTTAAATAGTGATATACAATGAAAAATGGAAATCTGAATTGTTAATATTGGGTAACTATATTATACATATATATTTATATGATCTTATCAATAAGAAAAAATATAAAAAAATGAAGATAAAATATCAAATAATATACGTATTTTTATAATTTTCGTCCCATTCTCCATTATGGATAAAAAGCAACGAAGATATAAGCTTATTGATATTTCAGTTATTATGACAAATCGATTATAAAATGCATTTTACAGCCACATTATATTGATGCAAATCTTTAGATTAAACACGAATTGAACCAATTTCAATTTTTCAAGTTATCAATTGCCAATTTGTTTTTGTCATCATTGAGATATCAGAAATTATGAGTATATAACAATTGTTCAAGGAATACCTTGATTTCATCATTTTAAACTATAAGTTGGTAAACTTCTTCGCGAAAAAACATAATTGCGTATATCAAATGGATCCTCTTTATTAATATCGCTAAATCATTCGTAAGCCCTGGTAGAAATTTGACGGGAAAAATCCGTGAGTAATCCATAAACTGCGAAGAATTAACGAATTCAAATGCATTAAAATGTATATGGAGAGTCGGGAATATTCCGTAAGAAATTCGTCAACTTGATCAACAAGCTTCTTCCGCGCATACCAATACTATATAGCAGATTAGCAGTAGCCGCCACTCGCCAGTCATAATACAATGCAGGTTAGTTTATCGAATCTGCTTCTTTTAAGAGTCTATCTAAACGAATTCAAAATTCAAAATAATGCATATATTATGTCGTATAAAACGGAGAATTGGAAAAATTGATGTTTTTATCCATAAGGATAATTATTTATGGAAGAATAGCTCGAATCAGTCCAGTGAATAATTTAGAGATATTAACTATAATGTATAGACCTTCATAAAATCAGCAACGATACATAAAATAAATAGACGAATGACAATATATTTTTTAAAACAACCATAAGTTTAGTGGTATATCATAATTCCTAAATTGTACTTAGTGATGAGCACGTTAATTAAGATTGTTTTTTTTCGTTATATTCGTTATACGCTATTGCAACATCGTTTTGTATTTTGAATTTATATTTTCTCGCACTTGATTCCCCGAAATCGTACTATTCGTACTTATCGTACTATATTCGAAATCGTACTTATCGTACTATTCGAAATCGTACTTGTCGTACTATTCGAAATCGTACTAAAAGATACGATTCCCCGTTCAGTGAGATCAGCTTGTTAAATCAAACATCCGAATTTGTCGAATTCAAGATCGATATCATCATCTTGAGTTTCGATGAAAACGCCCGAAATAAAACGTGGATTGATTCGTTAACATTCTCGCACTTGATTTCCCGAAATCATACTATTTGTACTATTCGTACTAATCGTACTATTCGAAATCTTACTAAAAGATACGATTCCCCGTTCAGCGCCACGCGATTAAAAAATACTCTTTGTCTTCAGCTCGCGTGTAATGAAAGAATTATTGGTGGATCAAGGGGCAAAAATTTGAAGGTACTGCTCATGTCTATTTTCGTAGACTAGTCGTATAGTCTTTGTCCGAATTCGATATCTTTTTTTGTTTCTTTAGAAAAAATTATAACTTAAAAATTCACAAATCTAAATGATTAATTTTGTAAAGTCTTCAGCTATACAATTTTTTGTTTCTTTAGAAAAAAATATAATTTTAAAATTCGCAAAAATTTTTGATTGACGAAACTCTATGACGAATTTTCGAAAATCAATCATTTGTTCATACTACATTGTTTCCTTAAGCTTCAAGAGTCGGTGTACCAAATTAGTATCGGCGTCGCGCCGCGGCTTTGATTTCTGACATTTTTTAGCAACAATTTCGTTAATAGCTTAAAAAAAATCCACGGTGACTTATAATTTGCATTATATCAATCGCTTCAGAATTAAATTAGTTACATTGTGTCAAATTTTTGCAAAGATCTTAAATTTATATCCTTATTGAGATGAAAAATAAAAACAAAATAATTTCAAATGACACTTTCCATTTTTTTTTATAACTCGCTTTAACTTCTTTGATTTTGATCGAAACGCATTGAAATTTTTTTTTACAACTGGATTATAGGCTACCGATGGTGATGGATGCATGAATAATTCAATTTTAAGTAATGGTAATCAATTATTTATTTACAAATTAGTGTTACGCGATTTTTCAGTTCACATAACTTCAAAAGCAAAAAGTATGCAGGAAAGTTCAAGCTACGAAAAACTTTCAGCGAGACATTTGTTCATCAACAATCGAAGCAGCTTTCCTGGAATTTTCAGATCGATTTGATAAAAATTGACATAGATACAGCGTTTTTAACGAAATAGCGGTTTCGCGCAATGAGGCAGACTGTGTGACCAACCATTGGATGTTTACGCCACGCAATTTTGTTATAAAACGCTGTCTTTCTGTTAATTTTTAATAATCGAAAATTTCAGGAAAGCTTCTTCGATTGTTGATGAACAAATGTCTCGCTGGAAGTTTTTCGTAGCTTGAAATACCAGTCGGCTCGTTGTTTGAAACTGTTCTAGTACTACAGAAACAAGCGGAAAAATTATGATAGCGATCGTTCAATTAGTTACCGAATAATTTAGGAAACAAGCGGAAAAATTATGATAGCGATCGTTCAATTAGTTATCGAATAATTTAGGATAAAATTTTTCAAGGAGCAGTTTTTTCTAACTACCAGTCTGCTCGTTGTTTAAAACTGTTCTAGAGCTCTACAGAAACAAGCGGAAAAATTATGATGACGATCGTCCAATTAGTTACCGAATAATTTAGGATCAAATTTTTCTTACGGCTGACCTCCAGCTCGTGGGGAAGTTGGCCGTCGCTCAGCTTCTCGCTCGCTGATCCCCATGCGGTCGCGCAGTTATCACGCCTCGTGATAAGTGCTCGTCCGCGGCTGATAGGTGCCGGCTCCTCTCGAGGTGTTGCGCGTTCGCTAGTCCGACCAGGAGAGCGAGCTCGCGGAACGGAGAGAGAGTCGCATATTTTTTGTTTTTGAAGTTATGTGAACTGAAAAATCACGTAACGCTAATTTGTAAATGTGCTCGATTTGTGCCTTGAGATAGACTCTGAATTGTGTATGGAAATAGTTTATGCCTTTTCAGCGAGACACAACAACTAAAAGCAACCAAATATACTGACGCAGGTATGAATATCAAGAATCAATATTGCGAATCTATATAAGGAAAAGTAATTGAAATATAATTGCAGACGCGAAGTTACGCTATAATGTTGAATCTTAATTGGTTTTTAATGCTGCTAAAGCAAAACATTTGCAAGAAAAACACGTGCAAAGTGAGGTGATTCGGAAAAATCGATGTTCATATCGTTCAGGCGCATATTTCTTGGACATCTCTGCAAATTCTTCAAATAAAAAAACACATCTTTTTAGAATGATGAAAGTTGAAACTTGCTTTCAAACTGAAAAATCAATTTTCTCGTTAAATCATTCCACGTAAATACATTATATCGTTTACGCATTATATTTTAACCGTATTCACAGTTTATCAATAGCAATATTCGATTCGACCGTGATTTAGAAAAGCAGTCTAAATTGGCTTTTCAATCATTTAAAATCTCAATTCTCTTTAATCCCCTAAGGGCTATAAAAGAGATGCGCTAAGTATATACTTATGTTATATTGGCTAAACGTTCCCCACCACCAAAGGTGTAACGACCGGACGCTTGTTGATCAACCATTCGCACACGAACTCTCATGTCGACTTGTGTCTCTCAATATTCAGTTATTCTACTCGTTAGTATCAAGTATGTAAACAACATCTGTAATAATTACACATTAGCTATAATTATCTCATTTTTTTCATAGTTTTGCAGAGTATCAATTCATCTGAAAAATGTCAACGTACCAGCAAACATCTCGTCGTCGACCTCGTCAAGACGATTTCTATATAGGGGAGAACGGGGTATTTTCACCCAGGGGTAAAACACCCAATCGTTAATATCTTTAAAATAAGACATATTTTAAC
>JAWWMK010000032.1:15138788-15194300 GCA_035047105.1 Galeopsomyia nigrocyanea | reverse complement strand
TTCTCTATGCTTATTTCGATGCTCAGTCGATATGTAGCAGATAAAAATCTCGAAAAATTCGAGAGCTTGAAGGGTCGTGCTGACTTAGAGCTCGAGCCGCTCGAGCTTTTCGAGCTTTTGCAGAAGCCTAGTAGTTTCCCTCAAATTTTTAATCGCAAAAAAGATGCGAATAAGAATCGTAATAAGAGTAAATGCATTGGAATATGTAGCTGTTTTAAATAAATCTATCTGAATCTCGGAGCGTAGAAAGACAAAAATGTATCTTTGGTTTATTCATGTATTCATAACTATAAATACGATTTGATCGCGACAATTACAAGAAAAACTAGTTCAAGTACCAAATACAGATCCAACAAACAGCTCGCTCCCGATGTATTTTCACCCAATATGTATAATCGTCGAGTCGAATAAAGAAATTTAAACACCACACACTTATCATTTAACTACTCGTTCCCAACTCGATTCGTGTTTTGTCGCAAGCATATAAGCTTGTCACGGACAATTAAACACGCGATTCGAGAAACCGCGATGGATGTAGATTAATGGGTTGGATGTTTTCGTATTATTAAAGGGGCGTGTAAGAAAGGAAAAAAAGGAGAAAGAGTGGGTATAAGTCGATATTCGTCGATGATGGAATCTTTTTTTCAGCGTGGTCGTATTAATACAATCGTTCTATTGTGCTATGACACAATACACTTCTAAAAACTATGACTAGTTGCGATGTAATTGAAGATTAGTTCAGAAATAAAATTAAATCAAAGATTGCGATACCAAACTCAATGATATGATTTCTTTAATTTGATCTTCACTAATCCCTATGTAAAAATTTGGCATTACAGATCGTCGAAGGACAACATCAGGGGTTATCACTAACTCGCTCGTGTCACACCCCCCCTCATATCCTGCATCAACGATGGCGGACGTGGCGAAGAACAACAAGTCCATGAGCGTCGTAAGTAGTAACAACGGCCTTGGCAACGGCAAGGCCAAAGTGAGTTCTGGCGATGTGGTGGTGTGCAGTGTGCAATCTAACAACGGCATGAGCATTGATCATAACAACAAGCTCATGAGCTGCGACGACGGCAACAACGAGGACAACGACGACGAGCTGATCCTCGCCAACAACACTCGCAACGAGCTGGAATCGGCGAACGACGACAAGAGTCTTCAGGAGCTCATCGAGAGCGAATTGGCGTTGCGAATATGCGCCAGCAACGACGACACCGAGGACGACGACGACGACGACGACATCGAGGAGTTGGTTAATGCAGCACCTGAGATTACCAAAAAAATTATCCTTGAACCCAGGCAAATGGTCGATCCCGTGGACGTCAATGCGGAATTTATCGTCAAAGAGATCGATCATTATACCTTGATCGGCGAACCTTATGAATTCTCCAATGGTCATGTGAGTCCGGAGCAAAGCGATATGGACGAGCGCGAGGATCTGATCGAGGACGAGGTGTTCGAAGCTCAGACTGAAACGTCGGAAACCGAGGTGACGACCACGACTTCCGGTCCTTCGTTGCCTTCGGCTTACGAAGCCAATTTGGAATTGGAGTCGGATAATCAAGTGGTCGAGAAGCAAGAGGAACCAGTGACGATTAGTGACTCTTGTGACGTTGTCACCGACGACGACTCGTCTAACCCTCAGTCGGTAATTTCGGCTGAAAAGTACCTTCACGAAGAGGAACTTGCCCAGCCGAGCATCTCCGTCGACGAGCAATTGCAGAAGACTGATGCCGATGAGATTCCACTCGACGACGATGAAGATGACGATGAATTGGACTCATCCAAGAACGACGAGAAATTACAGGATCACTCGGATCAAGACACCAATTGGTCAAGCTCGACTTTCATCGAGAACGAGATTCGCGACAGTCAAGCCAATCTCAGCCCGGAGAATCTCGAGGAGGAGACTTTCGACGAGCAGATCTCGCAGAAAGAAGCTTCGGGTATCGATGAGAAAGCTTGCTCGTTCTATTCCACGGACCCCGAAGCCAACGAAGACAACGATCAGTCGGCTGATTTGAAGCACAACCACACCACCAGCAGCATCGACATCGTCGTCACACTGAACGATGATAGTATTCACGACAGGACTAACAACGAGTGCAGTGAATTTTACAGTCAGGAGGGTCATTTCGACAATTATCTGGAGAAGAGCAAACTCGAGGATAGTACCAAGGAACTTGCACCACTTGCAACGCCTGACGAGATCAGCGATATCTCCAATGCATGCGATGACGTAAGTTTTCGCTTTAATTGGCTTTCGACGAGGAGTAATTTTTCAGTTTTACTTTTCACGACAGGATGTTTAGGGAATTTGGAAGGTTATACGTATGTATTCGATGTGGTTTTTCGTTGTATTTTTTTTTCTTATTGTGTTTCGGTGTCTTTAACTCGAGTGGCTTTTTTTTTTGACATTAACATTTGAAGAAAATTTGTTTGTGGTGTACATTTTTTAAAGATACGCTAATTGAATTTTAAAAATGCTGGAAATTAAAGTTATTTTCCTTTTTTTTTTGGCGAGAGCCGATCAATTCATTCGATAACAAAAAAATCTCGAATCTAACATATAATCATAAACCAAAATTACCAACGTAAGTCAAACCAATCATCACGAAAAATCAGTTCACATTCTTATCGACAAAATCACTCATTCCTCCTTAAAAAAAAAAAAGCCCCACACACACACCAATTAGTTCCACTCGCCCAGTCGGCATGCACCCGATGCATAAATTACGCATCGCCCGAAAAAAAAAGAAGAAGAAGAAGAGAGGTATATATATATTCGCGCACGTGTGCGCGAAAAAGGGGGGTAAAGAACTCTGTTTGCCGCCGGTTGCCGATCGAGGTCAGCAAGGCGATGTATGATGATGATGATGACGGTCAAGAACCATCTCATATGTATACGTATGGCAATTAAACGTAATTGAGCAGCGTTTTAGAAACAACAAAATATCTTCTGCTCGTGATTTACATTCGCGTTGACGGCCACTTATCTATATCTATCTTTGTCGTGTCTCTCTCTCTTTAATTGGTTCGGCGCAATTACAAACTATCTCGCTCTTAACAATGCAAATTAATGTGAAATGAGAGGAAAAAAAAAGAAAAAGGATATAAATTTTCATTTGTGTATAATAATGTGTATAGTGTTTTTCAACGATAGGTGCGTCCTCTATATATACACTCTCGAGACCACGGCCGTCCCTTAAAACTGTTGCCTCGCTCGGTTGCGCGCCACTTATTCCCGCGGCATGCCGTCGTCGTCGCTATAACGTATAGGAAGTGTTCCTCCTTTGCGCGCTCTCCGCTCTCTCGCACAGGCTCAAACACTATCCTTATGTCTAGTCGGTAACGATCTTTGATACTCGACGGTACTACATTGTTTCGAGAGTGTGTGTGTGTGTATGTATATATGGTGGTTTTTCCGAAATTATTTACCGAGTGATTAGTGTTATTTTACTTTTTTTTTAGTTGGTGGTGTGAGTAATTATTGATTTTTTTTAATTTTGAATCGCGAAGAATCGGTATGTCATTTTTCGCGATCCGTTTTTGCATTTATTTCTGAAAAAGAAAAACAAAAACACGCTCTAATAAACGAATCATATACCTGTGAATGAATGGTAAATATTATATGAAACGGCTATAATTGAATATTCATTAAACCACCAAACAACTGTAAATCATTGATAACCGATGTACATCTCGCATCGTAAAATAGAAAAAAAAAGTATAAATCCAATTTCAATTAACAATAAAATAGAATCATTTCCCCATTCCCCAACCACTTGTCACAAAAAGAGTAGCTTGTAAAAAAAAAAAGAAAGAGAGGGCGGTGTAATAATACCCAAATCTATCGCACCATGTCCTGCAAATTAAAGCAGACGCTCTTTTCTTCCTTCATCGTCGTCGTCGTTGTGTGTATATGTGAGTTCTCTCTCTCTCTCTCTCTCATAGTGTCTGGTATATAGTGGTGGGAGTTTTGTGTTAGTGAAGAAGAAGAAGAAGAAGAAGAAGAAGAAGAAGAAGAAGAAGAAGAGTAGGGCCGGTTTCTATATCCTTCGAGAACGGGTTTTTCTCCCCTCTTCTCTCTCTCTCTCTCTCTCTCTCTCTCTCTCTCGCCTCGCCGTTTTATTTCACAACGCTTTTAAGCATCAAGGCCGCAAAAGCTAAAGGCATATAAGAGAGTCCGACCGATGCGCGCTCGCGCGCCGGAAGTGCATCCTGGTAGCGTCCAATTCTCTCTTCTCATGTGTATGTGTGTATATATGTATGTGTATGTACTACCAACGATTTTTTTTTAAACAAACGACATACGAGTTTTCGCGTTCATAAACAATACACACGTGAGTATGGATCTTAAATCCATGGTTTCTTTTTTTTTTTTTTTTTGTACCGATTTTTCGATACCACGTGCCACACACTACTTTAAACGTTTTATAGTATAGTCCTTGCTCGCGTGTGTGTATGTGTATGTGAGTGTGTAACACGCGCCGATATCTCAGCTTTCGTCGACCTCGTTGCCCGCAGACGCGCGCGGCGCTCCGCGCATAGTGTCGTTGACTTCTCTCCTCCACCGCACTGCTGCCGCCGCCGCTGCTGCTGAGTGCTGCTGCTGCCAGTTTTCTCAGTTGTGTGGTGGTGTATATATATGTGTGTTTCAGTGTGGGTGCTGTTGTACGCGACGTGTGGAATTGGTAAAGTTATTATAACACACGTGGGGGGTTTTCTTGTTTTTTTTTTGTTTTTGTTGGATGGGTTGTCGTTTTTTGTGAAGTTATGGTGGGTGAGAGGTTATGTGTTTTTTTTACGTAAGTTTATGTGGTTATCGTTTGCCATTGGATTTATATAGTGCTCGATTAGTTAAATTGTTTGATTATTCGTCGTTGAAGAATAACAAAAGAAAACCAGATGTTGAAATTTATATCTATGCACGAGTCGAGACATTTTAATACCCGGTAGTCACTTTGGCAAACGTTATGTATTACTTTATCTTTATTCAAATATGTCTCTTATCAAAAACTCTCTCGAGCGTTACTTTGTTCTCGTTATCATTTGCACATTCTTGCTATTCTTTTTTTTTCATTCGGCAATAGCAAAGACAGGTCGAACAAAAAAAATTACTTTCGTGTTCTTTCTTTGCGTAATTTTTTCGTATTCTTTCGACATCCGGTTGAATATACGTTTTTTTTCAAGTGTTGTGTGTGTGTGAAAAAGAAGATCCTTTTATTTCGGTATAGATGCGGTTTTCTTTGTGCTTGAAAGTTTCTTTTACATAAAAGTATCAGCTCGAATTTGAATAAGACTCGGTTACATTGGACGGTTGGCAAATATTAGTAATGAGCTTATTAAATGTTACGTGGATGTCTTTTTCAAGAGGGTTGTGTTTTTTGTTAAATTCTACCGTAATATTGTTTTGATGATAATGATAGAGCGGTGAGAATTTTTAGGATATGTAGTCGATCGGAATAATAAATTATCGCACTTTAGAATCGAGTTTAAGAGTTTATTTCTAACTGTAAACACAAAGAGCGTGGATAATTGCTACAATAAACGATTTAACTATACGGTCTATTGAAAACAGTTTTAACTGCATATGCAGAAAATGAATATTCTCGATACCTTGTAAATCACGGAAGTAAATTGCTACTTGAACTAGGAGAGAACTTAAATTTTGTGTAAAAATCTCTTGTTACAAAAAGGATCCTTCCTGATTTAAGCGTATGTTCTTTAAAAATAAAAATTTTTTTTTGGAGCAAGAAAATTCTCTCGTTAATATGGGAAGAAATATTATTGCAACTATATTAAACCGAAAATCCTTTTATACCGATAGGGTTACTCTTGGTCAGAGGTATTTTTTTTATAATGAACGATTTTATTAACTTGGCGTTCAATCCTCAAAATGCACATTAGTTTTCCAATTCTTGGACATGTACATTTCATTAAATCTGAAGATAAATTAACGATTCATTCGAAAGGCATTTGATAACCGATTAATATTATTATTATGAATTTTTTGACTCTTAAATCTACCATTTCAATTAATTTATGGTTAAGAATGACAAAAATTCAAAATTTTTTGAAATCTTTTCAAATTTTATACTAATATTTCCGTTTTGCTAGAAAAAATTAGATCGTCAACAAGTTAATTTTGAAATATGAGCGTTTTCGAATACCGATTCATTTTTAACAATGACGGTTGATTGCTAGTTCGATATATGTACAGATGATGCAATAAATTTGATGAGACCAAAGTTGAAGTTTTCAAAAACTAACGATTCGCATAAAAAAAACATTAGTGTCTCGGTATAAATCACTCAATTTGTATTTCAACAGTTAATCACATTCTACAGTCCTCTTATCGAGGAACTAATTAAATTTTAAAGAATCAAACTGCGAACCAACATTTTAAAAAAAATCAGGTCATTACACCACATAAACTTACACAACAATCATCGTTCAATTAAATCATCATTAAGATACCGCAATTAACGAAAAGTAAAAAAAAAGAATCAGATTTTTTTCCTCTGTGTCCAATTCTAAAATAACGGTAAACCCCGAAAAAAAAAATTAAAAAGCCCCTCTCAAACGTCATAATTGACGGTCCGTAAAGGTTGGAAAGTCAAGTAAGTAAATGAAAGAAAGAAAGAGAGAGAGAGAGAGAAAAAAGCAGCCGCGTCTGTGCAATTAACTCACGACAAGTTTTAATCAGAGGAAAACAGAGCGTCGTTAACAATAGGTCTGCTGCTGCCTGGCCTGGGCGATGCATATATATTCCGCTCTCTTGACTCTCTCGCGGCAATAGGCTGCTTTCTATTAATGCATTCGACAACAGCAGCAACGACGACGAAACGTCGGTAAAAGGAGGATGTGTCTGTGAATTGATAGCTAACGGATAATAGACTTCTTCTTCTTTTTCTTTTTTTCTTCTTCGTATGTCCATCGAGCAATGAATTTTAATCGCTGCGAGAGACGCGTCGGTTCGATGAATATAACGCTGTTTGATTTTACAAAGCTCGTCGATTGATATGAAAAGAAGAGAGTTTTTTTTTTTATTATTGGCGAGAGAATTGATTTCCTGAATGGTCAAGTACTGCGCGTCGAATACTAATTGGGATTCGAGTGTCGGACGATGGAGGATTTGTTGAAAAGACGGGGAAACGATAAATACATAAAGGAAATTGACGTATATATTGTTGCGGTGACTCAATCTTGAGGCATATCCCACGTGGAAAACTTTTTTCACAAGACTTTTTTGTAAAGTCTTTTGTCAAAAAAAAAAAAAAAATGATTGCGCATGATTTTTCGACGAATTCGTTGAACATTGTGTAGAAATTTCATGTGTGCATATTTTTTTTCGACAAAGTTTTGCATATCACTTGCCGTTAATTGTAAATATGATAAATTTTTCAAAAAACTTGCAGTATCACATTTTAGCAATGGACTTCTTAAAAACTTTACAAAAATTGCACTCGCGATGCAGACCATTCATATTCAAATAATTGAAGTAGATAATTTTATATGATTATTCATACTATTACTGTTAAATCATTGTAACTCAAAATTAATACTTTAACAATAACAATCTAAATAACCTTTGCGGTTGAAACAATTTAAAAATTCAGATGTATCTGATAAAAATATACAATTCAAAAGTCATAAAACTACATTTCACACAGCCGTTAACACCAAATAATCAACTCCACGAAGAGAGAGAAAAAAAAAGAAAGTCAAACATTAGCATATACACAACATACATGCATACATATACGAGCCGCCTTCGAAACGAAAGAATAGAAAAGTGATAAAGAGAGCGAGAGAGATAGAAAAAAAAAGTGAAAAGAATTTTCTGAATGCAAGTACCACCAACAGCAGCAGCATCCGCGAGCGATCGTTAAAACGCCCACTTCTTTTGATAGACTTCTTCCTTTAACAACCTCGCTGCTGGTGCTGCCGCCGCCGTACGGCAAAAGGATATTTGATTACGCCTATATAAATGAGTGGTTGTTTTCTCAAAGTGAAATTGTATAGGTGCTAAGTGGTTGTGTTACTTCTATTCCGATACTGATCGATCTATTAAAACAACGCAACAAAAGCAGCAGCTCATCTTTTTGTCGAAATGAGTTTTCGATGTATCGACGCTCGAAGCTACACGATGTATCGGTTTATATAACTGTTTGTTCGATTGCTTCTTCTTCTTCTTTTTGGGTTTTGTTATTCGACTGACGTGTAATTTTGTTTGTATGATTTTTTGTGAAAGTATATTTGCAATTAAAGAGAAATCATTAACGGCTGACGACGTTGTTATAATCGAGAATAGAATTTTTTTAAAACCGTCAGAATTCTATAAGCAATTGATTCTTCAAGATCATTAACGATGATTGTACCCATACAATCGCAATAATTATACATCGATAAGAATGTGAATAGACTCGACTCTCCCGATCTCCATTCATCTAAGTAAATTTTTTTTAAATACTAAACGCAAGTAATTATAAAAGATGCAATTTTTTTCTCATGTACAGAGCGAAAGCCGTAGCGAGGAAGTGATAACGTCGAGCTCAGTTGTGAGCAGCAGCACGAGCACCAAGAAGAAGAAGAAGATAGAGGCTGGCGCTGGCAGCGATGCCTCGCCGAATCACACCAAGACCAAGAAGACTAAGAAGAGCAAGAAAAGCGAACTCGAAAAGGAGAACATTTCCGTGGTAATGTACCAACAATTATTTTACGTAAATTTACATTTTAAAAAACAACTCATGCTCGAGCTTATTAATTCGTATCTCGAATTTTCATTTTTTTTTTTCATTCTGTGTGTTCTATCATTTTTTTTTCAATTAAAAAAAGCGCTCAGAAGCATGTTTCAAAAGCTTTATTAATCATTAAATCGGCATCACATTACACATTGTCATCCGTGCGCTTTGTAGAAGAAGAAATTAAAGTCGAAAGAGGCCAAGTCGGAGAGCATGCACACGAGCTCGCGGCGCTCGTCCGCGGACATGATCGACATCTCCGCCGAGGACGATCTGTCGAATGTCAACGTCAAGTCACTGGTAAGTTTTGCTGCCTTCGAATGCTGCTGCTGCTGCTGTTCGTCGCTTTACTTTCATTATATTTTGCTGCTTTGTTCGTGCGCTTTGTTCATGTCTGTCTTTTTTCTTTTTAAGTGTTCAGTTTTTTCACTGTTCCATTGTTGATGTTTTTGTGTTTAATTGTTTGTGTGACGAGAGGTGCGTATCATAAATACTATGCTATTAAAACTTATTTGTATACTTGAAATTTTTATGACTAAATTGAATGAATTCGAGGGATAAGATTATGTGAATTATTAATGTTCAATAAAAGAATTTAAATTCTGAATAGACACACAAAAGTACATGAATTTTTCGTGAAACTTATTAAAACTCGTAAACTAATGAAACATCAGTGATCAGTTTATCTTTCTAAACGCTATAACTAATCGCAGAACATTTATGGCACACCTTTCGTCACACACCGCAACAACATAATATATTTTTCAAGAAATCGCTAAGACGGTATCACCGAAAAAAAAAATAATTCGAGAGTGCATCGACATCGCTCGAATTAAAGCCCAGCGTACATTTATAAAAAAAGAAATGCACGTGGGCAGAAAAAATAATCGGTGTTTTGTGTGTATGTGCGTGTGGCATGCCCGTTCAATCCCTCCCCGAATCTTTTACGTGTGTTTTGAATGTTAAAAAAAATGTTGCATGCAGACACAAACGTACGTGGAGGAGACGACAAGCCGCGCGGAGACTGGAAAGCCCAACAAAGAGATCATTGCAACGGGTGTGTCGATCAAACAATTGGTACGTGTGTATTTTTGTAGTTTTCTCTTTTTTTTTTGTTCTGTTTTGCATGGATTAACTTATGACTTTTATTTATTTTTGTTCTGTGTGTGACTAACAGTGTCGTAGCTTTGGCGACGTGTCGAACATGAGCGAAGGCGATAGGACGAGTTCGAGTGGCAGTCCTGATACAAGCCGATTTCAGGAGGTTCGTATGATCAATGTGATTGTTTTTTTTTTCTTTGTTAGTTTTAGGTCGGACTATCTATTTTTTTTTATTGGAGAGAGGATTCTGTTTTATTCGAGATTTAATTACTAATTTTGAGATTTCGCTTTGAAGCTATTTTTTTGAAGCCAAGTCAGTTTTTTTTTTCAATAGAGTCAATCATACCTTGGCATCAGAAAAATTAGAATTTTTAGTATACATTAATAAACTAACTTTACTCAAAAGTCTTATCATTAGAATAATTAGTAAAGACTAAAACAACTTGAACTACAGTATTATACTCAAACTTTCATATAAGAAAGCTAAGAATGAAAATCGCTTGATAGATGAAAATTTATTCAAATTCGTACAAAAAAAAACATTATAACAAAACTAACAATATTTGGCATGTTTGGCTGCAAACTAACAAAAATAAAAATAACAGCGAGCGAAGTCAACCGGCGACCTAAGGCTATTCGAGCAACACGAACGCTCCAAGTACTTCGCTCGCGACATCGTTTTCGCCAGCGTTAACGTCAAGGCTCTCGTAAGTATTTCAAAGAACAACAACAAAAAACAGAACACACGCTGCTTTTCTTTTTTCTTCTCCCCCCCTCCCCCAAAAAAAATGAAAAAAATTTAGGTCGATAAAGGAAAAAAAAAAGTAAAATTATAAATTTTTTTTCTTTCCGCGATGATTTATAAAAAGAGAAACGTGTTCACGCAACCTCGATAAATAAAATAGCAATATTGTAAAACGTCCGAGACGAGTATCCCCGACCTCGCCGCAAAAGTCGTATTTCACGACGGAGAGGCAGTGAGAAACCCTTAATAATAAAGTGCCGCGTTGCACGCTCGCGCGCGATGATTGCAGCAGCAAACTTTGCTAAAAAGACTTTCACTTCGTATATAAGGGAGAGATAAACACTCGTTTTAGTTTTTGAAAAGTTTACTTAGAATTTTCAATTTTCGCATCTCTCAGAGAGAACGAAAAAAAAAATAAACATTTTACTATGTGTGTATAGAAGGGAAAAGCTAAGCGACCAGGTTCCCCGAGGATATCGCGTTACACATATGTACGCAGCTCTCTTTCTCTCTCTCGTTTTCCGCTAAATGCACTCAACGCGCTTATACACTCTCTCCCTCGTTTTTCACGCGTCTATATATTCCGTTGTGCGTGCGGAAACTCGAGTATCGTGACAATTATATTGCGTAATTGAGCGACTTCTCTCTCTTTCTAACTCTGTCATAATAGTTTGTATTGTATTGTACGGTTGGAAGACTTTCAAATGCGTTAAACATGCTGAGATTCGAAAAAAAAGTTTCTAGTTTTAGCGATCGCAATCTGTATTTTTTTTTCGAATTTTCATATCGCGAATAAACCAAGAAAAAAGAAAAGCTCTATCAAAGCACTTTCACGAAAAAAAAAAATTGCAAAAGCAAAATGTGAATGCGTGTCTCTATTAGCGTGCCTCGTTCACGAACCTGGCGAATCTTCAGCGTAACTGTACGGACAACGCGATGCATGAAAATACAAGACGACTAGCATCGTCGTTAATACGAGCAAAGCCACCAGGCTCAATTTTCGAGGTAAGCTTCATATACAATCTCTTCATTTTTTTTGCCCAAATCGCACACGTAAAAATGCTTCAATCGCACTCGCGCATGAACGAAAAAAAAAATTCATCGAAGCTGCGGACAAAAGGCAAGGTGTTCTTTACTTGATCTCCTCTCTCTCTCTCTTTGGCACGACTTTTATTAGCATTCCACGGCAGCTGATTTACGATGGGCTGTTACTGTACTCTGTGTGTGTATGTGTGTCTGCCCTGTTTACACGATGCACGTACAAAATTAGAGCTAGGTTGTGTGTTACTTTGGCTTTTTCTCTTCTCATTTTTTTTTTTTTTTTTTTTTTTGTGAGGGAAAACAGCGATGTATACTCGAGAGTGAGACACTTGATTCAGGGCGTGAGAAAGAAAAAAAAAATCCACATTATATACCATAGCAATGTTTATCGATTGTTGGAGAGGTGGATGTTGTGATGATCGACGATTGTTTCTTTCGTTTTGTTTATAAACACTATTGTACACTGTGAGCACGAGAGAATGTCATTTTCAACGACAAATGATTTTGCAAATGTATACTTTCTTCGGGTGCACTCTGCGAATAATAATTATTATGGAAATAACACTGAGGTTCTCGTGCAAAATATTGTACAAATATCATCAAATATTTACTATACACACACGGACGCATAATTTTTAATACACACAATAAAAATATCATCGCACTTCGAAAGAAAGATGAGACAATCATCACGACATCAATCACTATAAATACATCATCACCCTCAGTCCTATAAACGTTTTCACAATTATGACTAAACGAAAATTCATTTGATTTTCTTGCAGAAATCGAGCTTCAACAAATTCGACGCCCTCAGCAAGAAGTCATCCGGTGCAGTGCTACATGTGCGTTCAGTCGACGCGGCCAAAGTACAGCAGCAACTCAACTCCGTAAGCGTCTTTTGTTTACAACTCTCTCGCGAGGATATAATGACAGTTTTTAACAAATCAATGTCGAGAGAGATTGATTGCTCGAAGCGAACGAAAAATAGATAAATAAAAACGTTAACCGCAAAGATCTAATTATTCAAGTCGGATCGACGACGAGAGAAAGAGAGAGAGAGAGAAAGGCACATGTTTCTTTTTCCTCAACAACGACGTGTAAAAGTAGGAGACTCATAAATTTGTTGGTCGTGTGTCGTCGCTGAGGAAGCTATAAAAGAGATTACCATTTTGTTGTACGATGTATCAATTCAGCGCGCAGTCGCGAGAAAGCAAAGGAATTTCATTCGATTCGATGAGATTTTTTTTTCATGATTTTGCCGATGAATTGATTCGCGGCGATAATAAAATTAGCGGTACGCTGTAATAAACGGGCGAAATTAATTGCGAATCGGCGAATTTCCATTGTCGATTCGTCGGCTTTAGTCTAATCGTAATTAAATATTGTATCGCACCACGCAACTATGCGTATTTACGATGAAAATTCTGCATTGTTCGAGAAAAGGTTTAAACACAACACGGGGTGAAAAGTGTCTCGTCGATTTATCGTGCTTCGTCACATATACATGCTATATACACATACTCGCGCGCGAGAGAAGAATCCCGTTCGAAACTGGTTTCCCATCGTGTGTGTATCGTTAATAAATTGATAATCCCGTTTTTCTCTCTCGCTCGCGAGGCTCCAATGTTTACGTGAAATTTTCTCTTGGCAACGACCTCGTAAATTTACACTTTACGATCCCGCGAGCGCATCTTAATTGGCACGCGGCTCAAAGTGATTATCGGAAATTTTTTTTTTTTAATTTTTCGATTGCGATTGAAATTTTTTTTTTTTTTTTTAAGAAAGATGTTATGTAGTTTGGAGTTGCGGAAAACTCATTTGGTTTAAGCGCGCAACGAGAGTTATAATTGAAGAAGTTTGTCTAGTGGCTGATTTAATAGAGCGAGAAATTAGTTGGTTTCGTTTCTAACTTAATTTTCGATCTAGCTGTTGAGTTAATGTTGTTTTGCTGCGCTTAATTCCTAATTTACGTTTCAAATTTCGTAATAACTCTCAGTTTCGCAGAGCAATTGCTTTTATTTATTGTTTGTTATTTCACGCTGAGTTTACATCGAAAGAAGCGATGATCGAATTCACAATAATGTTACTACAAAAAAAAAATTGTTTTATATTCTTAATCGTTAATGTTAATTTATAAATAAACGAAAATTTATTATTATGAGTGAAAATGTTTCACAATATTAATAAAAATTATACTTTTCCAATAGTAAATTTCTTCATTCAATATAATTCAAAAACTAAGAAACTTCGCCTCTTATCTTGAATAAATTTGAAAAACAATCTTCGTAAAATAAGAGAAGGTTTTACTGAACGCAAGAAAATTTATTTCTGATTCTTTATTATTTACTTTTTTAGAAGTGCATAGTTTTGAAGAAAAAATTTTAATAAAAAAAAATTTTTGTTTGCTGTTGTGTATTTTCATAAAACTCAAATATCGATTCCACTTCGCTGTCCAAATCTTTCGAAACTGAACGTTACTCAGATCAATCAGTCGTTTCACGTGCAAGCTCAGTACACGAACTATAAATTCTCGCAAAGAAAATAGAGAAAATCTAGAAAAAAAAAACACGTGTATTTTTGTATAATACGCAGGTGTCGCAGAATGGCGAAGCGAATCCGAGCTGCCGTAGCTGCGGCAAGGTCGTCTTCCAGATGGAGCAGACGAAGGCCGAGGGTCTGTGCTGGCACAAGAACTGCTTCCGTTGCGTGCAATGCAGTAAGCAGCTCACCGTCGACAGTTATCAGAGCCACGAGGCTAATTTATACTGTAAACCTCACTTCAAGGAACTTTTCCAGCCAAAACCCGTCGAGGAGTCCGATCAACCTGGTGAGCTGCAAAATATATATATCATGGACGACTTGTCGCTGTAAAGGACAATTAAACCAAGAGAAAAAAAAATTTTTTTTTACCATCAATTAAAAAGGACGTTATTGCAGAGATACCGTTGAATTGCAATATATACCGGATTCCTCGGATCGCGAATGGATCTTTGATTGGGCGTTTATCAAAGAGGGAGAGAGAGAAAAAAATTAAATGCAAATTGAGACGTTAAAAAATCGCTTCGTTATTGCGTGTCGTTGACCCGAATTGAATCGTGCAAACTTTATACATATCTTCGAAAATCCCAAATGATTCATTCGAAATTATACTAAAAGGTGACATAATGAATATGCGAATGATGTTATCGGATACCTACATCGACGACTTAATTATACAATCCGTTATTTCATCGAATATCTCGCTTTTTTTTTAATCTGACACTTCAAAAAAAAAAATGAAGGAGGTTTCCTTGACTAATAATTGCCACCCCTCGCGATACACACATGTCTGGCGCGCCCGTGACATTGAGACGCGCATGTGCGCTTGCGAATCAGATACAGGCGCTATTCTCGTAGGCGTTGATTCATCGCTAGCAGGTGCTCGGCGAAAATGTCGTTTTTTTTTCTTAATAATGCAGAAAATTATTTCAAGGATCAAGTTTCGAGTCGTTAAACGAGCGATTCAAAACTTAACGTAGTTTTTCTTTTTTTTTTTCCAAAGGAAATTGACAAATTTCAAAAGTTTGCGAATATGCATATTGAATATTGTGTGAAATGTTGCTTTGTAGTGCGTCCCCGAAAGCCAGAGTTGATCATACGCGAGAACCAGCCAAAAGAGTTGCCACCCGATGTAGTCAGAGGTAAATCCTCGAGTGGCTTTGACGTTGTTTTTTTTCTTCTTTTATTTATTTGTGATTTTTTTTTCTTTCGCGTGCGAACTAATATCACTTTGACGTATCATTTGAACGACGATGTAAAGAATCGAGTATTTTTGATTTTCTTTTTTATTTATTTTTTTTTTTACTAAAAAAAAAAGTAATAACTGTTGTAACACGTTCGAGATGATTATTTTCTTTTTTTATATCGATTTATTTTGTTGTACTAATTTCAACTAAAACAACCGATTTTTCTAACGCAACTTTGTTTATTTTTTTATTTTTGAAACAAACAAACCATAATACATAATAATAATAAAAATAATAATTGTGCCATATTAATCAGCAGATTGCAGCACTTGAATCGACGAGCGAAGAAGGTGATATAAAACGAAAGTGTATCTGACATTTATTTTTGTTTTGCAGCGTCAGACAAGCCAGACCTCGGATTGGAAGAATTGTCCGCGCTGAATGTTAAGTCGCGCTTCCAGGTCTTCGAGAAGGCCAACGAGCAGAATAACGACATCGAAAGATCGTCCTCGCAGGTCGCGGTCAAGAGGTCACCTAGCATACTCAGCAAATTAGCCAAGTATGTATGCAGTTCTTTTTTTTTTACTATTTTTTTTTGCAGCTGTTTCGGATTTTAAAATTCAATTCACGCCTACGTTTTGTATAAAATGTTGGAATCGTTACCGAATATTAAAGAGAAGGTTTTTTTGCATTATATTGCCTTTATATTCGATGTTTCGATGTTCAATTTAACAATTGACATTATTTTTCTTGGTTCTATATATATTTCGATGTTTAATTTATCAATTGACATATTGTTAACAATTTCGAAAGTCTTTTATTTTTAACCTTTGATTTACGATATTGATATTTTTTATGAATTTACTACGATATTTCTCTATGAATTTTTTTATTTACGAATTATATCAAGTCTACATTGCAAAGTTTACAATCAAATTTTCAAAATTATTTAATATTGATTAGCAGCAATTAAGTATAGGTGGCGTCATAACTTATATAACCTAATATAATATCATAGGAAAAGAAAGTAACAACATTTTTTTTCTTGCTTAGATTCCAAGCGAAAGGGATGGATATCGGCGTGACAGATGACGCCCTCAATGGAATTCCCGTCGAAGAATCCAGCGAGAGCGAGGAGGAAATCGAGGAGGAGGAAACGGAAGGTGAGAGAGAGAGAGAGAGAGAGAGAGATTATACCGAATCATAGTAATCGACGCAAAGAGTTTCATAGAAAAAAGTACAGTTTGATCGATTTTCTCACACTTTTACCGCTTACATATTTTATCTGGACAAATCTGAGAATCATAAAAAAAGCCAATTGCATATCCGGGTCGAAATAAATGTACAGTTACGAATCAATTCTCCCAAACCGTACATAGTTTATCGCAATGTAAAATAGAAAAGAAAGTCACGCATTTTTTTTTTCCTTTTTTAAACGAAACTTCGTCACGTGCGCGAGTATCGAATTGCTCGGTCGATTGCACAACTCGTGCAGCATCGGCGGGAATAGATCCTTTGTTTTGAACCCCGCTGTACACTTTCTCCGTTAGTTGCACTGTCAGCGGTATATATCCCTCTCCGTGCGCGTAGAGATCGAATGACGCCCGCAACTTTACGCCAAAGTTACATGCGTCTCTCTAACACCCGCGCCAACCACCCTGGCAATTAGTATTCCGGTACCGCACGAACTATTACGCTTCCTTGTTTTTTTTTCAATGGTTTCTACTTGTGGCTAGGTGAGAGTGAGAGTTATAATGTAATTATGCAAGTCGTACTTTGATAACATTTATTCTATATTTAAAGGTCGATTGCAGACTGTAATTTATAAATTAGAATATTGTATGTCATCAAATAGAGAAATGAATAAGGTATTTGTAATTCTTCTGAGTTAATCATGATGACTTGTCAAATTAATTTTAGAACATTCAAAAGAATGAATGAACGATCGAAGAATTCATTTTATATTTTTATGAAGTAAATAAAACTTTTCTGAAGTACTTTTTCTATGACAACACTAAATCAAATCATCCCAATAAATCTTCAACAATACTAAATCCCTTTTCCCTTGCAGAGACAGAAGAGACGATGATCGTGAAATCAAAACGCGGCAATCGCGAGCGACCGATAAGCTTTACGAAGATGGACGACATGAAGAATCGCTGGGAGACGACGAGCCAACAGGGTAGACGCGAATCTCAGCGCGAAGCGCGCAAAGAGGAGATCGCCGGCATTCGCTCGCGACTCTTCATGGTAATTATTATACGCCGAACGCGCTTTCATTGTGTCGTCTTCGTAGAATTTTTTCTTTAGGTTTTTTCAAGTATACGTTATTGTCGAGATAATATAGATTTCTATTTGAACTTATCGTCTCTTGAAAAAACAATTAGTTTTTCCATCCAAGCCCCGATATTTCTGTACGATAATCTTTCTGCGACAGTTGTCAACATCATATAAAACACGCATCTTTTTTTTTCACTGATACCATATGACACACTTGCAACAGAACTATATATACATGTACGCTAAGACTTGTGAGTAAAGCTCGCACAGTGCATATCTTTTTTCACTATACATATATATCCCCATTCTCTGGTTCTACGCGGGAGAGATTATACGGATAATCCTCTAGCTGTTCGCTGTTTCACGAGATTATCGTCTTCGCGTGCGGTTATTATCTCCTCGTTAAACTCTATCTCTCTTCAAACGTCGCACTGCGAACACTATATTTAGAAAATTAAAGATATCGTTCGATCGATTCACCGAGCCCATTCAGCATCACGAATGAGAAAAAAAAATCGTCTTGAAAGCTTCACATGTGGAGTATTTTAATCGAATAGATAGAGCGTTAAATACACGAAAATAGAATTCTAAAAGCTCTCTCCTCATTCCGTGAGTATACGTATGTGTGTCTGACCCAGAAATCTCGACCGTAGAGTGAAAAAGGGCTCTTTCTGAAGCGACAGTTGGCCATTTGTCTGTATTAACTAACGAGTTTCTCGGGCACGCGCAAGCTTATTATAGCCATGTTTACCAAGAGGGCTTTTGCTCGTGGATAATAGGTTGAGACTGAGGAATTTCAATGAACGTACTGCGCAACCAAGTTTCTTGATGTGCAGTTAATTTCTTGAGAGAGATGAAAAATCACTGCTAAGCGTTTATCTAATTTTTGTGGAAATTCATGTCGATTCGTCTTGCTCGAGCAGTATGAAATTGAGTGAGGGATATTTCTATTGATTTTTATTCAAAAATGTTTACGAATAGTGGTGCAGTTTCTTTTGTAAATTCTGCATAGCTGTACTACGTGCAGCCGCCATCAAGTTTGCAAAACTCTGTACGCAATGCTCTCCCCTCTGTAAATCTCAAAATTCTCTTCTCAGAACGTACCAATACGTTTTTCCCGATAATAATCACGTGCACATCGTGAAATTCCAAAAACACATTCACGCGCCACCAAAAAAAAAGAAAGAAAACAACAACAGCATACCACAAGGATTACACGTCATACAGCACTGACTCACAGATAACTTATTTTGGGGATGGTAAGCAGGGTAAACAGGGCAAGATGAAGGAGATGTACCAGCAGGCGGTGGCCGACAGCGAGAGGGTGACCAAAATCAACGCCGTCGAGGAGATCCAGCACGCGACGAATGCCAGATCGATTAAGGAACGTTTCGAGCGCGGCGAACCTATTGGATCGACCAGCGACGAGGAAATCGAGAAGAACAAGGGAGAGAAACCCGACGAGGAGATACTTGCTGCCGGTACGGAAAATATTAATGTTTTGTTGTGATTGGAGTTAATGATGTTTATGAAAATTGCGATCGAGTGCGTAACGAGTGTTTACAATTATGGTTAATGTTGCGTTGCTCGTTATAATTATACTTATTTAAAGTAAACTCTATATTATACGTAAGAATAAAGTAATTCTCCGTCGACAAAATCAGACTTTAAATATGTAAGTGAAAAATCGAGAAATGAATTGCAAATAAGCGACTTTCACCATCCGCTAAGTTGAACGAAAAAAGAAATGAATAATAAATTCTTAACCGGCGAAATTTCGCGAATTTGTTGACGCAAGAAATAACTTATCCACGCCGGATTTATACAGATGGTCCCAATCGAAATCGCGAATATTTCAAGATGTATTTTTAGCGCCCAAAGTACTTCAACCGTATAAAATTTATGCCGTTGACTCACGAGTCACTTGGAACGAGAACATATATAAATCTCGTGTACATTGAATAACATTGTTTTAACATTGATGCAAGATAAAATTAAATTCCTCCCGTTTTGTATACTACAACATCATTACCGAAGTTGAATAATTGCAAATAAGTACGTAAAGAAAAAAAAAGAAGTAGCACAGTATCAATGGTAAAAAAAAAGCGCGTCTCTAATGAATAATTGCTCGTGTTTACACACGTGTATATATGAAATTTCAGTCTAGATAAGTATCGATTTCAAGACTACAATCCGTGTAACACACATTTCACGCAAGCTTTCTATTTGTTTCGCCTCGACTGATTTTTACTTCGCTAACTAGCTGAAATAAAGACGTATTTCGTTGTAAAACAAATATTTATAGAAAATCGTATAAATAATCCACGCGCGTACTTCGGAATTCGTGCGAATAATTAGGATCGATCGACGTACCCGGAGTACGTTCCATTAATTTTAATTAAATTCCTCTAAGAGTGTCGCTCGCGTATACCGAGAGAGAGAGAGAAACACGCGGTGTGATAGTCTTGATTAATGATTTTTCCGTTGTTTCACGGCAGGAATCAGTCGAAAATCTCGCTCGCTATTCTTGGAGATGGACGCAACGGCCGCGAAGACGGTTCGCCCGGTGACGCCCAACAGCCAGCAGCAGCCCAAAGTGCCAGCCGATGCGCCGAGGCGGGCACGTGATGTGAGTAAACACACTGCGAACACGCTCTTAATCATCTTTTCGTCTCGACGTGAAAAGAAAAAATAACAACACGTGCACCATGCGGATTATTATTGTTTCTTGAGAAACATGTGTTTGCGTTTAGGCGGTGCGAGAATTTCTTTCTTTTTTTTTAAACTCGCGTTTATTCGGTTATTATAGTTATTGTTCAATGAAAATCGTTTTTTAATAGTTTATCACGGTTGTGGTTAGTTAATTTTTTTATTTATTGTAATATAAATGATGGTGATATTTTTTAACGAACCAAATTGTTTAATGCTTCACAAAACAAAATTTTTTTGGGTTTGCTCCGTTTTAAAAAAAGTTTTTTTTTAGCAAAATTCTCTTCATTTGAGGAACAAAGATTTAAAAATACAGTGTAATTCTCAACTATAATTTCTAAAAAAATTTCATTTCAAATACGAAGAAGTAGTCAAACATAAAAATCAATCTCGACATAGAAAGTAAAAGCAACCCCTTACAATTTATCATTAAAATTCGTCATATTCGACGACTATCGTGTATAACGATGCTAAAAATAAAAAATCATAGGCATTCATGGGACGACAAGTGTCGGACGACGTGGTGCGTAGTACCGACACCACGGAGGAGGTGCAGGTGGACGTGTGCGACATATCGAATAAGTTTAAGTTCTTCGAGACCTACAGGGAGCCCGAACGTACGCGCAAGCAGTTCCGGATCACACCGCCACGAGACGGACAAGTCAAGGTTCGCTTCCGTTCGCCGACACCAACCAAATGGAAAAAAAATGTCCTTTCTGTCGCTTCGAATTTATTTAAAAAAAAAATATCTCTAAAATTTTCAAAAAAAATATTCACGACCAATTGCCGTACTGTAATTTCGTGCGTCAATTACGGATAAATTACAGTCTATTAAAGTAACAGTGTCCGTATGTGTGTGTGCGTATCGAAAATTACGCAATTATCGCCTGATGTCCAACCAATCACATTTAAACTTAATTCGTTGCCGAGAATTAGCGACAGAAAGGACGTTTAGTTGGTGTACAAATGTAAAGAGGCGAACGAAAAGCGTTTTGCGAATCAACCGAGTGATGTCTTCTTTTTTGTGTGTCGCGCTAACCAATCGACGTTATTGTTACAATTGTTGCCCGATTAACAGCATTTGATGAGCTTTTAACGCTATTAACAATGAAAGTCGATAAAGAAGATATCCTTCTCGAGAATACGACGACGACGATCCTGCGCCGTTGTGGAATATTTTACGAGCTGCGCGTGTATTTTTATAACAGGGTTTATTGAGCCGATGTCGGTAGAAAATCTGTTTGCGGTTTATTCACTGGAGTTTGCACTTTGATACGGATTGTTTACGCTCGTTTTCGGAAGATTTAGAAAGTCATATGTATTTTATTTTTCGCGGTAGTTGCTATCAGATAAGTCTATACTGATTCATTGAATATTTATAGCAAAAAAATTCATTATTATTTGGCTTTACGTGTAATGAAAATGTTGTTTCGAAATTTCTTCACATGACTTTCACGAATATCAGTTTTAGATTTTTGAAAAAAAAACTTTTATTTCTCGCTTTACTCGTGTTTCTCGGTATCATTACCTTTGAATATTCTTTCCCTGCAAGTAGAACGTGTCACATATGTCTGAAGAACTCGAAAATTGGATTTTAAACGCGTGACCGCTCGATTAATTAGATACATTAGAAGCTTTCTCAAAAAAAAAAGGAGTACAAAAAAAAACTTAGTGACTCAGCAAGAAACGTCTTCCCATCCTAACCGAACAACGAGGAATTAACCGACACTTTGAAATCATATTGCAATTTATTTATCAAAAAAAAAAAAAGAACGAAACAGTACATCTCTAAGTACCTATGCATTAAACTAAAAGGATGACTCGGCAAATACTCAACGAGATACGTTCTCAGCTCGTCGAGGAAAAAAAATCATTGCTCACCCTAATTACCATGAAAAATAAAAATAAAAGCAGAGCAACAATCGCGCCGTAGTAGCAGTAGTAGGGTGGTAAACGTATAGTGTCGTAAAGGAGAGCGAATGATAATAAAAAGCCGTAAAAGCGTGTGCGTGCTATAGCCCGTCTCTCTTGTAAAAAAAAAAAAAAAAGAAAAAGAAGAAGTTGCTTTGCGAGGCCGTTCACTGACGACGCCCGAATGTAACAAAGACCATGTGCACTTGCAGAGACTTTATACATATACACACACTTGGTTTGTATCGTCTGCTGATATACTTTCCGTTTGGAGTTGATTTTTTTTTGTTTTTCAAATTGAAAAGTTTTGCTCTGTAGATGTAATTGCAGCTAAATGCACGAAATTTTTTTATCATGACACGTAAACACACTTATCTTTTCAAAGTATATCTTCCAATCGGGACTGTAATTTATTACTCTACGAAATCTTAACTTTCGACTTGAGTCACATCAAAACAAAAATCTTTACAATCCGCAAAAACACGCTCACCTTATCAAAAAAGATTCTTATCTACGAACAAAAAAAAATTCACTCTCGTCCGAGAGCACAAAGAGTGCATCGAACGCTCTCGCAGTCATGTCATAAACAAAAATTAAACCTCTGCCGCGACGATTAAAAAGCGCGAGAGATATTAAGGGGGGGATCGAGGCATCAAACACAATGTAAGCAAACGAACGTGTATATATAGGTATATATAGAAAAGAGGGAGAGACAGAGAAAAAAAATAGAAGCCAAGATGCAAATCAGGCAGTGCGAGGAGAGTCGCATACGAAAGAGAGAAAGAAAGAAAAAAAATTGCTTTTTTTTTCTCTCAAACTCGTCGCATCCGGCCACTTTGTGTGTCCTTTTTTTTCCCCTCTTCAAGTGGGGTTTCTTCTTCAAAAATCTAAATATTAGTTTCTTTTCTTTTTTTTTGGTGTAAAAACCCTTGACTCTCAACTAGTATTTCTCACCGGCAAAAATATAATTTTTCGGAATCCCCACGACTTTACACACAACAGTAGAAAACGGAGGGAGCAAGTCGTCGTCGTCGTCGTCGTCGTCGTCGTCGTCGTCGTCGGTCGGGCGGGGACCTTCTCTCTCTTCGGGCCTTGCTGTCCTTGAACCCCAAGAGGGAGCGAGTGTTCTCTCTCTCTCTCTCTGCTTCGTTCGCAGGCAAGTTAATATACCGTTAGTGTGCTCACATCCTTCCAGTTGTAAAGAGCTTCTCATTCTCTCCGAACGCCTTGAGGTTAGTAATTTTCGGGATTGTTTTCCCCCCTAATCCTTATATCTCATTCTCTTTCGTCTTGTGAGTCATGCGAATAATATTGTATACATATAAAAGCGGATCGAATTGTATGTATATAGTATATATATATATAGCGAAAGATAGTATATATAGCGAAAGAAGGGGACTATGTCTGTCTCTCTGCATGGTAACACACCGTGAGCGGCGTCGGTGATGCACAAGTAGTAGCAAAGCAAGGCAGTCGCGTCTTGAACGCCTTGCCCTGCAGGTCCCTCTCTTTCTCTCTTCTTTTCCCTCTTGTGTGTCTGTGTTCTGTGTCTGCGAGCTTGTGTGTGTGTAAGTTTGTGCATGCCAAGCGGCTTTCTGATACACACAGGTGGTTATAGTGTATAGGGAGGTATGTACGTTGACTTTTTTTTTTTTACGAGGCAGGTAACGAAGCTTTTTTTCTTTTCTTTTTTTGGAGTTCCAAAAATTACATCGTTAATTCGCAACTTCCACGAAAATTGCAATAAATCTCAATTATTCACATACACATATATACAAGTACCTTCTTTCTCTCAACGATCACACGCGTATCTACTTTGAGCGAACTTGACCTCGATTCTTATACTCTTTGCGAGTGTAGTAGCGTCAAGTTCAAAGTCCGCAATTACACATACATATACACACGACAATAACAAAAAAAAAGAAGTGGTGTCATAAAGTATCCGACAATTGGCGTAAGAAAAAAAAACACACATACACTTCTCCATTCTTGGATGCGAGCATAAAACTTCCTTTCGCGTGCATACAATGAGCAAATAATTATTATTCTCGTTGGATTTCGTTTCGTTGGAAAAGAAAAAAAAATTGAAGTTTTGGTAGTGCAACATCCTGGATCGTTAATAGACACTTGCTGTCGCTGCTTTCCAACTTTTTTTCTTTCTTTCTTTTCGAGTGTGTCTGCATCACTCGAAAGCGTGCGCGGCTTCTTCTTCTTCTTTTTTTTTTATTGGACTCTCTTCTCTTCTCTGCCTCTAAACGTCATTAACTGGAGTATGAAAGCTAAGATACACTTCGAGTATGTGTGCTTGTCTGTGACGTTGAGATGAAACACTCGTTTGATTATCTTTTTTTTACTGTCCGATGAGGATTTTTTTTTATCTTTGTCCACGAAAATGTCGGTAATCGAGTTTTAAAAACTTGGTAGTACCATATACCACCCACGATACTTATATATCTCCGTCTCCTCTTTTCTCTCTCGTTCTCGAGCAATGTACACCACAGGAATGTGCCGAGAGAGAGAGAGAGAGAGAAAGACAGAAAAAAAAGAAGAAGCGACTCGCGCGACCGACTTTTCCCTTCCACACACGTCCGCCAATTTTTTTTCTTGTTTTTTTTTTCGTTTTCGAATCCGCAATAAGTCGATCGGAAAAGAGAAGAATTTAATTGCCTTCTGCACTCGAGTTTTCACTCTTTTAATTGAGATAAGTGCAGCGCGCGTGCCATGACTATTCATAAAATACGAAATTAGAATTGAGGAGGAGGAGGAGGTGGGAACAATCGGGTTTTCTCACACACACGTGTTTTGCATTGGAAAGTAGCTTCCAAGAGAGATTTATCGCATTTTTTTTTCCTTTTTTGAGATTTGGTTTTTAAAAGCGTGAAATAAAAGGTTAATTTATTTAATCTTTGGTAAACTTTTTTTTTTCGTTTGAAACGTAATGCAAATTTTTTAAGTGTGCTGTGCCCTCAATAACATAGAAAATTAGTAACGAATATTGTGTGCGTTTCTGCAACAAAAAATCAATCAATCAAATTTTGTATCTAAACGCGAATTTTTTTAATTTTTTTTTTCAAACCAAACAACAGATGGATTCGCCGGACCGCGAGATCTACCGTGACCCGGAAGTGGTGCGCGCGGACGATCGCGCCGAGGAGGTTGTGCGCACGGATACCGCGCGCAAGATGCTCTCGATTTTCCGTCAAATGGAGGAGAAAGCCACCAAGGAGGATTTGCCCGATGGACCAAAACCGTTGAAGCGATTTACCCCACCGCCCGAGGACAAATTCGCCAAGGCGACCGCCTCGGAATCCGACGAGGAAGAGGACGAGGCTGAAGAATCCGACGACGAGGAACACAATCCAAATTACGTTAGGGCTTCCGATAAGGTATGAAATTAATAATTAATTTTTTTTTTGTTTTCGAATGATTGATTGTAATTTTTTTTTCTATGTGTGTTTTTTTGCAGGTAGAGGACGAGTTTTTGAAGCAAGCGAGAACTGCAGAACGAGCCAAGACATTGCGCGCCAAATTCGAGCACTGGGAGACGAGCGATGAGAAAATAATCAACCATCAGCAGGCCGAAATGGACATGGCTCAGACGGACGGCACTCAGCCGAGCATCGAGTCGGCGAGTTCGCTTAGAGCTCGCTTCGAGTCACTTGGCTCGCAACCCACCGAGACGCCGCGTGCAACCAAAGTCAAGGTCAATCGATTTGTGGTGAGTTTGTTTCTTTGTTTTTGTTCCATTCGAGACTCTCGATTTATTCATGATAATTGTGTAAATAATAATTCTTTTGCATGCGCGTTTTTACTTTTTTTTTTTGGCGATACGTTTGACCCTCGAATTCGCGCGCTTGCACGTTTATATTTTTTTCAAAGTGTGTAATCGTAACAATATCAATTAATTATGATCTTTTTTTTATACTTCGTTGTGTTTGATTAATCTATTTAGTTTAGTTTTTAAGGTTGCGTTTTTTCATCTTTTATTTGTACTCGATCGGCATGTTGAATTAAGTGTTTTTTAATTTCTAAATGTTCGTTTTATAGTGCGTAATAATTTTATTTTAAGTCGATACTAATTTTTGCTGTATTGTGTTCTTAACTAAAAACGATAAACTACAGCAAGAATTGGTGAAAATGTTTTTTTTTAAACATATATAACACGAAGAGACAGAGAAGCCTTGGAATGAATTCAATGTGTAACCCATACATGCTTGCTGATTGTTCATCGAACCGTCTTATTTTCTGCGCTTTGAGTTTTCTCCCTTGTTTTCACGAGCAAAATTAAAAAATAAAAAGTGTGCTGGCAATATTCTCAGCTATCGAGTAACGGCTCTAATGATTTACGATGTATTCTTCACGTAACAGTAATCGACCTAATGAAGACTGGAAACTGGATGCTACTGGGGCGAAATTAAAGGACGAGAAAGAGAGAGGAAGAAGCCCGTAGGTGACACTGAAAAAAATGGGGGGATAATGATATCGTCGCACAAAAAAATTACAAACAAGGAATTCAAAGACAGCAAGTAACTTCCAAGTGCACACAAGCGATGAGATCAACATTAATGTTTATTGATAGTGATTATTGCGTTTACGATTATGTTAAAATATTATATTATCAAATGATGTGAACAGGGTTGGACGTTTTTTTATTTTTTAGATATTGATAGTAGCTTCGTTTTGTTTTTTTTCTCTTTTTTTGCAAGTGAGGGATATTTTTTGTAGCCGCCTTTACTGTTTTCCGTAGAAATTTTTTTTTTATTTTTGCTCTTAGATATTTTTTTTTGTTTTGAAAAAGTCACGTTACCGTCTGATTTTTACTCTAAATTGCGGAAAATGTTCAACCCTGCCTTACTAGTATATTATATAGATAGCGTTCTTTAAGTTTTTAGAGATGATTTTAACTTGAAACGTTGTGCGTTTTTAGCGGATTTTATGGATTTTTGCCGGAGATAATAATTACTTTGTTCTGTTGATTTTATTGCAATATTTGCCGCAGTGGTCACAAAATGCACGCGCGAGAAGTATAAATACGTATACAAGAAAACAAAAAAATATGTATCAACGCAAGCAAGCAATCGAAATAGTGTTCAAAACAAATGCAATCCAGTTTTCATGCTGAACAGTGCCAATATCGAGGAATTTTTACGATGCCACTCCAATAATCAACTACGGAAATTTTTACAGAACAAAATCTATTTATGATACACGTCTGACTGAACAACACATATACATTGTATAGGCGAGTTTATATTTCACTATGCGGGTTTCAAGCCTTTTTTATATGTGCATGTTTCAGCTAATGGATTTCATATACTCGCTGATCGACGAGAAAGATCGACTTATCTTATCAAATTCTTTGCCACTATCACAACCAAACGGAAATCCATTGAGTTTATTCGATTAAAAAATAATGGAGTATGTGTACACTTAGATAATAGAACTAACATTAGAGTTTAAGTTGTATCGAATAATTCATAATATTTATTATTAGTTAGGAGTGTTAATTTTTGTCGTAAGAAAAAAAAATAGAAGATCAAGAAAATGTTTTTAGCCAACGACGAAAGTGTATTTTTGAAAGTGACAAATTTTCATATTTTTCTAGCGAGCGTAACAAAAAATTATTCAACGCGTGAAACGATAGTGAATTTTCACGTTTTTAACTTCCAAGAATAAACTCAATGTGATTTCGCGCATTGGTAATATTATATACAAATATCCGCATGCATTAATCAGACTGTATATTGATGTAATTTGTAAGGCAACCCGTAGAGTCATCCATATGATATCCGACTTTGTTAAATAACTTACAAAACTTCTCAATGATTTTAAAATTGCATTTGCTCTTATAGTGCGTTTATATAAAATATATTATGGGCATTCATCTCTACACTTTTGTTTATGCATTTCTCCCGATGAAACATTGACTTAATTTCTTGATTTTTTTTTAAAGAGTACAGCAGTACTTATAAATTAATGACTTTATCTTATAAATGAGTTTTAAAAGTAATCGTATAATCCAGACCTTCTGCGTATCATATATGCGTAGCGATAAATAAGCTTACGTGTATAACTCGTGCGTTTGCGTTTTGTTGTAATACCCCGAAAGCAAAAAACAAAAAAAAATATTAAAATACATTAAATATGTGCGGCTACTTTGTCAAAGCGTGTAATATTTTATATGATACACGCACACATTGACAACTGTAGTGGATATGGAAAAACAAAAGTAAAAATCAAGTTTTTTGAGGGTCGAACTGATTTTTCTCAATAAAATGAAAATTGTACTTTATCTGCGTCAGCCTCTTATTGAACCTACTTATTATATTATTATTTACACATTATTTTCAATTCGTACAAGCATTATTTTTTATTTGGATTATTTTGTTATTTTTTACGTTTTGACTTTGAAACAGGAAATCCAAGCAAACTGTATGGATGTATGTGAAAGCTGCGAGAAGAAAGTTTATCCTCTTGAGAAGGTTGAAACGAACAATAAAATCTTTCACAAACAGTGCTTCAGATGCCTGCAATGCAACTGTATTTTAAGGTATGATTCATCGACGAAAAGAACAAAAGAGTTTTGAATTTTTAACGAGAGAAATGACGTTGTTTTTTTTTTCTTTTTAGAATGGACACATTTACGTTGAACAACGGCAAGCTTTATTGCATCCCTCATTTCAAGCAGCTGTTCATAACGCGAGGCAACTACGACGAAGGTTTTGGCGTTGACCCGCACAAGAACAAGTGGTCGAGCTCGGCGACGACTCCGCAGGCGGCGTCAGTCGCCCTACAAAACGGCGACGTCTGAATCACAATTTTTCTTTCTCTCTCTCACTCTCTTTCCCTTCCATTTTTTTTTGTCTCCATCTTACACTTCTTTATTCTTCACTATTGCTCTGGTCTCCAGAGGAGCGAGAGAGTTTTAACACTCTATTTTTTTTACAAGTATTTCTCTGCATTAATTTTTTTTAATCATTATTCTATTACGTGTACGACGATTTACTCAACGGGAAAGAGCTGAGCGTGCAATATACGAGTTTGTGTGTAGATAAGGATTCGAAATTTGTTTTTTATGTATCGAAAGTCTCTTGCCAAAATCAAACGTAGTTCGAATTTTGAAAGAAATCGGTGATCGACTTTTTTTTTATACGATATAGAGTTTAGGAGTCTTATTTTTTTTTTCTTCTTGAACAACGAATTTAATGATATATAGGATCGAGGAGGAATTGTCACATAGCCACGCGAACAAAAAAAGAAGTCTCGCGCTTTTACGATTGTTATTGTACTTTATCTGCTACTGATTAACTATGCAATTACTAGTAAATATGATTATATGTCACGTTTGTATTATACAGTGCCACATGCGCTCATTATACTTGTCACTCTTTATACCCCTTTTACATTCCTTCGTTGATCAACTTGTGTAAAAGCTTTTTATTTGTCGATGCAATATATTTAATTATAAAATATTCTTAACCCATCCACTTTATTTTCTCAACCAACAAACAATTCACGAGAAATTCAACAACAATCATCTATTTATGCTAATTGAAATTTTTATTCGAATCAAATATTTACAGATGGTTTGTAGTATATATATAGTGAACACGATAGAGATATATGATAATTAACTTTTTGAAAGTTTATATTGAAAAGTATCGCAGCGGAATACAGATTTTTAGATTACTTATTTCAACGGTTTTTTTTCAATTTTCTTTTGAAAAATCGCTTTTCTAACAAGTCGTGTGATATTGTTTTACGTCAAAATTACACATAAAATAGTTTTCTTTTATCAAAGACTTCAATGATACTTTGTAATTATTACGATGATTATTATTTCTATGAAAATTCAATACGACTGGAGTATATCCATTGTAAATATTAAAGATCAAAATGTATATGTACATGTGTAATTATTATAAAAAATATTCATTGAAGTCGTCCTTACAAACACGCGTGGTATACAGCGTTTGTAAGGAATGGCACATTATTGTTCGTTATATTATTTATAAAGGTTCCGAGTGATCGTTATTAATTTAAAAAACTTTATCGACGTCGAAAATATTACCTAAATTATGCATAATGGTACGTATACCAACTTATTATTAAATGTATAAAAATTACGTTTCTAAATTAATCTTATATCTTGAATCACAATTGAATTTCATAAATTTAATACTAACTTTCAACGCATTAATTCAAATAATTTAAACTATAAAAAGTTAATTTATTTTTTATCATAAATATAACGTTATGATAAAACTATCTAAAAGAATTGTCGTTCTTTAACATAAAGATTATTGTCAGAGATCATCCCATATTTTTAGCCATTATTCAGTCACTGGCAAATCCAAGTTTGCCAATTCTTAAATTATTGATATTATTTCATTTGTGCAGATTTCATGGCAATTTTAATCAAGGACATGAAACGACAATCGATACTGACAAAATCGACATTGACTTACTCATAAAAATGTTCACATTTACAGTCAATAGTAACATCAAACATTGTAAAATTAGTTTGCTGGAACACATCTATTCTCAAGAATCACTGAACTTTTTATGTGCATTTTAATGTAATTATATTGCTAATTTTAATCAAATTACTTATTTAAAATATTTTCTGTGGGCTTATTCTATTGAATATGTTGGATTGCTTATCATTCAAATTCAACGTGGCTAGATTCTTAGAGTGTATGTAAAGTATGCTGCATTTCCTGCTTTTTGATATCAAACATTTTGATTCATCGCTTACGATTATCTTCGACATTGAGAAATTTGATATTTTATTGCGCCCGCGTACAAACATCAATTTTTGGACACGCCTTTCTAATCGTTACTACCTTCAAATAAAAAAATTAAAAAATAAACCGAAATCAACACAGTTTGACTATTTATCTATGCATCATAATTGTCATAACGCACATAACAAAATAAAGAATCGTATATTAAATGAAAACATTTTCCTAATAAAAACTTAAATTCCCTAAATACTTTCAAAAAGTTCTGTGCTTTAAACCCTGTGCGTCTCGACCACACGTACACATGAACACTGAGAAGTATAAAAAATTGCACGGTTTTGCGAATCTTAATATTGCGCATGATATGCTATATATAATACGCACACACAGTCGACGATCACTCGGAATAGTCGCATGTTAATTGTATATGACTATATCGTAAATGGCCCTACGTGAAGTAGTGTGAAAAAAAAGAATCGAGTTATTATCGTTCTCAGCTCTGACACAAGCTGCGAACGTCAGACTTGGGATCGGGACCGAGCGAACTCCAGTCGGTGTTGGCGCAACGCGGCAGTGTCAGTCCCGAATGGCTCTTCGACTTACGCGAAGGTCTCTCCTCCGTTGCGTCGCAAATCCTCATTATCTCGTATTGGTTGTCCACTAGACTGTCTATCCAAGCTTCCAGCTGTCTGCCAATTCGTATTTGCTGAAATACCAATGGAAAGTTACATAACGTCTCGTTTAATTAAGGCGGAACAAAAGTATTCGTTATACACCTTGGTATCAAATTCACTAGGATCCTTCGGATGAACATACGGCCGAAGCACCTCGAGCCACTTGTCAGCCACTTCACTAGACACGTGATAGTCATTGATCGGTCCCCTATTAACTTGAGCGGCCTTCTCGCGTACAATCGGCATATTTTTCCAATAAGCCAACGGCACCACGAGAAACTCCAAGTAAGCGCAGACTTTGAAATCAAGGACCACGAATACACGCCAAATTCCAATGGCTAGTGGTTCAGTCAGTTGTGATTTCACGTGTCCGTTCTGAAAATCAACAGCAACATATATAAAATTGCGTCTTCTAATTGACATTCAATTAGATACGTACCGACATAGATTCTTCGTTAAGATAGTTAATTTCGGCCACCCTGTCCATAGGATCGAGCCAGAGTATCGTCATATTTTGCGGCATTATCGTGCCAGCGTCGAACTCGTACGACAATACCGGACTCGATAGAGGACCAATACTTCCAAGAAAATTCCTAAACATTTGCTCTTTTTGATCATAATCTGTGTTCACCGCTAGACTCAGGATCTTCGTGTTCCATGGCTTTTTCGTTACCAAATTCTTTTTCTGCTCGATCAAAACTTCAATTTGCTGGGGAACGTTCGATTGCTGTAAAACGAATTATTGAAAAATTAGATTTCTCCAAAACAGAATGATTCTACAAGTACTTGCCATGTAAGTGGACGATTCCATTGCAAATTTCTCAATAGCCGCGCGTACGAGAATACCCTTGAAGCGATTTTCCCGGAAATAGGCGCTGATTTCGACAAGGTGAGCCTCTGTCGGGTCCACTCTGTTATCGGAATGTCCAAAGTGCAGGTAGATGAGACGCGATAGTGAGTCCCCGACGGTTAACAAAGCATCGTCGGCAGGTGGACTGACATCGTCTTGATGGTAAATACTCTGCCAATATGCGTCGTAGCCGGCTCCAGTCTGAAAAAAAATGTTTTGTTATTGCCCGTCACTGAAGATTTGATTTCAACAATAAAACAATTAATTACCAGTGCGGCAGTGGTATTCAGTCTTTCCGGATACAACCACTGCTCGACCCTGTCGACGATTCTCTGATCGATCACCGGCTCGAACTTCCTAGCGTAGAACAAATTCTTCTCGGCCGTGCCCTTGATTCTTCCGAAATCTTCCAGTTTGAAATCGTTCGGACTACATCCACACCAATCGACCACAGCCTTGTACTGGCACTTGCAGCCGAGTTTCCTCTTCCAATTGGTCACGTGCAAATTGTTGTCGACGTAGGTGTCGCAGAATCGGGAGTTTCTCAATGCCGTGTGAAAGAACGACTCTGCTGGCAGCAACGTGTAGCGGAAAATTTCCAGGAGACCAGAGATCAGAGGATCTGGTTTCGGTTGCGAGACATACTCCACGAAATCGCGAGATAATGCCACCCAATCGCTACCACCGTCTATCTGGATACCGTTGGGTAATTTCCGGTCGCCTACTCGCCACATTCGTGCTTCGCATTCTACGAAGGTCTTGTCTAAACCCTGTGAATTAATAAAATGATTTTAATAAGAAAATCTAATTTTTCTTGGATTTTATGTGTATAGCTTTTTTAACTTCCATTCGCACGTAAATTTCTGGTCATAATAAAATTCTTATTTGAAATGCGATTAATGTTGGCTCAAATGCAATTGAAGGTCAGCAAAGGTATTATTGGATTCACAAACAATCGATTGTGCAAATAGCAAAGGTAAAAATAGACAATAATCATTTACTCGATCAATAACTGCTATAAAAAATGCAAGGCATTCTAAAAACAAAAAGCTTTTGAATAAAATTGACGATCCAATGAACGAGTTATTTTACAAACCTGTTTAGTCAAAAATCTCTGTACTTCTCGTCCGTGCGACTTGACGAAATTCATACCCCTATTCCAGGTGAGAAATTCAACAACACGCTCGTTAGTTTTGATTGGATAATCAGACTCAGAAAGATTGACGAGAAAGTCCCAGTCTTTTGAGTACAACAGCATCTGTCGTGCCGAGGTAAGGAACGTCGTGAGTAAACTCGCGCCACCCCAAATGCTTGCATGTCGCAGTTCTGGACCCTTCGCCACTATTATATTTTTCCTTTTGCATTTTCGCTCTACCTCTAGCATCTCGCGATACATGTAGTCTTGTCGCTGAAAAATCAATTTAAATCGTTATTCAAAGTCAATGAAAAAAAAAATTTATTCGTTAAAAAAAAAGAAACTTACCGCGTCTACATGTATGTAAAATAAATGCGAAGGATCATAAAGTATATTGATAAGACGTCTAACTTGTCGACTAGCTCTGCCATTGACAGTCAGCAGATAAGCAATTCTCACTGGGCTTTCCTCAATGCTTTTTGAACTAGAATTTTTTGCTTCTTGCGGCTTGAACCCTAAAATTAAAAAAAAGTACGCAAAATTTACGATTGATCTTTCACAATTATTTTTTTTTTGTTACATAAGTACATACTTTTGATACCAGTAAAAAAAATGTTTGACGTGAGGTATCCACCACAAGTTTGCTTGGGATCTCCAGGACACTTCATGTTACAACTAGAGTCTGGCAACTGATTTGTTTTCGAAGGCTCTTCTCTACCGCAAAAACACTCGTACCTACGATAAATAACGTCAATAACATCTCAAACAGTAAACACAATTGATTGCAAAACATTTAGGCGAATACTTACGAATACTCAACACCTGCATAAGGAAAGCCAGACTGCAAGCACATGTAGGCGCAGTACTCTGGCGAGTTATTTGTCTTGAGAACAGCATAGTAGTTGGGTAACAGTCTGGATATTTTGTCATCTTTGAAGCAGCCCAAACTCTTGGGTGTACCAACAAAGCCCAGCGAGTGTGGGCAGGAAGACTGCAATTTTGTAGGATACAGCAGATTCTGCTGGCTAAGGCACGTCACATTGACAATGCGCTCCTTGCACATTTGACTTTGCGCTCTAGTTATGGCACTCACTGCTTCCCTACCTGAAAATCATTGTAAGAAATGTATTTCTCATTCAAGATAACGGTCAGTGGATACTTAAATATTATGGAGCTTACCAGACACCTCACAAGCTGGCTCAAAATTCAAAGATTTGCGATCAAGCTTGACTCTAGTAGTACGATTGTGATTAAGAGCTTTGTTTGAGCTGCCTTGTTTGTCGGGAGGTAATTTGAGTTGACGAGTCCCTTTTGGCAGTCCGTCATCTTCTTCTCGAGACACGTCATTCTGCAAAGTAAATTCAAACTACTAATTATCAATTTTATTTTGTATTTTGCACGATTGCATAAAACACTTTGCGATAATGTTCAATTTATTGTAGATCAAGTATGAAGTCATAAAACATAGATATAAACGCTAGTCTCATCTTAATTATCACACTATACTTTCTTTTTATCGCATCATATCATATCATATTTACTTTCAAGCTGAATATATACTTGAGCAAAAACTGCCCATACAGCAATCAAGTATAAAAGTATACCATCAACAAAAAATGAAGGACAACCTATTGTACAATAGAAAATAAACACTGCTTGCAAAAAAAAACAACCCTAACTCATCTTATACTATCAATATCCCAGCAAAATAAACTGCTTGCAATCAAGCAATTAAATGACCCATTCACACACAAGAGAGAAAGAGAGAGAATTGCAATCATTCCATTGATCATCCAGTCAACACCAGACACAGACAGGAAAGCAACGATATGATAAATCACCTCGTCGATGAAGGGTTTGCCGGGTGTCTGTAGAGCCTGATTCTCGAGAGCAAGGAAGGTGTAAGCCAGGTAAATCTGTGCGCAGAGTAGCACAATGCCAAGTCCAAAGAAAAAACGATATTTTCTCAGACAACTCGATGACCTGCTCTCCAGGTGAACCCTCGTCACCACCATGGCTCGCTTATTTATTATATATTTTATCACCCTCGTCCATCGCGCGACTATCGCACATTGCGCGACACTGCAGTGAAAATATACATGCTTCTAGTCGAAGACAAGCCGTACACTGTACTGTACACCACTGTACACTATAATACACTGCTGATGCAAAATTCAACGCGCGACGCTTTCGCGAGAGCTACGTGATGGCATTGCAGTTATCTACTTTTCCGGTTGAAAACAGCAGACAGCTCGTTTAAAAATTGCGTTCTCATTTTATTTGTTGTCATTTCGCACTCTCTCCTTTGTTTGGACGGCAAGTGTTTTGTGTTTTCCACGTGACAAGAATAAATAATCGATTCGAAGAGAAAGTAAGTTTGGAAATCACGGTGTTATGATATAAACTAGCACGGGTAAATCCACTAATCAGTTGGGAGAGATAGGGTTTCACCGAGAAATACATATATGTAAGGTGGGACTTCCCCATGGATTTTACGCGTTGCTTTTTTTTTTGCGCAGTGCTTTAGAGTAGAGCCGTTTGACAAAGTGATTACTACAGCGGCCAAGGTCTCTCGAATATGGAATGTGTTCGTGTGTTGTGGTATAATTCTAATTATTCTTAGATCTAATGTAGTTTTACAAGGAATGACAACATTGCAATTTCCGTAAGTGCATTAGAGTAATTATGTTTTAACGACTGCAAAAAAAAGAGCCTTTGTTCTTTAAATAAATGACACGAGAATATTAATGGCATCGACGAAATAATTGTGCAAAAAGTAAGAGTTTAGAAGTATCGAGAAATATTAAGTTCGCAGTGACAGTCACGAAACGTTCGTCACTCAGGCTGCACTCAAGTTCTCAAGTAGGCGGGATATATCCATATAGTTTGTGTGTGTGTTTTGCCTGAATTTGCGCAGGATTTACTCGTTTTTCAGCGATAAATCAGGTATGAATCGTCGAAAATCAATATCCATTCTAAACTTTTCTCGCATATCGAGCGATTTTAACGCACAGAGCTTCTTGTTATCGATAAGATCGGGACATATTATAGAATGACAGTTGATTAGAAAAAAGTAACCTCTATTCCGTTTGTCGTCCCACTAATAACTCCTTATTTCTTTCAATATCCAAACGGACAATCGATACATGCAACTCTAAACTCTTTTTCAATTTAACAATCAATCGAAGCAAAGAAAAACAAAGCAACAATGACAATCAATTTTGGCGCTTTTGCAGATTTCGTGCAAGGCCCGAGGGTAGGGAGAGCTTTTTTCCATGACGTCGGCGACAGTGCGTCTGCTCGCGATTAGTCATCGTCGTCGTAGTGTGTCGTGTCGATAAGAGGAGGCAAGGGGGAGACACGACGTTACTGCTGCTAGGCTGCTGCAGAGTGAAAGAAGAGGGAAATGAGTAGTAGTGACGAGCAGTCGACCGCGAGTGCGTGATGAGTGTGTTGTTGCTGCTGCTGTTGGGACTGGGACTGTGCCTTTTGGCAGGTCACTGCCATGGAGCTGCCACTGACATCGAACTGGATGCCAAGGCACAGTACCTTCACAGGCTCGACAGTCTCAATTTGTTGCTCTACACTTTTCTCCTCATCGCAACTGTGCTCACTGTCTGGACTTTCAAGCACAGGAGGCTTAGGTTCTTGCACGAGACTGGCCTTGCTGTTATTTATGGTGAGTCTTCTTTATTGTCGAGCTTTGGTTTTTTTTTCATTTGTGATTGTTGGTGTAGTCTGTGAGGCAGTTGTCTTTTTTTGTTTTTTTTTTGTTTTGCAAGTAGCTGTCACATGTATTGATTATCCTTTGACAAATTATCATTTTAAAGTAGACTCGGTAGTAAACTGAGCTTGATGGCCACTTAAATATTTGAAATACGGGTAGACAGAGAATGACCATTGAACGTAATTCCCTGAAGAAAGAATTGTATGTTAGTCATCTATGCAAAAATGACAACTGAAACTTGTTATGGCACGATGGAATGCAGCAGCATCATGTGCGAATGAATCTTATATAAAAGCTCCTTTTTTCTTATGAAACTTCTCTCCAGTTTACTTTGAAATCCTCATTTTCCAACAAAGCAGAGAAAAAAAGATTGAACTTGTTTTTTTCAACTTTTACTGAACAACTTAAAATTTTTCATATATTTCTATCTTCAACATACAAAAAAAATAGCCTATCTACTATCTACACCAGTTATATTTATAGAAGTTAATTTTCTGATAAAAATCACCAACATTTCTACACGCAGCAAGGACATTGTTAAAATTTCACGTATACCCTCTTATCGAGTACACACACTCTCTCTCGGCGCTCAATCATCTATACAATAAAAATCGACACCTCTCAATCTCACGACCAATTGAGAAGAGAAGAATAAAAAAAAAATTCCTCTCCGTGAAATTTCATTGATCGACCGCCACAACACGCACGCATGTACATACATACATACATATACATACAGATATGCATAGATATTATACGCGCGCTTCGTCTAATTGCCAACGTCGCACCTGTTACGTGCCTCCGTCGTCGCTAATAGGGCCGACCTTGATCCTTGATACCAATACAAAACCTTATCGTATACCACGATTGATATTTAATCCATATAAGAATCTATACTGTTTACCGTTACGTCATCCGTGAGGATTCATTTTTTTCGTGTATTTTTTTTTCTTTTCTTTTTTTAATTGTTGGCACAAAACTCGCGAGCGAGTTGTATAGTGTGCGTGTGTGTCTATAGCCATGTTTAGCGTCGTACCCGTTTTTGTTTATTCAACCGCGTACGTACGATACGTAACTTGCTATATTGCAACCTAAATACATTACAAATGAGAGAAGAAGATTGTATAACGCCAAAATAAATAGTTTTTCATTGTAGCTCGAATCGAGTTCACGATAAATTAAAAGTACGTGTACCTAGAATGATAATTAAAAAAACGAATTTTTTTTTATTTTCCAAATGATTGCAGGTCTGGTGGTAGGTGCGATAATCCGCTATGGCTTCTCGTCGAGCAATACGATAGAGCAACTGCCGGTCGCGCCAGTGACTACGTACAACCAGTCGATACCACCCTACGTTCTGCTGTTCCAGTTGCACGAGAATACCTCCACCGGTATCAAGAACAAGACCTACGCCTACTCGTTCAGAAGCGAGGTTTTCAAGCAGGACAGCGAAATCGACAAGAAGGTCAGTCTTTGATGGATAAAAAGAGAGAAAGAGAGAGATAAACGTATAGTGGGTTATCTGTAATTTAAAACTTGCATGCTTTTGATAAAGTGTTTTTGGATGATGTTTGCTGACTTCTGTTTCTTTTGGATTTTCTAGGCCACATTCGATCCTGAAATCTTTTTCAACATCATCTTACCGCCTATTATCTTCCACGCTGGATATAGCTTGAAGAGGGTAAAGCTTTTTTTTTGTTTTATACATAATTATTCGGATTAATTTTCTAAGATAGAAATTAGAAATATCTGCAGCTTCACTTTCCACGTTGTCGATGAATAATGTATTTCAATTCTGCAATACAATCTAAAGTCTTGTACTGATATATACTCGTTACGTCACAGCATAAGGCGTGTAAAGGAATATTCGTTAGAAAAAGAAAATAATAAAGTTCTATATGTAATCCTTTTACACCGCGCGTATCACGTTCGCAACAGGTTTTCCTCGCGCGCGCGTCGTTCCACAAAGATAATACACTAATCAATGTTTCGAAAAAAAAAATAAATAAAATACAACGAAAATCATTTTTGTTTCGTAGAAATACTTCTTTCGCAATCTCGGCGCGATTTTGATGTACGCATTGGTAGGCACAACGCTGTCGTCTTTCGCCATCGGGTAAGTGTATTTTTTTTTAACTCTGCAGTTTGTGATGTCGTTAACCTTTTTATACGCACGGAATGGATGTGCTACCCGCATTATTTCGTACGTCATTATTTTGCGATTTTTTTTTATAGGACATTGCTCTATGGCTTTATACAACTGATGCCGAAACTATCGACCTCCATTGGATTTTTGGATACTCTGTATTTCGGTGCACTGATTTCACCAACAGATCCGCTAACGATTATTTCGATTTTCAATGATTTGCACGTCGACGTGAATCTCTATGCCTTGGTGTTCGGTGAGAGTGTGCTCAATGACGCGGTGGCTATTGTACTTAGCGGGTGAGTTGCGCTAATATAACCTTTGGTGGTTTTTCGATTGGGTAACTGTACGAAATGAAATTTCTAATTCGGTTTCGAGGAAAGAAAAAAAAAGCCTTAAAATTTTATGTTATTCGGCGTATCTCCGCGATCTGCAATAATATTTTTTCGTTGCGAGTTTTGCAACGATTTTCATATAGATAAATATCTCGTAAGCGTTATAATAGTATATCAATGAACATCGGCTTTCGTTCGAATTACGCGTACGTTTATTATGCCGTATACTTATTTTTAGACGTACATTTGCTACGTTCTACATTCTTATAAAAAAAATTGCGAGATGACACCTAAAATATTGATAACGTCATTAAAAATAGAAAGCGTTTATTGATTATGAATTAACAAACATGTTGTTCCTTCTCTCGATTGATATGTCGCGCTGTCTAGACAAAGTTTTCGTTGCGATGACTCAAAATAACTCGCTCGAAAGTTTAACTTAAACATTCCGATTTTTCAATTAAATTTCGTATAATTTACAATTTATGTATTTTTTTTTTCCAGTGCGATCCAGAACTACGGCGAGCGTTATGTGACGCACGTGGGCTCGAGTAATTTCGAGACAGTGGCGTTTTTCCAAGCACTCGGCGATTTCGTCGGGATTTTTAGCTTGTCACTGTTCATCGGTGCTACGATGGGTTGCATCACAGCACTGCTCACGAAGTTCACGAGGGTGCGTGACTTTCCGCTACTCGAGTCGGCATTGTTCGTCCTCATGTCTTATAGCACTTTTTTGATTGCCGAGGCTTCCGATCTCACGGGTAAGTTCGATAATTCGAGTGTGTTTCGTACAAGAGGGATCATAAATTCATTGAAAATTCATTTAAATAATAAAAAATATAAACGAAAAAGAAAAAATTTAACGTTATATTCAACTTTTCACACAGTATTTTCAAAAAATTGTATAATTTTTTATTGTACAAATTTAAGTATCTGGAGAAAGAAGTTTTTATCGTGTATTCATAATAAGAATTAATCACATAATTTCATTATCACGGAAGAGTCGCAAGTGAGTCAACATCACGAGTATGAATTTCGTACTCAATGTGTGTCCATAAACTTATAATGAGATAAGCGTGAAGAATAATAATGTAATAATTCGGCCGTTGATCATTTTCCTCGTGTTTCTCGCTATCATTATCCGCTATTTTTATTTTTTTTTATTTAGACGAGCTAGTCAGTATTAAATAGCTATAAAACACAAACGTACATTTGCATATCTTATCTTCAGATGTATCACATTTCTTTTCAGTTGTATTAACAAATGTAAATTTGACCGATTGCCTGATACTTTTTATAAAACGAAAGAAACTGTTTCTCTGAAATTTTTTTTACTTTTCAGGTGTTGTTGCTGTTTTGTTCTGTGGGATATGTCAAGCACACTACACATACAATAATTTGAGTGCCGGTTCTCGAATGAGGACAAAGCAGCTTTTTGAGCTGCTCAACTTTTTGGCTGAGAATTTCATTTTCACCTACATCGGCGTGTCGATGTTCACGTTTCCCAAGCATCACTTCGACTTTGGCTTTATCTTCGCGGGATTCGTATCCTTTTTTTCCCAATTGAAAACGGAATGTTGTAATCTAATTATAGCTAGTAGTTTGCCTTGGGAGGAATAATTTTAATCGAGCCGTTATATGACTGTTACGAGCTGTGTATGTAAGCAAGTGAGGATGATTCATTAGCATGAAGTGATGATGTCCATAATTTTCCTCCTTCGCGCTGTATCAAATGAAGCGAAACTTTATTTTTGTAAAACAAAGATAGTCACGAGTGTATCACACTTTGATTCATCATGCACTTTACCGAATTCCTACCGATTATGTTTGTTTTCGAAATACTGATGTAAACATTTCATCATACAACGTTTAATCATCATTGACTTCAATGTATTACTTAATTACTCATTTACGTCATAATCGTAAACTCTCCGTTTTTTTTATATTTTTTTTTTGTATAAATTAATCATCGAAAATTGTAAGGTAGTAAAATAATACGATTCCTTAACAAACTTCAACGCAGTTCTGCGCAATGCTCGGCAGGGCGGTAAACGTATATCCCTTGTCTGCGTTACTGAACCTCGGGCGTAAGCCGAAGATCCCAATGAACTTTCAGCACATGTTGTTCTTCGCGGGTCTACGTGGAGCGATGAGTTTCGCACTTGCCATCAGGAATACGGTCTCCGAAGCGAGACAAGCTATGCTCACCACTACCAGTCTTATCGTCATACTGACGGTTATCTTCCAGGGTGGTATGGCATCGCAGTTTCTCAATTGGTTCAATATACCGTGAGTTTTTCCAATGTATTTTTTTTTTTCGTGTGTGATAAGTATTGAAGAAATGAGTTACTTTTTTTTTATTAATTGTTATATTTTAATCAACTTATGAATTTTTTTTTTTAGAGTTGGAGTCGACGAAGAAGTGGAAGCATTACCACACAATGGAGTCCGAAGTGTGAGTAACGATAAAAAAAATCAGTTTTTCTTTTTTTTTTACATTCGATGGTAGTAAGTAATGGTTGTAGTGAATTTTTGTTGATGTGAAACATATGAGCTTCTGGTGAATTCATTTATGACCATATTCGAGTTGTTGTTTTTGTATATTATTCGAGATCTTTTTTCAAATCTTGAAACATTCAAGCTTTGGAACAAAGAGCGAAAAGTCAAAAAAAGATCAAACAAAGGCACCTGCGCACGTGATTTTTTTGTTCGACTTTATACATACACAAACTGCTTCACCCTTGCTTTTTTTAATGCTTGCGTCCAGAGGTATAACTCTATGGACACCGCTGGGGTTCGTATTTTTCATGTGGTAATTTATTTATTTATTTATTTTTTTCATTTTTAGTTTTTTTTTCTCAATAATTTTTCGTAAAATTTTCAATTTCTAATATTATTATGTATATTTGTAAATATATGAGTCTTTCAGTTTTATATCATTACAAAACTTATCACAATTATTTTTGTTGTCATACTTCATTGAATTATTCTGTAAGATATTATTATCACAGTTGATTAACAATAGTCATGAACTAGAGTTTGTCTATAACTCATTTTTTCTCACTTGTTTGAGCATGGATTTATTTTAACTAAATTGAAACAGTTTAAAAACATTGTTCTTGAAATGAGATATCAAAGTAAACTTGAATTGAAATTTTCAAATAGTCTGGTGGCGAAGGTGGCTTTGGCGAACTGGAATTGCATCGGGAGAGAAGTTCTCCGGTATGTCTGCACAAAACTTTCGAAAGTCGTCAGTCGTGTGTCTCATCTTCATCATGCATCATTTTATTTGTTTTATTTCGAATTGCCTGCTTTGATGCCTCATATTTTTTGGGGTCTTTTTTATTTTGTTTGCGCTTGAAATCACAATTATACAACACCAATACTGAACATACATTTTTGTTGCTGCTCACGATTTGTCACTTGTCTTTTTTTATGAAAATAATTGCATTATCAAACAAAAGAAAGTTTTTGAATTCGAATTTTTTGTCGTCTTATTTCAAATTGATATAGTTTTTTATCTTTTAACTTTTTTTTTATATTGATTTCAAATAAAAATACCGCATTGAATGATTGAATGCACGAATTCGAATTCAGCAAAAGAAGTTCAAACTACTTTTGCAAATGCTTCTTTCTGATTATTTTATAATTATATGATTTTTTGTTCTCTCTTTACTTTTGTTTATCCATTCTGTATGTACCCGAAACGTCAGTATATTTTTGAATGATTATTGTACCTGCATCCATAAAACTACTTATACAAACGTGTCATTCTAAAACAATGATACACTATTAATTGGATATTATAATAACTCAGCACGTAGCATGACGCATATAATTTTTAATCGATTAACTAACTATGGCATTACTTAATTAAGGCTTGTGCTACTTATTTATACATATATGATTACTATGATTCAATATCGTATTTAACAAATAAAACAAGTTGTAGTTTTTTAATTTTTTTTTGTAATTAATGGCAAAAATCACAGTATTTAACATGTAATTTGTAATAGAGATTTAAATATGTTATTCATGTTGGACTACACATAAATATTAGAATTTTAGTTTTTTTTTTGTTTGTTAGAATGTTATAGATAAAATCGTAATTTTACAGTTAATTAGCTATGAACGTTTTCTTTTCTAATGATTACCAGAATTTTTCTTGAACACTTGAAAAAAAATGAAAGATCATTTAGTTTATGCAAAGCATTTTTGTTTTATGTTTTATTCGATTCAGTAAACTGAAAGATTCTTGATTCCTTGTAAATACATCATTCTGTGACTTATGAAAGTTTAACGTTAGATTTTCATATTTCATACGAGTCGAATCAAAGCACAAAGCCTGAATTAAGCACGCCAAAAGCATTGCGATGACATGCTAAACTAAAATAAAAAAAGCGACACACGAAAAAAAAACGAAACGAAAAGAAGCCCAAGAGTACGAATTAAAGTGTCAGTGTGCCTTCAACCGGAGATATTACCATTCGCATTAAAATCGTTTGATACTGAAAAGAAAAACAAATAAAGTAAAACTGTCGTGCATCGTTGGAACACACATACAGGATGGATGACAAACTAAAGCCACGTTGTTCACGTTTCACAGTATAATTCTATGCAGGACGGCTCGTCAAGTGGCGGCGCAGGGAAAAGCAACGAGAAGGCATTGCTCGCGAGAATTTGGGGCAACTTCGACACGAGGTTTATGAAACCATTGCTCACGCACTCGAGGCCCACGTTACTGGAGACTCTACCTGTTTGCTGCACGCCTCTGGCAAGGCTGCTCACTACTACGCAGCAAATGACCCAGGTTTGTTGCTTTTGTTTGTATGGATGAGGATGATTGATTTTTTTTTTCTAATTGAGTTTTTGAGTGGAGAGAGTGTGAATTAAGCTTAGGTGGATGGTAAAAGGTCGAGAATCAACTGGTTGGTTTAATTGATAGAGGCAGTTTAGATACTGAAATTGAATTCCGTATGTTAAGTAAGATATTTTTCGTTGGGCATAATATATGGCAATTTTTAAAATTTATAAAATATACTTTTCAAAGCTCTTGAATGAAGTGTGAAATATATTTTTTTTTGTTCAAAAAATTAGAAACTATTTTTATTTCATAAATGAAGACTTACATTACCGTTCTTATTGTATTAAAATTGTTAAGCCAAAACTTGTTGCTATTCTCGTTGAATGCAAACCATACACATACAAAAATAACCACGTTGATTCTCGATCCAAATTATGAAACAAAAAAACATTGAGTGCATAAGCTTGACACATCGCTTCGTTTACTTTTTCTGCCCTATCGAACAAAAAAAAATCGAAAATATACAGGACGAAATGGGCCACAAAATCGACTCGGATTCGGATCTGGGCCTGAACGATTCGGAATTGGAGAGGCGACGTCGCGCGAGTGGTCAACCGGTGAGTTACCATCAGCCCACACTCAACTACACTGTTAACCCGTGCTATCAGCCTAACGCTCCCGGTCCGGAGCATAACGCCAACGCTACCACTAGGGCCGACGAGCCTTATGTCATTCTCAATCTTAACAGGCATTAAAACTCGTCGCACATCCTCCTTCCCCCCCCCCCCCCCGTTTGTACCTCTTTTAACTCCCCATTTTACACACGCCATTTTATTAATCTTTCTTGTCACTAATCATTTCACATAAGGCGGTATTTCGTTTTTTCTTATATTGCTGGATATTATTGTAATAACCAATTTTTTTCTATTCTTTATTTTTTTTATTTTTGATGTATTTCTCTGTAACCTATACTATACTAATGGGCCTTACTTGTTGATGTAATCAGAGTTGGGCATGCGATGGTGTTCTGATTGGACGATGATTTTAGCTTTTCAGAGTATAAATGCTAGTCAGTAAAGATATTTTTGTGAAATACAATCATAATATGATGATGATGATGATACTTTCAATCAGGAAGATCAGATTGATGATAAGTAAATTAAGACATTGATAATTCGAGTAAATTATCTGTATTCATCGAATGGTAACAAAATGCACTGACGTAAAAGTGACATTCAAAATTTCTTTTACAAATTCGATTCGTATCATACAAAAAAATTTTTATTAGTTATTTGAAAAATAACTATTTGACTTGATTTCTCGTTGCTCGTGCGACATACTTTTATTACCCAGCTCTGAATTGAAAAGTTGAAGCTTAGTAAAGAAGAAAGCAGATTTTCTTTCTTGCAAAGCCGACAACTCGAATGCATGTCAAAGAAAAGAAACAACTAATAACATAACAATGATTAATCCGTATTATTTCTAACAAACATGTATTGCCAAAGACAAAAGCAGGGACAATTTTTCGCGTCGTGTAACCAAGAACAATACGAAACAAAAAGATATAACGACGAAAAGAAAAAAACATTATATATATACACACACAAAATAATATATTTGAAAAGAAAAAAAAAACTATACAAAAAAAAAGGTGCGTGAGTGTATTCGTGTTCAACGATCAAAGCTGTGATGAAAAGATTACACTTGTAAATATCGTGCGAAGTGTTGCTCGTTGTTGCTAATATTGTATTTATCGTGCGAGTGGTATACATTACCAAAACGTTTGTTTTTTTCACTCTGTCTCTGATGCGCGGTTGTGTCCTGCTCACCGAGTGACGGTGAATTCAGCCAGTTCTTATATTCCTACTAATTGATTAACACCTCTATTAAAACAAAACCAACAAAAAAAATAATCTTGCATATAGGCATTGCTGCGATGCTAGTAGTTACTTTCGCTTTTACCAAATGAGTACGACGCTGTTCATTTTTGTTTTTGTTTTTTTTGTAGTGCGAATAATTCCGTTTTGTTATTGACTAATTATAAATTTAGTGCATGGCATGCGTATTGATATTAAACGAGTGTGTAGTGTATCAATTAGTCAATACCGAACGATGAAAATTCGGCTCGTTTGGTACAAAGAGAAGTAGTTTGATTTTGGCCTTTGATTAACGAAAACCTTCGTAGTATATCATCTAACATCAACGGAAATTTGAAAATTATGTTTAATGTCTCACGACGATGGAAAAAACAAAAACACGGGGTAAAAAGCTTTGCGAAAATGACTTGCTTTTATTTTTTCGTCGATTCGTCGTAAAAAAGAAAAAAAAATTGGTTATAATGCCTGATTGAATCGGTCCTTTCTAGGACAAAACAAACGTGACCGTTGACGAAGAGCTTGGTGGAAGTTTCATCGCCGAGGAAGGATATATCCCGTTGCGAACGCTATGAGTCTTGTATTGCGTATACTTATAACGAAGACTTCGAACGGAACTGTGATCTTCTTTTATTTTTTTTCTTCTTTTTGTCTAAAACGACGATCTCTCGTGCCAACGCGACTGACGAGAATCTCGGACGAAGATATTAAGCATAATTTTCCGATAATGTAGTGTGCGACCTTCACTCTCGTAGTTTAGCTGTTTTCATGTTCTTTTCATGTCTTTTTTTTTTAATTACACTCCGTCTATTATTTTTATTTTGTATATTGGTAGAGCGATATCGATACGCTTCTGCATGATTCTCCGACGGAGCCGCTCTTGAAGGGATGGTGATCATGTATCGTTCGCCTCGAGTTCCTGCGGAGACTTTCAGTAATTCATTTTTTTTTGTGTGCTTTTACTTAACGGAGTTGGAAGCAGCTAACTATATATTGTTGTACGTACACGCTCTTCATTGAGTTGAGGAGCCTTCGCTAATTTTCTATTAATTGTCATTCGATTTTCATGCGATATTTCATACTTATTTTGGATGGGTAGTAAATATACAAACATGTTTATAATATTGTCGATTAACCATATTTTTTTATTTTAAAGAAAAAACAGTGATATCTTAGATTTTATTTACAATTTGAAAAATGTATCCTCTCCAGTGAATTTTAAAGTCGGAAAGCTTTTTTGAAAATTAGTCAAGGCTTGTTTTAACATTTTATTTTTACGACTTATCTTGATATCGATGATTTTGTCATCGCGAAGAAAAAAAAATCTTACTCAACTCAAACTTATGTAAATAGTCGAGTTTGTAAAGTCAGGTTTTAGTTGACGATCTTTGTATTTAAGATATCCTAACATATAACGAAAGTAATATATTTTTTAGAATTGTCCAATTCCTATTATAACGTAAGTTTGTTCCTCTATACATTGTATTAATTAAATAAGTTCCGAGCCAAAGCATGCTATTACAAAGCGGCTCTCAACTGTCTCCTTCGCCTACCTTACTTGCACTACTTGATTTTTCACCCTCTTCAAATTCAGTCGTCGTACAATATCATAACACACACACACGCATATATGACTTATAATTTTTTTATATGTTGTTTCGTTCACAGACACACACTGTAAGAGGCGTCACAAACAGGTCACACGTGTAGTGTTCGCAAGGTTTTGTTGAACATAAAAAAAAGTTCTTCGATGTTTTTGTGAGTTTCCTGTCTCTATCTCTGTCTTTATGATTTTTCTGTTTTGCACGTTTGCAATGCCACGTTTTTTTTTTTTTTTGGAGTTTACTTAAGAAAAAACAAAAAAAAGACGAAATCTGTGTGATTTTTCTCTCTGAAATAAACGATTGTAATCTCTTCTTGTCAGTGGTACAAAAGAATGTTGAAAGCTTGTTATAAAAGAAAAAACACGTTACTGCGTGCAATATATTTATTTAATGCGACAATCCGAATAGAGTCGATCAGTATTACGAGAGTTGCCAGCTTCCTAATCTTCTTTTATTTTAACAATCGGCATAATTATTTGCAACGAAGTACCTGTACTAAGATTGAAAAGATACTTTTTACACATGTTTTTCTCTGATCGCATGAAATAATAATAATGAAGTTGTGTTTCTTTCTCTTATAAACTCTTTTCTATAATACTTTTTATTTACAATTTTTGATCATATCATTTATAAGAACTTTACCTTCTTGTGTAATAGCACTTTGACTTTGACATTGACTTTGAGTAAGAATACAATTGTCAATATTTCAAACAAGTAACTTTTCAATCTTACACTTATAAAATCCATAATACAGAACAATGTCATAATAATTTGTATCGAGCGCATATTACACCGAAGACAGTTGTACATCGAAAACAGAAAAGTAAAAGGTAGTAAAAGAAGCCAAGAATTATGATATTATTCGTTGATATTCGTACATGGTTACCACGGGACAGCTGGGAACTGTAAAAAGGGAAGAGTTTGGTCCGGGACCACATTGTCGCCCTGCTGCCAAAATAATTGAAAAAAAAAGAAAAGGCAGATTAATTTGTAAGCGTAGATTTGTTAAATGATTAATAGTTAGCTAGTCGCTGGTGTGTAGCTCGATTTTTACCGCCTCAAGGAATATGCCTCCTTTTATCCCATTCTCGATGTACAATAAATCCTCGGCAAAAGTTCCGATAAACATTACTTAAACATACGTATTATTTGCATCGACGAGAGAACGAAGGATTATATAATGTAGATATTGACATTCGTCGCGGCTACTTTGTATTTGCGCTCGGAGATTTTTTCGAAGTTTGGCTGTGAACGTCGAGAGTCAGCTAGAGCGATGCCAATTTTTTTTTAATTTTTTTTTTACATTCGTCCCTTCTCTTCATTGCTTTTTTTTTGTACTATTGTTTCGCGGGGTAGAGCCGATGGAGAGCCTTTGAGATATTGTATGTCTGTTTTGAAATCTGACATGCGATAGTTATGTTGTAACTATTGGGTTTAACGGTAATGTTGTGATATATATAATACACGATGCGATGTTTAATAAAAACTTTGTAAAAATATATTTACTCTTTATGAGAATTGTATTTTTCAATTATTTGTCCTCTCATATCCATTAAGTTATCCAAATTTATATCCAACAAGAAATAATCAATTTATAAAAATATAAATTGAGTCCTGCTCTGAGTCAATGATTTATTAACAATAGGATAATTGTAATTAATAAAATTAATTATTATTCCATAAATGTATAATTAAATAACTGGCTTTTATATAACTTCGTTAAGAACTTACCGCAAAAGTATTAAATTATAAACATTGGAGCACATTACAAACAAATCTACAAAATGATTATATCTGTTGCAAGCCACGATTCACTAGTGAAATATACACGCATGCTTTTAAATTAACAGATCAAAACAAACATGTGTTTGACATCCAAGAGGCGTTGACACAAAGTCAGCGCGCCGTTTCCAAGTTCGCGGGTTTTCATTGAGGTGCGCGCGCAGACATCAGTAACTTACACTACGTAATTTCAGCTGTTTCCGAGCAAAAATGTGGTATAGTCTAGTCTGAAAGCAGACACTATACAGTATTAAAGCACTGCGCGGTTTTTCTTTACCGTGTACGGAAGTATAGACAAAGATTTGTGCTTGGTTGTGTAGTAAAACAAAATTCTACATGTAGCATCGTAAGTTGAAAGATCTTCTTCGTATAATTTCCTCCCAAATATCGATAGTTAAATCACACATACACACGCATCATCATTATTACAGCGATTGCAGCTTGTTCTTGTTCTTATTCTTGAAATATATGGCTCTGCCTTATTACTATATAGTAATTTTGACTTGAGCCAGTTTCGACCTTTTTTTTAAGTATTCTAACAGTTTTTAAGAATTAACCAATTTGAGATCAAATTATACGTCCATGTCGTCGTCCGTCTTTTGTCCAAGTCCCGATTGCAGCTTAAGAATATTTGGTTATAAAGCTCACTTCATGCATTTGGAATCAAGTTTATTTTTCGATTGTATGAAATGGCTGAAGAGAGCAAGTGTGTGTTCGATCGTCGGCTATTGGAACACATTCGAAACGGTGAAGCTATATCGACGTTAAATCTTGTGAAAGAATACCTCAACTTCGGTACTCTGCTGCATTACGCAGCTGAATGTGGCAATGAAGTGATCACCCGGCAATTAATCAATCTCGGAAGCGAAGTTAATCGCTCAGGGCAACACGGTCAGACACCTCTCATGTTAGCTGCATTGAGTTGCAATAATGCGACTGTCAAAGCTTTGCTGGATGCCAATGCCGACATGAACATAACCAACGACAAAGGTCAGAGCGCTCTGCAAATTGTGTTCGATCGAAGAGACATACCGACCGATGTCTTTCAATTGTTCGTCGATAAATTGAAGAATGACGTCGGCATTGAAGGGGCAGCCAAAACATTGATAACATCCGGTTGTACACTGTATCAAGCCACCTTTTTGGAAGATTTGCCGACATTGGAATGTATGTTGAAGCAGGGTATGGAGATCGATTCGAGAGGTATTTGGGGAAGAACTGCACTTTTCGCTGCTGCCGAAATAAATGACTTGCAATTGATAATGTGGCTCGTGGCGAGAGGCGCTGACGTTAAAAAAGCTTCGGACGACGGTGGAGCCGATGCGCTGTATTTCTCCGCTAGTTACGGCAACAAAGCCATGATGGAGTATTTACTTGAACAAGGCGTGAATCCAAATACCAAACACAATTACACCGGAAACACGCCATTGTTCATCATCGCCGCCCGTGGAACGAACGACGTCGAGATGGACGAGTGCGTCGAACTGTTGCTTCAAAATGGCGCCATTCCTCAGAATTCCAATATCGATCGTCATACGATTTTCGATTATGCCATTATGAGCGGCAGCTTGGTGAAAAGCTATTACTTGGTCGCTCAGATAGCCATGCTGGAGAAAATGGACAACTCCATTGCCAATTCCGCGATGATTTGTAACAAGAATGAATATCAGTCAGCACTTTCGAATTTGATGGATTATCTCGAGCAGTGCAAGAGAATACTCGGGACTGAGATATTTCATAATTTCTCGTTGATGGATTTGCTGACAGCTAACGACTCCAAGATGAGAACGTACGCACGTAATGGAGCATTTATTTCTCAGATTGAAGATATCTGTAAGAAGCACAAATTGAGCGAATTTTATACGTACTACTACAAGACACTGATGAAGCGACTTAACAAAGCTGTCGATTTAGTGGAAATGGAAAATGCGGCTATTCTCATTATATGCGATATTTTTAAAGTTAACGAAAGTGAAGGCTACATCGCTGCAAAAACAATCGTTGGATTTCTTAACAAGCGCGACTTCGAGCAGCTTTGCGAAGCTTATAGTGCAATGGGATTTTTCAAAGTGGCTTCTGATGCGGATTCGTAAAGTCGCGATTTGATGAAGTATAGGCTGGAAAATTTCTCAAAAGATATTTTTCTAAGATGTATATATTTATGTAGTAATAGTTGATGAATCTGCGATGTGCCATAAATATTCAAGAATAAAAACTTGATGAAATTGTAATAATATTTGTTTTTATTTACACCGCACAAATGTTCGAGAACAAAACATTAATTTGTCGACCTATAATATGAAGTTATATAATACACAAATTTGCTTAATGTAGAGCGCAAAAAGAATTTTGGCTTTAAAAGTAACTATGCAAATTGAATCGCTGTAATTTTAAATCGAATGAAAAGTTATTGGATTATAGCGAGAAAAAACTAAGCATAAAAATATGCTACTTGACAAGAGAATTTGAAGAAAAAAAAATTTGTTAACGTTTTCTACCGAAACTATTATTGCTAAATTATAGAATTTGCTGACAAAAATAATTCGATTTCTTTAGCCGTTCAGTATAGCACCCAGCTAAGGACCAGTTAGCGACCGACTATCGATCATATACGGTCGTTGTTTATTTGCTAGGGATATTTTTTAAAAAAAAAGCAAAACAATTTTTATTAGGAACCTGTATTGGAAGTAGAAAATTCGATACAAACAATTTATCATTATTTTTTTTTTAATTTAAAAAAAATGCTGAGTATAAACAAATTTACAATATAAATATATGTATAAGCCATGATTGACTAAGTTTATTCGCGATCGCCTGTAAATACGTGTACTTTTTAAATTGAAATCTCAGAAAGATATACAAATTACGTATTAAAATTGCCGAACAAAAAATCGTACCAAGATTCCCATAAATTTCTGTGATTTCCAATCAGACACGGATTTAATTTCCTATTGAATAAAAAAGCAAATATACAATAAGTTCAAAAGGAAAAAAGATATATCTTATTTTACAATTTGAGCTAATGAATAAAATGCAATAGATAAAAATAATGTAACGCCAAATCAAAATTTCAAGTTCGCCGTCAATGCGTGCACAGTTCCACTTTCCAACGTGAGAGGGCCTAGAAAGTGGAAAATGTGCATATATAATTCTTTCTATGATGCATTCTTTCATGGATGACATTTTGAACCCTACACACGGACGTCCAGCAATCAGAAAGTGAACGAGATTCGAGCATTTTTTATGTTGACAAGTCATGTAATAGACTATGTTCGAAAACAAAATCCTCAGTGGGATTGTGAGTATATAACTTAATTTCTAATAAAATTTGTCCTAATACATCGGTTGTTTGACATAATAAGATTCTCATTTCAGCTGAAATATTGCACCACCCCTAATGCTGTGTATTCAAAATTGTTCGACATGTCTGAATCACCCAAAGTCGACTTTGACACTCGTCTATTGGATAACATTCAATCCCATTATGCAGCTATACTAATGATAAATAATGATTTGGTGAAGGCACACGACGACTACGGGACTCTGCTGCATTACGCAGCTGCAGCAGGCAATCAAATAGTCGTGCAGCACCTGATAAGTCTTGGAAGCGATGTCGATCGTCCGGGACAGGATGGCAAAACTCCTCTCATGGTAGCTGTGTCCGGGAACGACAGTGCAACCGTTCAAGTTTTGTTGGAAGCAAATGCCGACATCAACGTAGTTGATAATCGAGGTCGAAGTGCTCTGCAGATGGCGCTCGGACGAAGTTACCTAACGGCTCGAATACGAAGCGACATCTTTCGATTGTTTCTTAAAAAATTACAAACTGAATATTCCAGCATCGACGAGATAATCGTGAAGTTGATAAGAAGCGGCTGCACTTTGTACGACGCCACGTACATCGGAGAAATTCCGATATTGGAAAGCATGCTGAAGCTCGGATTTGCGATCGATTCGACGAACCGTAATAAAAGGACAGCACTGCACGCTGCCGCGGATATGAAAAATATGCAATTGATAAAGTGGCTCGTGGCGAAAGGCGCGAATGTCGAAGCTGTGGACGAGAGTGGAAGCGGAGCGTTATATTTCGCCGCTGATCCCGAAAACAAGAGCATGATGAAATTTTTACTGAAAAACAGTGCAAATCCCAACACGAAACATTCTCAATCCGGGCGTACCCCATTGTTCAAAATTGTACAAGCTCGTGGACACGACGATGCCAAAATTAACGAGTGTGTGGAATTGTTGCTTCAATACGGCGCTATACCTCAAAATTCAAACGTCGATCAATGGACACTCTTTGATTATTGTTTGGCGAGAGATGGCTCGATTAGATGCCATTATTTGGTCGCTCAGTTAGCCGTGTTGGAAAGGAATGGTGACTTTAATGCCGAATCCGTGATGATATGTAATCAGTTAAGATACCAAATGGATCTTTCCAATTTGACGAGTTACTTGGAGTCTTGCCGACGAGTTCTCGATATCACGATGTTTCAAAGATTATCGTTGTTCAATTTGCTTCAAGTTCACCGCCTACAGTTGAAAACGTTCGTGCGCAACGAAACGTTTGTTTCGAAAATCGAAGCCACCTGTAAGAAGCACAAATTGAGGGAATTACATGTGTACTACTATAAAACATTGATGAAGAGCATTAATAAAGCCGTTGATTTTGTGAAACTGGAAAATGCCGCGATTGTGATTATATGCGAGATTTTTGGAGTTAACGAAAGCGAAGGCTACATCGCTGCAAGGACACTTGTTGAGTTTCTCAACAAGCATGATTTGGAGCAGTTTTGTGAAGCTTTTCCTTGAAATCTTCAAAGCGAGGCCTCATGTGAATTTCTAGAATACATTTTTTTTAAGAATTCTTTTTTTTTTTGTAACAGTGACTTTTGAAATAAAAATGAATTATTTATAAAATTTTATTCGTGACTATATTTACCTTTGATGAAAAACATTGGATATTTTTAAAAACTCAGTACCTTATAAAATGTTAATAGTTTTTATGACCAGTATCGACGATATATTTGCGAGTGCCTCATTTTTACGACGTTTATGGATTGGTTTTCGTTAGGCTTGGACATTATATTGATATCACTTAACACGTTGAGGGAGATACGATTTTCTGCCCAACTTTCCTATGATACGAGAGCGTATTTTTGTTACAATGTCAAAATATCGTCATTCTTTGAGTTACAATTACCGAAAATACACTGAATACTTAATTTGCAAAGAAAATTATCACTAGATAATGTTCTGCACAGATTCACATTTGAAATAATGTATGAAAAAAGTCTTCAGATCTTAATTAACATTAAATTTGTATTGAAATCGTAACAAGTTGTATGACCCATATGTATGGGTCATGCCGCTCTCAACGGGTTAAAATTTGTGCTCCCTAGTGATACCATTTGCAAAATTCAAATATAGTAAAATTTCTTTTTTTTTTCAAAAATCATACAAATGTATCGCCGATGCAATAAAATTGTGATTCGACAGATTTATGACAAATACCTTTTGCTATGTAGTTTGCGCCAAAGCAGTTTTGAATGATTTTGTGCAGCCG
>JAWWMK010000032.1:15113714-15138688 GCA_035047105.1 Galeopsomyia nigrocyanea | reverse complement strand
AACTGTAGTGCCCGTCTGCGTACGGCACACCAACATTCATATAATTATACAAGTGATATTTCTAACTCTCTGGGTTCTCATCATTCAACCTACACCCAAAGATATATTACATTGACGAGTGAAAAAGTAGAAAATGAGTTTTTTTTTCTTTCTGCGAACGCAAAAAAAAATTATATATTTACACTTGGTTAGTTCATGTAAAATTCCAAAGTCTTTCTTCATATACTTATTCGAGATTTATGACTACCGTAAAATGTCCGTGAGTAATTTAATTCAGAAAAAAATAAATGTCGCTCGAGAAAACGACATTAAACTGCACTAAAAAAATCGTCATAAACCTTCAGATAATCCTCGACAGTAATATTACGAAAATCTATCGAAACGCATCATTCGAGTAACGAAAAAACCCAATAAAATGTTCCTCTCCAAAATTCACCGTACGGAAGTACATATTACTAACCGATTTCCCCGAAAACCATTCCGGAAGACACACTCGATAAGCCGGAACTAAAATAAATCCATTTAAAAAAAAAAATCGTCAGTCACAATCAAACCGCGTACTCATCGTGTGTGCGCAAACTGCCAATTCACTGAATCAGCGCGTACTTATATACACACACACACTCGTGAATCAGCAGCAATGATTTCACTTCGCGTTTGCGGAATTTCTGGCATTCGGCATTTAAAGAACTAAAAATAGCCCCTCGGAGATCGCCGGAAAATCCACGAGTTTTCCTCGAATTTTTATTATCGGTTATCTTATAAGTGACTTGCTATAATCGTGAAATTACGGTGACATAATTCCACGATTTTTTTTTTCTCTTTCTTATCGCAATTTACTGTCGCGCGAGACTTTCATTCGAGTGTTTAATTAAGCCTTTTGATTAGATATAACTCTGTGTTTCTCACTTTTTTTTTTGTGTCTATTCTATATAGCTCATCGAGATCACGTTTGTTTGAAAACATCAACGAGTTTAATCCGAATACATACTCGATTTTTTTTCTCAACATCCACTTACCCAAACAAACAAGAAAATAAAAAAAAAAAAAGAAACACTCGAATTTTCCCCTCAATATACACGTTTTCCCAAATAGAAACATCGATTCTACACACCTTGCGTGTCTTTTCAAACAAACAAAAAAAGATAATAAAAGCCGATCGATACATAATTCTTTTTTTTTCCCGTATGTTACAGTCAAGTTCCACGTAGCGCACCTGCACGAGGTACAGGGCAAATACCGTCTGGCTAAGGAGCATTACGAGGCATTGCTCAAGGAGAAGTCACTGCCGGCTCACCTCAAGGCCGATATCTGCCGACAGCTGGGTCAGTATTACACTTATATAGTATATATATACTTCAGGAACACGAGAGAGAATTTATTTTCGTGATGGGGAGAAAAATAAAATTTGTCGCGCTTTTATAGGATTTAAAAACTAAAATCTAATGTGGGTCATCAAAAAAAAATACAAAAATAACACAATCGTCCCTTTAAACACCTATACTGTTGCACACACACATACACATGTTCGATAACCTTCTCCCCCTCAAAGCTTGGACTTGCAGAGCACAGACACGTTGTATTGATTTATTCAGGCGAACATATACACACGAAAACGTGGTAGGGAGGGGGAGAAGAATTTCGTCGTCGCCGACGGAAATCGTGAGAGATTCTCAATGTCTCCTTGTATATATAGACACAAGAAGAAGGAGAACGACCCTTCCGTAAAAGGCTCAACTTTCACAATGTATGTGTGTGTGCGTATGTATGCGTTTGCTCTCTCATTCTGTCTCTCTTTCGGCTGGTATTTTATTGGGTGGGTTGTACTGTATAGACTAGACGATGGATTTTCGATTTAAAATACATGAGTGGAGTTCAATACACATTTTTTTTTAAAAGTAAATATATATAGCAACGATGAAAAATTTTCGATCGAAACAAGCCACAAGTTTTTCAATGGAAAAATCGTCTCTCGCAAAACCTCCTTATATATACATCCCGCGAGTGAGGCTGATACATACATACACATATCTCGTGTATAAAACGCACTTGTACAAACATTATATATACATATACACATCGTCGTGGGTATATAGTCCCCTTTAACCCCGATTCGGCCGTCTGTCGTTTGTCCGGCTGCTTGCTTGCTGCTGCTGCTGCTGCTTGTGATGGCAGATGGCTCGTTCTCGCTTTAAAAAAAGAAAGAAGCCTTCGGCCATTGTTGCCATCATTCGCTTTATAGTATAGTAGAGGGTTTGCTTGTGTGTATGTATGTATAGTGGCGCGTCTTGGGAAATGTTTTTCTTCTCTCTCTCTCTCTCTCTCTCTCTCTCTCTCTTTTTTGATCGTCGTGAGAATTTTGAAGAGTTTAGGAGTTGATGATTGTGTTATGAAAATGTAAGTTTCTCTATCCCTCCTCTTTGGAAAAAAAAAGAAAGTGTAAATGTAATTTCGTTTGTACGCACGGAAAGTAAAGACGACGAGCCCTGCGATATCGATGAGGCGATATCAGTCGTCCAAAAAAAAAAGAAAGAAATAAAGAAAGAATAATTTAGTAGCTTTTCTCCCGAAAGTTTTTTTTCCCTCTTTTATCGTACTTTCGAAACTCACTCGCTTGTAATTTTTTACGAAAGTTTTTCTCGCAGTCTACATTTCGTATCACCCTAAAAAAAAAGTTTCCTATCCAACAAAAAAAAAAGGTATAAACTACAAAGAGAAGCACGTGTGTAACAAACTCCGCGCGCGTATATAACAGTATATACATACATGACGACGACGACGACGAGAGATAGGCATTGCACCGCGACCTACATATTCTCTCCGTGATGATGATGCCGCGGCATGACGTTGTTTGCTATGTGTGTCTGCTGTGTGTGTGTGTGTGTGTATATGATATTATATGCCCTTTCCTCTTCTCTTCTCGGCTGAGTCATTATGCTTGATGTACACTCGCGTCGCGCGGAGCGCTTTGATAGTATTACAGTACTACTGATGAAAATTAAAAAAAAAAATATTTATATTTTTTTTTTCTAAAATACAGAGATGAATTTAATCTTACAACAAAGCTAAATCAAAAACCGCACACAAAAGCCCCCTTTTCGAAGGGCGAAAGGCACGCCAGAGTAATTTCAAAGTTGGAGTCTCGTATACATACACTATACACCGTTTGATAAGGCCTCAGGTGATGGGAGGGGAAAGGGGAGATTCTCTCTCTCTCTCACTCGCGCGTTCTTGCCTTTAAGACTTCTATTTTAAGAGCCAACGGTACTTAAACTTGCCTTGTCGTCCGCAAGAGAGAGCCTCGAATAAAACCGCATTTCTAAGCTTATGTATATATACTTCGATGTGTTTGTGTGTGTCTGTGAATTTTCGTTGTTGATTGGATGGAGGGTGGAAATAATTGTGTATCGCGAAATTTATAATTGTATACGTTGATGTAAAATTTTAATTGTTATACGGTTAATTAGACATTTTTGATTTATCATCGGATTTGTGTTTTTTTCTAAACGATAAACTTGTTGCGATATTAATTTTCAACGAAACGACAATTATTACAGAAATACTATTCGTTCGTTAAATTTCTCAACCTACAGCAGTTTCACACCTATAACAAGATTTGTAACGCCACTAAAAACTGTCGCGTCCCTCGGGCAATAAATCATCGGGTTTCTCGAACATCGTTTGCAAAATATACTGTCTACCTCTCCTTCAAAAAAAAAAAGAAAAAAAGTTTTCACGACGGGAGATGCATTTAAACCATTTTATGATATTCGACTTCCTCTCCATTCTTTTTTTTTTCTCCAAAAGTTCCAACTCGGAGAGTTAGAGAGAGAGAGAGAGAGGAAGTTTTGTTTTTGTGCTGCTTCTTTCAACTCGAGCTTCTGTTATTTCAAACTGCTCGAATACAATGCTACGGATGATACGGATAATCGGATAATTCTTCTATGCGATATCGAAATTCATGAATTCTTTTCCGGAATATAGTTGACAAAGTTTTTCGTAACTACTATAATTTATTACTGATATTTTCAACTCGTAAATTCTCAACTTTGGTAATCTAACAAACAAAATCCAGTATATTCGTCTACGCGTCGAACGAAAACACTAAAGTAATAAAATATTTTCCCAAACTAAATACGCCACAGCTGAACCATTATAAAATCCTCAAAACTACACTTTATATATACTTTTATTATCCACCCTAAACACTCAGCGAACAGGCAGAGCCAGCGTCTTTTATAAAACTCTCTCTCAGCACTGAACAGAAGTGCCTCGGGGTGCATACGCCGTGCGAAAATTTTTCTGGGACCAGGTGCTTATATATAGTTACTCTCGTGGAACAGATCAGAAAAATCACGAAAGTTTTCATGTACAGAAACTCCGCGTAAGAATTGCACTAACAATCCGAGAAAAAGTCATAAATTTATTCATTTTTTTTTTTATATCCACGAGACCCACCGCCGCCACGCGACACACACAGTGCACGGCCCGAATAATGTTTGATTCGCTCGATTAAAGTTAATGCGCGCGAATTGTCCCCTCCCTCTATATCACACAGACACAGACACACAACGACATTCATATATTGGCGTCTATTCTATTTGTCGTCTCTCGGGGTTTATTTTTATTACTGTAACATCTCCGTGTGTGGCCGATTTTTCAGATTTTCCACTATCAACGAAATAAATATGTCCGTCATCGTTAACCCAACTCTTTTTTTTTTTTTTTTTGTCGTAGCACGTGAAAAAAAAAATCTCGCTGAGAAGAACAGATATAATCCCCGGCGAAGAATTATCTCGTTCTCTTCACTTGACGCGCCCGTGCGCGAAAGCTAAATCCTCACACCCCCTTCTCTCTACATTTTCACCCATGGCTAATCTCAATTTTTTTCTCTCTCTATCTCAACCCCCTCTGAATTCGCCAACACGTGAGCATTCTTTTTTTTTCTATTAGGGGAGGGGAAGAGAAGGTTTCTTTTTTTTTTGTAACTCGAGATTTTATGTATGCTGCGTTTGGAATTATATATACATTTTCGCGTGTGAAAAAAAAATGATGGGATGTTGGATTGAGATTTGTTTAGTGTGTATTTTCAGTTTTCGCATAATTTATGCGATAGATATGTATCTATATCGATCCGCTCAATGGAAACTTTTTGTATTTGTATTAGTTTTTTTTTTTTTATTCTTATAATGGATACGATTGCAAGGGAAATATAATATATGACTGTTGAGATGAAATGCATACTAAAAAGAAAAAGAAATATCTCAAATTTACCTTCAACTTTCTTAAATAACTTAAAATAAGAAACTTATTTTTCAAATTATGAAATTTTTTTAAAGAATTTCTTTCCATAGTGTGATAACGTCGTAAAGAAACACACACACACACCCAAAAAAAAAGAATGAAGATATACTCACAATCTTAACTGTGCAAACACGCCCAAACAATCCAAACAACACGAATGTTGTACGTGTCTCGCCACATTCAAGCAATGGTGGGAGTAGTATAGTAAAACTATAAAGACGAAAAGTGCAACGGGCAACACGAGGGGGAGAAAGAGAGAGAATAGAGAAACTGAATAGACGATAGAGAAATGGTGGGGATAGAGAGAGAGTGAGTGAAGGCCCTATGAGTTTTTCGGGGGTACCTGCGAAAAATCTATTCAGTTGGTTTTGGGGTGAGCGGACGCCGAGACGCGCCGTTTTTCATAGGCTTCTCTCCGTCCTCGTACGTCGTCCTCGTCTTCATCTTCTTCTTCCGGGTTAGTTTATTTCCTCGATTCAATTAATTGAACTTCGTTCGTTCGTTCATATTTTACAAGTTTTTAAAATTGTGTAAAGTAGATGTATTAGGGTAGGCTCTGTATAACACATCACACGACGGTTATAAAACTGCCGAAGAGCGAGAGAGAAAAGCGGCAGATGTTTGTAAGAGAGAGAGAGAAGACTCAGCTGCTTTAATACTCTCTCGAGGCCGGAAGAGAGCCTTTAAACCGAGAGGCCATTTTCTCTCTCTTTCTCTCAGACACGCATCTACATCAATATTCTCAAATTAAATTTTCATTTTATTTAAAAACGTAAAAAAAAAAATCCGTGTTTACTCATCTTTATCTTTCACATTTTTTTCTTTTTCACAGGATGGATGTACCACGTGGTTGAAGTGAGCATCCTCGGTGTAACGCGCCAGCAGAAGCAAGCATTGGCGATCTGCTGTTTGCAAAAGTCCATCGAAGCCGATCCCAAAAGCGGACAGAGTCTCTATCTACTTGGCCGCTGTCTCGCCGCTTCCGGACAGGTTCACGATGCGTTCGTCGCTTACAGGTGAGTTTCATCTTTGTTTTTTTTTTTTTCGGAGTACTCAAAAAAAAAAAAATGTTCGTTATTGTATTAAAAATCTCTTCGTAATTCATACATAGGAATTCGGTGGAAAAGAGCGAAGGTAACGCGGACACTTGGTGCAGCATAGGGATACTATATCAGCAGCAGAATCAACCGTTGGACGCGTTGCAGGCCTACGTGTGCGCCGTTCAACTCGACAAGTCGCACTCGGCCGCTTGGACGAATCTTGGAATACTCTACGAGAGTCATAGTCAACCGAAAGACGCACTCGTTTGCTACGTTAACGCGTCGAGGTAATATTCAAATGACGTTTACTCTTTTTTTTTTTCGCTCTCTTTTGGGTTATTTGTTTTCGGGTGAAATGCCGAAATGTTTTGTGATCTTTTTCGGTGTTTCACCTTGTGTATATAGCTTTTGGTGCTGTGATATAATATGTAGACGTGGGTTTCGTTTGGTTGCGTTTGACGATGAGTGGGTTTCTACTCTTTTTTTTATTCAGAGGATCAACGAGTTTTATGGGTATTTTTCGTCTTAATAATTTTTTATTCCGACTGCTTGTACGATTGATATGATTTTTTTTAATGAAAAAGTACTTGTTAGTGTTCTTACCACATGATGAAATGTTTTTGCAGTTTAGTTTCATTTTTTGTAAGAGTCAATCTCAATTTTGATAGTAGAAAGTATCTGAAAAAAAAAAACGTCGAGCATGCGTGCAATGAATATTCTCAACGTATAATAATAAAGGTTGTATGCATATCTTACGAGCGTTTATCAACGTTGAAGTCTAAAGAACTTAGGACAAAATCTACATGATCCTCGAGAAATAGTAGAAAGTTACTCTACAATGAGAATTTTTAGGCTTTTCTTGTTAAAAGTTTGTAGAGTTGCTTGCATTACTTCATCCAACGAATATTCTGTGTAACTGATTTCATACGAAAATAGTTGCTTAAAATGCTATTCGAATGTTATACCTTTGCGTTTCAATACCATTACGATCAATCATTTTTTCAATGCCAATCAATTGTATACGATCTGTGAATCTGTGTAACCTATACAAACTTTTAATAACGAAAGATCGTTTCAACGTAAACAAACGAAAAGAGCAGCGGTTCGTCTCTTCTTATAAATCTCCAGCACGTACGTCGGACTAGACTGAAATTTATACAAAAAAAATCTAAAATTTTCGTCAATCAGTAGACGAATCATTCCGAACTATTATCATTTCATCAATTATCTGAATCTGAGATTCACTCAGTTCGACCCCATTACATCAATTTTCATATAATTTACCTCATATTTTATCGTCGAAAGAAGCCCTCCCTTATGCATATCTTAACCATTTCTCTCTCTTGTATAATCCATAGTAAAACGCACCTATAAGCAAAATAATATACAAACAAACAAAAAAGCAAAGGTAACAAAAAAAAAATAAAAACATGCACGTTAACGTTGACGCTCTTTCCGTAAGTTAACCATCGAGGTCGAGGTCTGCGTTTGATTTACAAAAGCTCACCTGGCCAAAAAGGATAACGTCTATTTTAGTGGGAGAATGGTATTTATTAATTGTCGAATGTTATTTTGTACAGGGGCAACAACAATACACCGAACTGCGGCAACAGCTCACTTAGCAGCCAGCTGAGCAGCGCTGGCAAATCGAGCGGGGGTACTGGTCCGATGAACCCTTCTCTACAACAGCGCATCAGCTTTCTTCAAAACCATCTCAGCCAAGCACCCATGCCTTCGGTCGCTACGAAGTAAGTCTTCAAACGAATATATTTTTACTGATTTTTTGAAGATTAATTCCTCATTATTCGTGATTATTTTGACTAATCGATAAAAAAAAATGCCACACGTTTGATGGCACACTGAAACTAAAAATAAGACAGAATTAAACGATGAATTTTTTTATTATAGAAGACGTCAACTGCCATCGATAGAAGAAGCCTGGAATATGCCAATTAGTGCGGAATTGTCGAGCCGCCAGCAGCCACAGCAGCAACAACAAGTAGCCGGTGCACCAGGATACAAATATCCAGTAGGGCCGCCTGGCCCACCACCACCTTATCCACAAGGACAAAATCAGAATGTCGCTAATAAGCGTTTCAAGGTACAGTCTAAAAAAAAAAACTTCGTCGATAGATTTGAGTTTACTGACAATCATCTCATTCAATTGGCAGTTTTATTTCACTTCATAAAGCATTTTTCTGAATTCTATTTGAATTCGATCAAAATACATTTAGATAGAAATAAGGGAACAAATTTTAAAATTATAATTTCTCATAAATTATAATCAATGGCAGTTTGAAATTGTTTGACCACCATGGAATTTTCACCTTCAGGTCACCTATCTAGTGGCTTGCTGCTAAAAGATTAATGGACAGATAAAGCAAGGAAGGATAATTTGGATGTTGACGAAACACGACTTGTTCGTAGCATACTCAAATTAAACGTCCTTTTCTTTCATTACAGAACAAGCTCACAGGTTTTCTCTCTCGTTGTCCAGACTTTTCAATAAAAAAAATCAGAGTTTGATTGATTATGGTATGAGCACATGGCGGTGGCAAATACTTCGGTCGGTAGTATAAAATGAAGTTATGAAAGGCGAAAATACATTGATTCATTATACGCTCGTTGAAACTTTTACCTTTGTGTACTTTGAGTTTCTACTCGTAAAATGGAGATGTATTTTTCATTTTTTGGTAATTTTGTTTTTGTAAAGCTATATAAAGATCATTATTTTGGCTTCTCATATATAAATATGCTCTCTAACTAACTTTTACATTTAGTCGAATCGCATGTTCAAGTATGTTTCATTATTTATTTCAATTATTTATTTTTATGTTCAGCATTTTACATCAACTTACTTACCTACACAAACAAAGCCGAGCCTATTGAGTAATTTTTCATCCAACGATCACCGATCATTCAAAAAAAAAACTCAATAGGGTCACCACATTTTCAATTCATAGTATATCCTTCATCGTCTCTCACTCCAAACTAATCCACGTACATGTTTCATCACAGCCAGGAGAAGAAGGCACAGCAGGTCAGCAACAAGCTCAACAACAAGCGCAACCACAACGACCACCACCGTTCTACCTGACGTCTCAGCAGTTGCAAATGCTACAATTCCTGCAGCAAAATCACGGTAGTCTGACTGCACAGCAGCAAGGACTTTTGGCACAGCTGCAGCATCAATACCGAGCGATGCAACAGCATCAGCAACAGCTCAGGCTTCAGCAGCAACAGGCCGCTCAAAGGGGTCTGAGACCTGGACAGCCTGGCTATCCCATGGGTTACGTTGCACAGCCACCTGCACAACAAGCGGGTGTCATCAAGAATTATGGAATGCCACCGCAACCGGTTAGTTTTCAAATTGTTTTTTCCATGTCAGTGTTTCAAAATTCTTCGGACATATTGATTAATGACTTTTTTATTCACAGCAAAGCGGAACAGTAGCTCTGCAGACAGGTTTCTCCGATTCGAACGTAGGATACAACGCGGCAGCAGCGACGGGCAATTGTCAGACGCCGGGCATGCCTTACAAATCTGCAGCGGAGCAGAATTTCCGACCGCAGCAGCCGGCAGCGACGGGTCAGCAGTTCAATCAGCAGCAACAGCAGCAATTTCCAAATCAACAGGGACAATTCGGCGCGCAAGGCTACACGCAGATCTCGTCGACGACGAGTTCTTATCCCGAGGGCTCGTCCGCCAACAACACCGTAGCGAACAAAGACCCCGGTCTCGGTGTCACGGATCAGGAGTTGCAGGCGTTGCTGTCGCAGAAGGATATTGCTACCTCGCTCGCCGAAGATCTGCTGAAGCATTTCGGCTCGGAAGATTACGACGTCAAGGACGATCAGCAGCCACTGAATAATGGCACGCTGAGCTCAGGACCGTTCTCGCCGTCGAATCTCGATTGCGAAGTCGATAAGGCTAAGAAAGTGAAGGTAAGAATCGAATTTTCGATAGGATAATTACTGTCGATTATTTTGGTGAATTAGCGCGATAATTGAATAAATTCTGTATTTTAGGTCGAGAAATCAGACGAGCCAGCACCCTCCCCAGTAGTTAAAACAGAACTGAAACCCGCGGTAGAGACAATCAAAGCCGAGGCAACGTCAAGTACAAACAAAGTAGACTCATCGCTGCTGCGTTGCGAGCCAGTGTTGAGACTAGAGCGTCTATGCGAGACGCAAAGCGAGCCGGAAGTGAACATCGACATGACGGCGAAGCAAATCGTCGATCAGTGCCGAAATCGACCGCTCAAAGGTGTGCCGAGTGGTTGGTCGATACTCAGCGACAAATCACCGCCACCGGCGCCACCCGATCCACCGGCGCAAAAGCTCACGAGGGAGCAACTCTTACCCGCCACCCCGAGTGTATATCTGGAGAACAAGAAAGACGTGTTCAGTCCGATCCTTCAAGAATTCTGTTTGAAGCACCCGATCGCCGTAGTGCGCGGTTTGGCCGCTGCCTTGAAACTCGATTTGGGTTTGTTCTCCACGAAAACGCTGGTCGAGGCGAATCCCGATCACATGATCGAGGTGCGCACTCAGCTTCAGCAGACGAGCGACGAGAATTGGGATCCGGTCCAGGCGAGGAAAGTCTGGGGTTGTATAAGTCATCGTAGCCACACCACGATCGCCAAATACGCGCAATACCAGGCGTCGAGTTTCCAGGATAGTCTGAAGGAGGAGCGCGACAAGGCTGCCGGTATTCACACGTCCACGTCGAATCTTTCGGATAGCGATTCGAAGGACAGCACGGGAATCAACGTCAAGAGGAAGAGGAATATCTACGGATTGCCGGGCAGGTCGGGCTCGAAAATGCTACGATTCGGTACGAACGTGGATCTGTCGGACGAGAGAAAGTGGAAAGCTCAGCTGCAGGAGCTTATGAAGTTGCCTGCTTTCGCTCGAGTTGTGTCGGCTGGTAATATGCTGAGCCACGTTGGTCATGTGATTCTCGGCATGAACACCGTGCAGCTGTACATGAAAGTACCTGGCAGTCGGACGCCGGGACATCAGGAAAACAATAACTTCTGTTCGATAAACATCAACATTGGACCCGGCGATTGCGAGTGGTTCGGTGTGCCCGATGCTTACTGGGGTGTCGTTCAGTCGCTTTGCGAGAGAAATAATCTCAATTATCTGCACGGCAGCTGGTGGCCGTCGATGGAAGATTTGTACGAGGAGAATGTTCCTGTGTACAGGTTCGTGCAGAGGCCTGGCGATCTCGTCTGGGTTAATGCTGGTGAGTTACTCTTCATTTTTTACGTTAATGTCGACGAATTTTTCTTTCGATTGTTTTCCTCATGTAACATTTACTTTCAGGCTGCGTTCACTGGGTACAGGCGGTCGGTTGGTGTAACAATATTGCATGGAACGTGGGTCCGTTGACAGCACGTCAATATCAATTGGCAATCGAACGATACGAGTGGAATAAACTTCAAGCGTTCAAGTCGATCGTTCCGATGATTCATCTGTCGTGGAATCTCGCTAGAAATATTAAAGTTTCGGATAAACGATTGTTCGAGCTCGTCAAGAATTGTTTACTGAGGACTATGCGGCAGTGTTGCTTGATTCTCGAATACGTCAAGTCCAAGAATGTGGAAGTGCGCTTCCATGGCAGAGCCAAGAACGAAGCGTCGCATTATTGTGGACAGTGCGAGGTAAATTGATTATATTTCGAAAATGTTAGATTCTACTGTTCTATCCTAATTTCAATGTTTATAATAATGGATTCTTTTATGATTTTTTATAGATTGAGGTGTTCAACATCTTGTTTATCCGCGAGCAAGAGAAGCGTCACGTGGTGCATTGTCTGGACTGTGCGCGAAAGCAGTCGCCCTCTCTGGAAGGTTTCGTCTGCCTCGAGGAGTACAGGCTGCGTGATCTCATGGATGTCTATGACAATTTCAACCTCTACACACCTCAGCAACAGCAACAGCATCACAATCAACAATTACATCATCATCTTCATCAACAACAACAACAGCAACTTATGCAGCAGCAACAACAGCAGCAACAACAGCAGCAGCAGCAACAACAACAAACGCCACCACAGACTGGTTCTCAGGTTTCCTGAGACGACGACGAGCACAGATACATGGACTACTTTGGTTCGGACTGAAATCGATAGCTCAGAGTGTCTGTGCGCGTACACTGAAACAGAAAAAAAAATCTATAATGTGATATATCGCAGAGTAAAAAGTGTCGTGTCAAGTCTGTGAGAAGTGCGACGACAAGTGCAAGTTACCCCCCTGCGTCGCGACGATGCGTCTCGAGATTCATCGTCGTCTCTATGTACAAAGGACTCTCATACGCTAGTTTAATTGTTCTTACAATCTTTTCCCCCGCCCCCTTCTCTTTGAAGTTCTCTTTCGAAAAAGAACTACTTCTCGTTTGTGTTCTAACAACGTGTGTAGTCCTTTCACGGCGTGTGATAATTACTTTTCGTTCGTTTTGAGTTGTATCTTTTAAATGTGATTTATGAGATATCAATTACGTGGAATCATGAGTGTGTAGATCTATTTCTTTTTTGTTCTATTTTTTTTGTATTCGTGTAAAGCGATTCTGTGTTCTTTTTTTGTTTCTTTTTCCCTGAACAAACGTCGAAGTTCGATCATGTAATGTGAAATCAATTTTTCGAGATTGTAAATACATTGTTATACGGGCTATTGATCTTTTTTAGGCTTTAGCTAAATGCTCTTTGAAGTAATAATAGTAATGCAAAGACAAACTATTCACATCGTGTCACTGCCAAATTTGAAAAAAAAAGTCGCGCTTGTAAATATAATATATTTAAAAAAACTCGTGCAATCAAGCATCACAAGTATATAAGGAAAAAAATAATCATGTAACAGCAGTTCAAAAGACTACTCAGGAACTAAAAATAAATCTTCGATAGATAAATGCGGAATGATAAAATAACGTAATCAAAAAAAAAATATACGCGAACGTATTTGTATTTTTCTTGATAAAAAACAAACAATTTACATAATATACGCAAATATACTGTGATGTGCTAACAGGTACACGTGTGAACAAGCAAAATGTAACGCTGAAAAAATGCTAACAACGTATATACATACAAAGGAAAATTATCTTCGAAGGAAATACAAAAATTTTATTTTTGTATAACATTGAATTATCGTGGGTGTTATTATAAAAATAAAAATTACAGCTGTGATTTTATCTATGAAGATAATTTTCCTTCCGCGTACAATTCATTATTTTTTCTAAACCAGTTCGAGTCCAGTATAAAATAGGATGGTCTTGTGCGACGTGTAAAATTCAATGAAATTTCAGCGCGTATGAAGCAAGAAGCTTATAGATGAAATTTTTCTGAATTTGCAATCAATGTTCTTGTGTAATGAATTTAATTACTCGTGAAAAAAAAAAGTGAAAAATATACTGTCTTGTAAACGTGTCAATTCGCTTAGGAAACGATGGGAAAAAAAACAAATTTATGTAGCTGGCAAAATGCGTATTTTTGAAAGCTTATCAAAGTTATATATTTAGTGACGAGGCAACAGCATTACTGTACTACTAACAAAAAGCGTCGAATGACTTCGAAAAGATTGCAAAGCAAATGCTAATAAATTTCATCATGAGTTATTCAGCAAAAGAAAACAAAATAAACCGACGTGTTCAATGATCTCAAACTCGCGCCAACATTGGTAGACGTCGGTAACGTAAATTAACTCTGCCAATATTTATAATTTTTTGTTCAAACTTCTTCCTTTTTTTCTTATTAAAAGCTAGCGTTAAAAATAAATTTGCATAAATTATCTAGATAAGTAGTTTATTACTAGTGAAATCGGGGAAAAAGTTGGCGAAACTTAGTTAGCGCGAATGAAAGTAATTATAGTGAAATTGAGCGAAAATTTAGATTGTAGTGAAATTTAGTAAAAAATTTGAGAATATGTGACTGCGCTTTTGGTATATAAGCTATTCTGAATTCAAGACAAGAGTTTAAAATGATATATTCAGAAAAAAAAGTTTGTTTTTTTTAATAATCAAGTGATGATTTAGTTTGATTTAGCGTTAATCAATTTCACTATGGTTCACCTTCTCATTGTGGTCATTTTCGCGGCATACGCGATGACTCGATTTGTAGGCTCGGTTCGTTAGAAAATTGAAATGAAGTTCGTTAGATAAACAAATAGGGAATATATTATATTTAGAGCCGCCTTTTCGACAAGTCAATTTCTATCGCGATCATTCCAACTTCACCAGACGAATGAAACTCGGATCTGTAATTAGAATAATTGACGTTGTTATTATTCTGTATTAATCAAATTTTGCACGTAAGAAATGTTTATAAATTTAAAAATCATTAAATGTAATTGTATCGTTCTGTATTCAGATTTTAATGTTGACGTTTTCGTCAATTGATTTTAACTCTACTAAATTAATTTAATTTATCATGGAAAAATTTATTTGTCGGTAATCATGGCACATCTGACTTTCATTCTAAGGCAATAACTGAATAGAATCTAAATTCTGAAAGTCCGATCCGAATAATTGTTTTGTGTAAGCACTAGAAATGAAGATGAGAGAAGCTAGATTTATTTTGCGGATTCAATTGTATATGTATATATAGGCAATGATTCTTTCCTTTTGTTCATCCGTTTTTTTCTACTCTTCTGCGAACAATGTGAATAAACAAAAAAAAAACATTTGTAATACATAGAGTTATTTATAACCGTAGTGTACTTACAAATTCTCTGTATCACACCACGTCCCTTTGTGAGCGCAAGCAAAGAAAAAGAAGAAAAGAAAAACAATCTCGCACGTTTCGCGTAGCGTTGTACATACATTTGTTTAAACCAGCGGATCAACATTTATTTTGTTTTTCTTATCTGAACGATAGAAAAAATTAATCATTGTGTCTTTCTTTTGAATCTATTTTTTCGTTTTAGTTAGTAAAAAAATCATGAAAAGCGACTGACTTTTTTTTTGTTTGTTCGAGTACTTAATGTATGTATAGAGTCGAACCTTCAATTGTGCAAAACTGTAAAAGAGACTTGTAAAAAAAATAAATATGAGTATCATTGAATAAATCTTTGTTTAAATTGAGAATTCGAAGATTTTTTATGTAAACTTACGTAAATTAATTTCAATTAATAATCGCACAACAAATTATGTAGCAATATGTACATATATATATATTAGTAAAAGCATGTTGAAGTAAAGTTCTAATTCTCGATTAGTAGTAAGCTAGCGTTTATGAAATGTAATCTCACTTTCGCGAAGAGAAAACAAATTTTCTGCTGGTGTGAACAAAGAAAAAAAAACAAATTTGGTGTTTTTCGTGAAACTTTCATTTCACAAATAAAAAATCTCAATTGCAACGCTCGCGAAACAGCTGCTGTCGCGCGACTAGAGTCTAAAAGAATCATATTTTCGAAAATCGGCTGCGCACGGTCGATATTTTTGTAAGACAAAAAAAAAGAGTAACTTCAGCAGCAAAATAAAGGAGTCGAGATGAAAAAAAAATGAAACACTTTGGGGAACGTTCACTGCCAAAATGTGATACCGTAAGTCCACCTTTCGAGAAAGCGAGATAGAGAAAGAAACAAAGAAAAAAAAGCAATGCTTCGGTGCGCTCATGTATGTGTATGTACTAATGTTTACGTGTACAGTGCCTTTGTAACTTAAAAAATACGATCGGCGAATAATAGAAGATGAAAAAAAAAACAAAACTCTCGGGTTGGCGGCGTTCACCAAAGAAAATCGAAAATCGTCTTTTAATCCCCCCGGGAGATGTGAGCGACGCCTCTATCGTGCGTTTGAAAACTTTGTAACGACATTATCTAAGAACTATGTAGTGTAATTTAAAGAATATTATTATTATCGATTATTATGATTATTATGATTATCATTGTAAAACGTGTACAGTACAGCAAAAAAACAAGTCGCGCTAAGGCGACCCTTTAGCTAGCTCTATTATTATCATCATTTATGCGATATCCTTCATTACGCCAAGCGATCATCACTGCGATTGATTGATAATATTGTGTTTACCATATTAATGTAATATACAGTTACGCTGAAATCACTGAATTACATGTCTTTTTCACTTCGACACCTTATCCTTGATCAAGATCCAAAAAATTTGATGTTATGACTGAGCTTTCATGTGAACTTTTATTTTTTAATTGTTATCTTGGTTTTCCAGTGCATGTTTATGAGCGCGTATTTATCGAAGACATAGGTCACAGTTTTATCGTGACTCTACTTAGTGTTGAATCTGGTTACTCAGAGAACGGTCGATTGTTTGAAAGAAAATCATGAAGTTCTTTACATTCCTATTGGTTTCATTTGCCATAAAAATTGGCTTTCTATTTTCTTTTCATTTCAATTTAAATTTGCAAATTCCTTTATTATATTGAAGCCTTAACGGATAACAAAACATTTATTCATGCAAATATCAACCTGGAAAATGAATTTCATGTAAGTTAATAAAATCATATAATATATGTCGATTTTTCTTGAAATTAGAAAAAAAAATGTGTAAAATTTTCAGATACAGAAACTTGGAATAATAAATCAAGTAAAACCATGGAAAAAAGAGAAGACTCCATCAGTGTGGTGCTATGTAATAGATTATTGGGATATTTTCTTGACTCTATAACATGAGATATTTTAAAATTTAAATGAATCTTTACAAATTTTATAGATGTAAATCAATAAAGGCATTTTTCTATAGATAAATAGGTTCATTTTCTATTTTCGTTACAATTACAAATAGTAAAATTTGCACTTGGACATATTATTGATAGGTTGAAAGTTTCAGAAGATTCATTGTAATAAAAATCTAATGAAAAATAAGATGTTTTTTTCTTTTGAATAAAAAATATTACTTGACGACTCTATGTATGTACATATTTCAATGAAGCATTTATATTTTGAATTCGCCACCTTTCTACTCCGTGCAACGCGTGCGCGTGAGGCGATTGCAGACGAAACTATTTTTTATGTAACGCAGAAATGGAGTCATTTTTATGTGTTCTGGTGCAAACATGAGCATAATATCGTTTTTTCGTCAAAAACATGTTAGATTAGCAATACCATTTTTCATATTTATCATCGGAGGTTCACTTGGTTTGAAAGAATTCAGTGCGTTGAGATATCAGTACAGACCTATAGAATCATTTAATGCAAGAGCAGAGGCTACGAAAATTGGATTAAAAGTGAAAAAGAAAGAGGAAGTTACTTTGGAAGCTCAGTACGAGGAACTCAAAAAGAAAGATCTCAGTCACTGGGAAAATAAAAGAATACCGAGGCCGGCGTCCTGGGGTACAACGTAATTGTTTTTGTAAACTTGTGACTAGAGTGTATACGCACGTGTTGCTGCTTCAATCAAGTTGCTGAAGTTCAAGTTACTTGCTTAGTAGTTTAATCTTGAAAAATTGTGATTGGGTAAGCTGGTGTTTTATTAATATCAACTATGTCAAAATGTTTTTTTCTAGAGTTCTTAACAAACTTTTTTTAAACCTAACCTCGAAAAACTTATACCGCGTCATCATATATTTATGATGATGATTTAATGTATCTAAACTTTTGTGCAATCATTTATCCTTATTTAATTTTACATGGCTCATAATTTATGAAAATAAGTTTTCACATTTACGTCAAACCAATAGATAGATATTCTATTGTTTGTTTCAGGTAAGTCAAAACGCTATTTGAAATAAAAGGACTGCTTTTCACATACTCAAGATTAAAAAGCAAAATCAATTTACCATGTATCCACAAAATTCTCTTGTTTCTCTAATGGCTAATTACCATGATTCTGATGATGATGAAGGAGCAGATGAAAACTTTCAGAATAACTTAAAGAGTCTTAATTTGACTCCATCTCAATCAGACAGACTTTCTCCAGGTAGTCTCAATGGTATTTCAAATACTAATAATAACAATCATGATGTGTCCAATGTTCCTGCTCAAAATCTATCTTTTGAAAAACCAACTGAAATGTCAAATAACGTTGAAATTGGCAATGATATCTTGCTTCCTCCTGAACCGACAGGCAGTTGTGCACTCGCGTTACAAGATAAAATTACAGAACTCTATCAAAAGATTCAAGCAGGACAATTAGACATGAATCAAAGGATACAAGAACATAAACATTTTCGTAATCCATCTATTTATGAAAAATTAATTAGTTTTTGTAACATTGACGAATTAGGGACAAATTATCCACCCGACAAGTTTGATCCAGCCCAGTGGCCAGAAGATTCTTTTTACGATAAGTTAGCAATAGCGCAAAATGAAAAAATGAAAAAGTTATTGGACAAAAAATAACGTTGCAGGCTATTTCCTTTTTCACAGGGATGAATGTGTATAAAGACAAAGAAGTAGTAGGATGGATTATTAATACTGCAAATTTCATTTTTATTAGATTCATTGATTGAGAATTACAGACATACGAAGATTGACATTACCTAAACTGGTGAATAACTTGTTGATACTGAACATTACATCAAGTTTCTTTCATATTTTCTAATTTAATCTATAATATTTGTAACTGGTACTCCCAAGTCAATGTAAATATATGTATATAGTACTATTAAAAGTTTTGAAATGTTCATTTATTTGTTTGAATCTTGCAACCTCTACTATTCATTTTATTTAAAAAATATTACTTCTATAATTCGAAAATGAATGAAATGATTAGATACTGAAATATAAATTTAAACATGTTTTTCATAATATGGGATGTGATTAATTACATTATTCTTATTCATTGAGTCTGTAATTAAAGTTCATTTAAAAAGTTTTTTGTTTCAATGCAAACTTCCGTTCATAGAACTTTCGCGGGCTCGTCCCCGGCCAGGCCGGGCTGTACCTACTCTCGAACTGCATCTACTTGTTGAATGCTGAATGCTAAGATCTCGAGAACGCTAATTTTGACAACAAAAGCATACATACCATATTCAATTGCACTAGACAAATCGATTGAACCCTAATAAAAGAAGCTGCATATTGTAAATACAATATTTTTTCGTCAAGACAATTGCTTCAATAGAATTATCTTTTTCCTACAGCGTGTAAAATATCTACGATGTGGGTAAGTCTCGGGGTAAGTTAATTATAATATCGATCTTTTTTTTGCGATTAGTTTAATTTTATCAAAGTAACAGCTGAGGGGATGTGTGGAATAAATTCATGGACCTAATTATGTATTTGAGAAGTTGTCAAATGGGCACACACAAAAAATATTGTATGTGATTTTTTTGTTGCTCGAATAATATTTGCTATCTGATGCCGAGAGATTCCATTGTGCTTTCCAAGATATATTTCCGCTATATTTTAATGTAATAATATAAAATAAGTTATATATCTTTTGTACAAAATGGTATACAATTTGAACACGCGGGTATCAATGAAACAATAATGATGCAAAAAAATTTCTGATTCGTTCGAAAAATAAGTGACAACAAAATTCCAATGGCTGACTTACTCAAAATAGTCAAAATCCAATGGTATAGGTATAAATCTACCTAATGCGCGCGGAATGAGCGTGATATTTGATATAATTAACTCTAGGGAGTGGCGGAAAGAAGATATTAGAAATTATGAGATTCTGACAATGATAATCGAGCTAGATGCAGTTCAGTTAAATAACATGGATATATTGTTCAGAGGAGATAGAGAATTTATCAAGTTACTGCTGCAGACCAATATTAATCTCTCCAGCAGAGATGGTATGGGGAGAACTTTGGTTCACATACTGGCGATGAATTCCAATCCCGGTGTGATCGAACAGCTTCGCGATAAACATTTCGATGTAAATCTGCGCGACAATTTTGGATCTACTCCATTGATGATAGCAGCACAGAGCGGTAACGCCAACGCGGTTGAGTTCTTCCTGAACGAAGGGGCCGATATTGAAGCCCCGAATAATCGTCAGGAGACAGCTTTGTACTTAGCTATTTCAAGATTTATACTTAGAGGACGAAAAGATAAATTCAGGTTGATTGTTCAAGTTCTTTTGGAGTATGGCGCAAACGCTCAAATCGAAACTGATAAGAATGATAAAACAATCTTTGATCTGATTTTGAGATATGTTGAAAACTTGGCATTAGCTGAACTTCCGCTCGCCCAGTTGGCCTTGCAAGAGGCACTTGGGACAGCTATCACTGACCTCATTCGCAGCAAAATTGACTCGAATCAACACTTTAAAACTTACTTTGAATTCTGTCAACAGCAACTTTCGATTGAAATCCACTCAAAGATCACGTTACTCGACGTGCTTCTTGCAGCAAACGAACAACAGTTGGAGCGCTTTTTCCGTAATAAGGAGTCGGCTTCGAAATTAATTGATTTCAAGACGACGATTGATTATTTCGACACAATACTACGCAAACGTTTCGCAAAAGCAAATCGAATGGTTGAATTGAGAAAAACAGCTGCTCCAATTATTTGCGAACTAATGAAGACCATCAACTATGACAGATACCCATGTATTGCTGATCACATAGTTAGTTACTTGGAAGAGCAAGACATTCAGTTCCTGATTTCAATTGAAAACGAAGCATCCTCTGCAAACGCCGACAATAACGAAAAGCTCTGATTTTTCAAGGTTTGTCAACGTTCAACATTCAAATATTTATAACAAGTTAATTTGACCATGTATTATCAAAAGAATACCTAATAGTTATCTAAATAAAATGGATTATTTTCATTATTTTAATGTATAATTTTCATGTAAACTTGCTTTTATTAGTCTTGACAACATACTCGAAGTTGGACACGTCTTCACGAAATTATAATTGAATATTAAACATTTTATAATAATACAATTACCTAAAAAAATTCTTACCATAATTAAATAGCAGTTACGAAAAAAATCGAACATTTTCAAGACTGAAATCTACATTTAATAATTACAAATAATCACTATATGTCTCTAATAGTTTAGTATACACTCTTAACATAATTCACGATTTTTGGATATTGTCACTATAAGTCTATCCGTCAAAGAAATTTCTATTATTTTTTTTTCGATATAGAACATTGACCATAAATTTATTCTTTATAAAATACGATATTTGAACAAATATTTAATATTCTACTTATTGTCCAGTTTCTAATCGTTTTAAGACAAATGGAATTATTCTTATGTATTACGAATAAAAAGCATAGATGAGCTTTCTGTCCAGTACATTCAGTTTAGAAAAATCTAAATTCTTTAAAAATAAAAAATCTACGTTACTCCATATAAACATTCAATAAATTCTAAATTAATATTTACAATTGTGTGATCAATTCTTCACTTTCTACCACTGGACGTAGCTGCTTTCCACATCATTTCCAAATTATCCTGAGTCGTAGCTTTTTCTCTCTGCAGCTTCTGAATGACATCGTCTTTTTGCAAGAGCATCTGTTTCAGTCGTTGCAATTCTCTTTGATACTCAGCCTTCAATTGGTCCGCTCCTTGTTCTTGATTTTTTATGTGTTTTTCGACCGTAGCTAGTTGTTCTTTGGCACCTTCTTGAACGATCTAAAGTAAAATAATTTTTTTTATTTATCATCCAAATTTTAATACAAAAAAAAAATTTTTTTTCACCCACCTTCAGTTGACTTTTGAGATTAGTCATTCTCCACGCGATGTTACTCCCTAAATATTGAATATTTTCATTTTCTTTCTCTTTTTCTTCAAGAAGCTCTGCCAATTTATTCTTCTCCGAAGTAATCTTCTTCTGCTCTTCTAACAACTTTTTACAGTGTATGTTACACTTCGTAAGCTTTTGCTCGTAAAAATCTCGAGACTTTTCAATCGAATGACTGATTTTTTGCAAATCTTTGAGTTTATGCTGCGCCTCTCTGAAAGATAAAAATTCAACAACTATGAATATCTACACATTCACTCAACTAATAATCAACTCACTTCAAATTCAGCTCCGAATCCACCAAGTGATTTTTAAGTTGATCTCGTTCTGCCGTAAGCAACGCTATTTGCTTTTCATTCTCCGGCAAAATTTCCTCCAAATACTTTATACGACTGTTCAATTTCTTCTTCTCCAACTCGTACTGCTGCTTCAATTCTTCGAACAATCTTCGGCATTCCTCGACAGCTTTGTTATGCACGGATATAGGCATCGTTTTTTCAGAGTTAGCGTTGAATTTTTCATACTCCAGACTCATAATCTCGTACTTCCCTTTCAAGTTACTCAACTCGGTCTTGCATTGCGTGTAATCTTTGTGCAGTTTGTTGTTGTCCTGCGACATCGACTCGACTTTTCGTTCGTAGACGGCATGAATTTCTTGCAATTTTTGCCTTTGCAATGCGATTTGTTTCGACAGAAGATCGTTGTGCTCTTTGATGATTATAGCATCTTTTTCGACGGTTTTCATCTCTTCCGTGCATTTGTCGACCTAAAAAAAAAGTTTCATCAGTGCACGTACCATTATAGTAAATAATTGAGAAAAAATTACATACCTGTATTTTAAAATGCTCTACTTTGACATGAAGATCCTCGTTTTCCGCAATGACACTTTTTAGTCTACCAGTGAAATGATCCAATTCTTTCTTATACTTTTGTATCAAATCATCCTTCTCATTGATATTCTCGTCGTAAGCATTCAACAAAGGACTTAGAGCGTGAAAATTCACTTTACCCCAAGTTTCTAAAACGTGTTTATTTTCGTAATTCACATCCGTTTCATCTATAATACTAACGATAGATTTGCTATCTTCAGATCTCAATTTATCTTGATACTTTTCGATTTCAACGTTCAATCGATAAACCAAATTTTTCAACAGATTCACGTCCTCGTGCAACTGCGAATTGTCATTTTTGAATTTTTGCACAAGGTTGATTGATTTGTTTCGCTCTTGCTCTAAGTTTCTCATGATTAGAGTTGATTGTTCTCGGTACATGTTTAACTGTCTCAATTCGTTCTCTCGCTGCGCTAATAACAGACTTATCCTGTCGTGATCTGCTTGCATTTCAAAATAACTTCGCTCTAATTCGAGGTATTTCTTTTTTAAATTTAATAGGAGCTCGTCTCGTTCTTTGATGGCCGATGAGCTGACTGTAAAATAAATGTATTCAAAACCAAATTTCACATTTTTTAGTCTGCGAAATTAAAGAAATATATTTATAATTTACGTAATCTCGGATCCGTGCCTTCCAATTTCGCCGTGAGCATATTGTTTTCTTCGACCAATCTTGCAATCTCTTTGTGCAAACAGCGTTTGCTTTTGCTTTTCGAAGATTCCTCGCTCAAGTCAAATTTCACCGATGAATCTTTGAACAACGATTTGGGTTTCAATATAGATTTGCCCGACGAGCTGTGCTTTTTACGATGTTTAGATCCGTGAATTGATGCGATATCTCTGTCGTTAGATGTACTTCTGTGCCTTGCATGCTGCAATGCAACGATATATACATACGATTAAACTTATTTGTACGTAGCTCTTATTTTTCACAGATGCTAAATTACCTTAGTGAATAAATTACGAACCTTTCTTCTTCCTTGTTTTATGAAGCCGTTTGTGCTGGTTGATCCAAAAAAATACGACATTTTCACACTTCACTATTTATTTACATCACAAACTCATAATTGAAACAATAAAATAAGATGATTGTAATTGTATGTTATTTCATCACTAAACACTGTCTGAATTTATTTTTTACAATGTTATTCGTTTGCATATAAAATGCTGTTTGGATATCGATACAAGGTTATAAATACGTTTGCACTACTTGTGTATGTTTGTAATACGTATGAAGAGGTTGCCATGGAAATCATGAAGAGATCCCTCCCGGTTATAGATACCACAAGTGCGCTTACACGGTATATATTTTGGTACTACATATAGTTCGTCCAATTTAACTTCAATTTTTATTTTTTCAGGTAAAAAAGTAACTTTTTGTAAAATTGAATAATTTAAGGAAATAAGATGAAAAATCTTTGATAGACTGATATATAAGATGGAGACAAATAAACTTCGTTAATAACCCACTTGTGATAAATTTAAATTCAATATTTTGCGACATTTGACCTTTTTTATTTTCATAGTAAAGATACATTGATACTATTTTAATGACTTTTCTAGTACATTACTTTTTTTAAAGCAAGGAACAGTCATGAAAATGATATAAACGTGTTTTACCTATTTGCTACATTTTTATTTGTAAAATTAACGTCAAATTATTGCGTCAAACATGGATTGCCAAACATTGATTCCTTGAAACATATTCACGATAGGAAAGTACAGTTCAATTTATTCAAGTCATCATTATAATTTCATGGTATTTGCACTCGACATAACATTGACGCAAGTATTTATTATGGGCTGATGGGAAAATTTCACAGTTTACTAGATTTTTATGAACAGAGCATCCAGGTATACGATATTATTTTATAATATATACTTGCAGTAAAATTAAACATAAAAATGGAAATAGTTTAAATTTTCCCACCTTCTTTCACAACTCTCTTGTAGCTAGAGTTTCTGTATATTATCGCCACCTGTTGCTGAAAAGTTCTACTTATAGTCGATTCGCGCAAATCGCGCACCTCCGTGACCACTGAGGCTGCCTCTCCAATAGCCGCGAATATCGTACGCGACTTACTGCAGCCAACCTAAGAATTTCAAATGTCCCGAATA
>JAWWMK010000032.1:15082105-15106006 GCA_035047105.1 Galeopsomyia nigrocyanea | reverse complement strand
TTGAATCAAGTTTTTTGAATCTTTTAGTAGCGACCAGTTAACGACTAGTTAGCGACCGACTATCGACCGCACACGGTGGTTATTTGCTTGCCAGGGAAACTAAAAATATAATTATTTTGCAATTTTTGTGATATATTTCTTTGATTGCTATATATAGCTATTGAAAACAATAAATTACTATTCAGATATTAAGAGCGAGATAACCTATAATCATCTTTTTAAAAATAGAACCAGGAAAGTCGGTCCGAAAACGTCCAGGCTGATAATTTCAGATAACCAGCTGTGATGCATTCTTACTCGATGCTGATCAAAATTTCCAGATTTAATATTACAATCAATTACTTGAACATAGATCGCTCTGCATTATTCAAAATTGTATATTGTATCCTTGTTCAATCTTGACAGACAGATATTCATCTTCGATTTATCGGTATTTTTACAAAGTCACAAATAAAATATTGTATTTTTTCAGAGTGAGTTTCCTATTAAAAATTCTCTCTGCAATTTTTCAAACAAACCTTACATTAAATTCTCACCTAGTCGGTGATATTTATTACATAATATACAAAATACAATAAAAAATAAAAAAAAAAACATATTTTGGATTATGAATTATACAATAATTTCATAAGGCAGAAACTTTCCATGCTTGGTCCAAATCAGCAATAAGGTCTTGCTCCGTTTCAATTCCAACCGACAATCGAACCAACTGATCGGTAATTCCAAGTTTTATCCTCTCCTCTTCTGATACAGAAGCGTGAGTTATTACGGAACTAAACCAAAAACTAAATTAGTCGAATCAATAATAAAAAAAATTGTTTCTACAAGATTTAATTCACTCACGGTAATTCAGCTAACGATTTGCACCCGCCAAGTGATTCGGCTAAGGTGAAGATTTTCAAAGCTTCTAGAAATTTATTCGAGTCTCCATTGTGACGATACAAAAAATCATACCGCTGTAAACTGTCAGTTGTTTTTTCGCTAATTCATGTTGTGGGTGACTTGGTAACACTGAAATTAATTCGAATTAAAGACGTCGAATTACTACGCAAAGGACGTTTATCACTTACAAGAGCGAATCACTTTTTAAACCAAACTATAGTTTTGCAAAAACTTTGCCACGGCTAAACCATTTTTCATATGCTGACTGCATCCTTATTTCCAAAGTTTTCAATCTTCTTATTACCATTGAACAATCGTGTGGAGATGGTACGATTCCCTTTGCTTGGGAAATAAAATTTATATAGCAAAAAAAAAGAAAATAATAATTAAATTCTGAAAAACTATTAATTACCTTTTTGTATAAACTTCAACCTTTCTCCTATGTCGTTCCGTTTTGTAATAGCCGCACCGATGACTACGTCGGAGTGACCATTGATGTACTTAGTAAGCGAGTACATTGTTATATCTGTACCTAACTCGAGAGGTTTCTGCAAATAATATTTAGGTAAAGAAGTAAGCAATATTATAATTGGTTGGAAAAAAAAATTATTATAAAAATTTTACTTGGAAACTACATGTAATGAAAGTATTGTTGACGACGATGTAAATGTCAGGCCGGATCTTTTTCACCTTTCCAGCGATTTCTTTTATGTCAGCTAACTCCAATAGAGGATTAGTTGGACTTTTAAGCCACATCGTCTGAAACAAATAATAAATTCGTGAATATCAAACGCATATATCTTATCGACAAGTGCATTATTTTTATTCTCCGATAATTGAATTAACTTTGTGTTGGGTCGAATCGCACTAAAGAAATTGTTGGTATCACAAGCGTCGACGAATGACACGTCTATATTCTCTTCGGACAAACATTGTTGGAAAAATCTATTCGTCCTGCCGTAAACGTCGTATCCACAAACGGCGTGATCTCCAGCTTTGAGCAACGACGCAATGGCAGTCGTAGCACCGAGACCTGATGAATATACAATCGCGTGTTTGCCATTCTCCAACGAGGCTGTAAACAGACCTCCAGACAGATGCAATTTCAAAGCACTAAACTCATTCAATGATAGTTTTGAAAATGTTAATCAATTATCAATATAGCTTGTAACAAACATATAACATCATAACATTCTACATATATTTTTATTCGAAAATTAGTACGAATTTATATAAGGGATCATCATTTATATCGGTTCATAAGTTTCGAAGGCAATAAAATATCCCGACGAAACTCGCTGTGGCCCTTCTGTACAGTATTAGAATACGATAAAAAGTCGAATCAGATTTCGCCGGAGCTCAAGAGGGTAGCAATCACAATATTTTTTAAAAAGGACACAAGTGAAAATTTCATTCTTTCCTCACTTTGATTTCGTATAGGCAATGAATAATCACAAAGGTGGGCAAAGGGTTTAACTAGATTAGTTAGTACAGTTATATATCGATAACAACAAGTAGAGATTAATAAGTTTGTGTGCGCATGATTGTGAGATAAATAAATCCACGTGATAGAAACTTACGCAGCGCGACATTACAGGTGCCGATACGTTATCGACATATGACAAGTGTTTGCGAAAATGGAGTATTCGTTACATAGAAACGAACCATGTTAATCAATTCAAAATATTCTAAAATCATTTATAGCAGATTGTGCTTTACAACCGTGGGCTTTGAATAAATTTCAATGTCCATTTAAAAATCAATAACATGTGATTGCTTTTCCTGATGTGAAAAAAAAAATTAATTTTTAATGACGTTCTTTCATGGAAGAAATTCGATTTTCTATTTATATTCAAAATGCATTTTATAGTCAGTCCAATGGAGTAATACATAAAGTCATAAATAAAAAGAAATGTGATAATTTACTCCAAATTAAAAAATGTGATTAACCTACCAACATTTTTTTAACTGTTTTTGCAGAATCCGAAAAATAATGAAATTATTACTTCTATTTCTTGCTATTCATCGTAGCTACGATAATTAGGAAATGTTCAGTTAAAATTCTTTGAAACTTTATTGCTTTTTGTTAGATAGAAAATAGTAAAATTTATTTTGTATAATTCCTACAGAGCTTTTATACCGCCAAGTACTTTAAATTGAATTTTCTATAAACTATAATAAACCGCCAAATTTCTCGTAGGAAATAAATTTAAAATTTTACTTATGTCACATGTTTCTGCGCATATCAGCGAAACAGATAAACCAATAAAGCATTTCCGTGAAACTAGATTTAGCCGTTCATTATTTTATTGTTGGCGAAGAATTCATTCGAAAGATTAAACATCAAATCTCACAAATTGTATTCACGTATTATCGTGAGTCATTGTGAACGTACAGTTTTTTATTGCATTTTCGTGCACCGATGATTAACCGATGACAAGTGTTAATAATCACCACATGGAAAATTCTTTACTCCCATAAAATTCTTCAGATACATCTAATGCAGAAGTATAATTTCAAAACTTTTACAAATATAATTTCAAAATTAATTTACTAACATTCAAATAAAAACACTTACTCGCGTAATTCATTAAAGTATTATCCCGCGATGCTAATCTATCGACGATCTGCACTGCACCTAATACCAGGAAATTCATATGCAGAGCGACCATATAATTTACGAGATCATCATGAGAGAATAGTTTTCAGTCTCATAAAATGTATAAACTTGTGCAAATATGACTGACGGCGCATGACAATTTTTTTCAATCCTTATCGTCAGTAACTTACGTATAAATACGTGAAGAACAGTGCAACATTCGTTCAGTCATTTCGTCGATTTCTGAAAGAACTTGAATTGCTATTCAACCTCTTCAAAATGAAATTCTACTTGAGTCTGCTGTTACTCGTCGCTACCCTCGCCGTCTACAGTGAGTTGGAAAAAAATAATAATTAATAAGTCTTTCAAATTAAAACTGAAATAAAATATACAAATTCATAACACTGAACATGATTATTATCACTATATTTTTACATTTATTATCAAATGATTAACTCTTCTTATTTTTGATGCAGTTAACACCGTTCACGCCGGAGCTAATGACACAGCAACCGCAACTAATGGCACAGCAGAAGAGGGGGGTTCAGGACAACATAATAATGGTGCACCGTCAATGGGTTTGCCTCTTAACATTCTGCTTCTTGGCTATGGAGCATATTATGTAACTAAGAGTTTCATCATTAATTAACTTAGCTAATCAAGATATGTACCTGACTTGATTGTTGTAGTATGCTAATGATGTAATATATGGCATTAGAATCTTTTAAACTTGGACTACTTAATTTTATTTGCCAATCCATATCCACCTACTAAATTACTTTACTTGTCAAACTATTGAATATTTCTAATGAAGCCGATAATTTAAATTTTCAACTTAAAAACCGTTTAGAAAAGCATGTTTGTTAAAACAAATGATACCTATTTGTTTTATACTTGGGACATGACAATGCAGGTAATAAAAGTGACAAAAGACAACCGATTAATAGAAGATGAGTATTTTTTTTATTCATAACTTATTTTCTGTCAATTTTTTCTCTCTGGTAGCATATGAAAATCGTCGACGAAGAAACTATCAGTGTGGTGAGGGCAGAATTAGAAGAAAGTTCTTGTCACATTGTCATGGTATAGGCTTGCATTAATTATTAAACACATTTTTCATCGCATTCTATTCGTCGTGAATTTTTTATATTGTGTTATTTTTTTATGTTACTTTGTCTGGCCTTCAATCAGAGTATATAATTATATGTACAATCGCCAGCAATTTTTATATATAGCACTTCTTTGTCGTAAATTTGTTTTATTCGCTGAAAGCTTTGACGGTGAAATATACGCACAGAGCTCGTAAACTTGAACAGTACATATACGTAAAAAAATCGTGATGAGAATTAATGAAACTCAGTCGCATGGATTTGATTTGCACGTGTTTTTGGTTTTGTTTTAAACTATATAATTACAGCTTACGCATCGATTTTTGTTATTTATTTATTTTTCTTTTAATAAATTTGTTATTTAGCGCATCAAACTTTCACCCTTCTTCTCTGCACTACGATTGAGCCTTCTACATCGCTAACTAATTTCTAATAACAATTCTCTTGGCCCTCGCATCTTTTACATTATCTTTTGTTTGCGACGCATACATTTTTTTTTGTTGATAAATCTATATTCGCTTCGAAGCATTTTACGCACCATTTTATCCAACAGCATACCTCTTTTCTTAAACTTTTCTTTCGATCATAATTGAACAACGCTCAAAAACTTTCAACTTGCCTCAGGCAATAAATCTGAATCATACGTTTTATATTTCAATTTCATCGAATAAATTCCGTATTTATCATATTTATAAATACAACGTTTCAATCTTGCATAATTTTTCAGAAAATTTTTTGTTCAGATGTAACAGATATTTCGTTCGACAAAAATAGAGCAAATTTTAATATTTTCGATTTGTCAATAATCATAGCGAACCTGCGCATACAGTAATTGTTTCTTAATTGTTTGTATCTTATTCACATTGTCATGTAACTGTGGCACATATATGTATGTTGGTTCGTACAGCCTTTTCCGATTTATCATATTCGTCTCATGGAAATACTTTCGTTTCAAATTGAACAAGATATTGAAAACATAAACTTTTTTTTTTCAGTTTGAATCTCTAAGAAAACGGGAAATTTTCTTTTTCTTCTATGTAGATATGTTCATTATGTTGCATTGAATTTCGCATTTGAAATTAATGTAATAACAAATCAAATTAAATAGAATGAAAAAACGTATTTACATTTGAAATTTATTTACAAGCATCAAAAGATCTCTTCTTTGTTTTTCTTTTTCGTAAGTATAATATGGCGATTATGCTAAACATAATTATCTTTTGATATAACATCATCTATCGATAAAAAAATTAATACTCAATTATAAACACGAAGTACCTTTCTATACAGATCTATTAACAATAAAAATAGTGTACCTTTATCTTAATAAACTACGATTCATAATGTAACAATATTCGATTTTAAATATCTTTCATTTTTTCCCGAGAAATATATAACTTCATAAATAATTTCATCGTCGCAATGCAGTCGCTAAAATTGTCATAACGCCAACAGTCACTAAATAACTTAAACAACTGAAATCATGGTATAAGTCATCAAATGTATATATGTGCAGAACGACGTTCGCGATGATGAAATTAAGCGAATTATTTTCAGCATCGCGCACTTCGTGAGCATAAAATAACTTTGGAAAAATTACGATGACGTACATAAGAACTTTCAATCAAAATAGAAATATAGTTGTAAGCCGAATGATGTTCGCTAAAGTTAAAGCCAATTTCCTCGTTCACGCGCACGCACATACATTGATGCAAAGCAGTTACTCGCCTCTCCCTTGTAATGTTTAATTTGATCATTCCTCTAATAGCCTAAATCCGTCGCATGCGTTATTATAATATTTACAACTTGGTTTATCCTTTGTTTACTTATTTCGTTTTTTTTATTACAATACTCCATATGTACAACTAATATTGCTGTTTTGGCACCTCCCCCATGCAGAGTAATGATGATACTCATCGAGGAGGGTCGTGTTTTGTTCTTTTTTTTTCATTGATTAGGTCCTTCTTTTCGCATCGAAAAAATTACGCGATCTACATTATTTTATAATTAGTAATGCGTGATAATGTACAGTACAACTCATTCACCTTTGAAAACCTGTGAGCGTGTGAGTTAAGGCCAGTAGATTTTTGTTTTGTAATTTCTACGGTTATGTTATTTTTTTTTTCAAATAAAAAATAAAATTAAGAGAAAAAAAATTTCATTTTCATAGCACGAGTTTTATACAACTTTATTAATACGTAGGCCTACTGATTTGGAAAAATTAAATCCCATTGAGAGCAGCACTTCTATGAAACGATACGAATGGAAAAAATTCTGTTTTGTTTTCTTTATGCGTCAAAAATACGATTTAATTATTTAAATCCTGCTGTGAAAGCAAGTTCACGAGGATTTGCAAGTGGAAAAAAAAGCAAACGTAATAGTCGAACGATTGTGCTGATTGAAAAAATTATATATGTAGATATATATATATATATATAATCAAAGCATCTCGCAATAAATTGTTCGATATATTAAGTTACAGTATCTCTATAGAAATTTACAAACTCTTTGTCGCCGGCAAAAAGTCGACGATGACATAGCTTATTAGTGGCGGTACTTTGTCGTCGTAAATATACATGCATATATGTATACGTGGCTCATTTCATGCCACCGTCTAACAAGAGCTTTATGTAACAGTGTGTAAATAGTCGCCTAACTACGTCGTCGATTCGTTTATCATTTAATTTATTTATATAATTGCCAATTTACAGTACTTTTTCGCGAAAGCGCGCGCGATGCGATGCCATTTGCTAAGTTATATAATTTTTTTTTTTCAATTTTTTTTATTATCCACTATTTTCATTGCAAAGTGCGCCGCACTAATTTTTTGTTTCTAAATCGCGCCTCATTTTGAGTTTACAGTTTTAATCTCCGAGTGTAAAAAAATGAATGAGAGTACTTTCTTTGTCTGTCAACGTATGAATATCTTCTTTTCATCAATCGTTTGACAGTTACAAGATTCTTTTTTTTTAGGATCATCATGTGTACAGAAAATTTTGAATAGTTACGACAATATCAATTTACATTTTAATCAAATGCTAAACATTTGTTATTGAAAAATACTCTCCGATTTGTCAATTACAAAATTTGTCATCGTTAGAAATAAAAATCTGGAAACTGTCATACGAATTATCATTTGTGATTCTCTCGCAGGCGCCCACGCATACCTAGAGTATACTCGCTCTTTTTGTCTACTCTGTTCATTCTTGTCAATTAACAAACGTGCTCAATGATATTCGATGTTTCTCGAAGAGTAAAAGCTTATTCGTCGCAGGCTTGCAGAAAGCTTGAGTTTTCTCGAAGTCTTGCGATGCACGCGTGCATATTTTGCTTTTTGTGTCGAAGAATTGAACTTTTTTTTATAGCATAAACTATCTTTTTTTTTATTCATTTCGAATATCCACCACTCACTCTTTTGATTTTTTTTTCTTGTCTTAACAATGAAAAGTGAACTTTGAATAATAAATGAGTATATTGGTGTTGTTGAGAAAAGAAAAAAAGTTTGCGTGACAGTTTTACATAATTCGAATCAGTGACTTGTTAAGACGAAAAAAAAAGTCGAAAAGAGAAGAGTTGAATGCGGCCATACTTTCTTTTGGAAACATGCCCCTTTGTTTCATTGAACTATTCTTTTCTTTTGTAATACAGAACGTACTCTCTTCTTCACTCGTGCATAATTGTTTTTTTTAGAGGGTGGGGAAACTCGAGAGTTACAAAGCTTATAATTTACGCGAATTGTTTATATTTATACGGGAAGTGTCCTAGTAAAAATCTGGCATTTGTTATCGCTTATTTTTATTAGGTAATAAGAAAAAAGCGTAGTGTGTACCCATCTCCGTTATAGAGCAAACTTTTCGTAACTAGGTATCGTTGAGCTTAATTATTACTCGAAACAAAAATAACAAAATCTTGTCTGAAATGCATGAAGGAGATTTAAAAACGAAGTAATAGAAATTAGCTAATCATGTACTTGCGATTTTCTTACATGAATATGCACAGTGTATTTGTACTTTTTCAAAAAAATATATCGAATGAAAAAGAAAAACGAAAGTTTTACTTATACTTGACCGTGGGGCGCTACCGCGGACCATTACTTGCCCTTCGAGCATCATACCGATCTATGTAACCACCATATGTTTACAGACAACGTATATAGAGTATTTTTGAATATAAAAAAAAATTCAAAAATATCATCAAACTGCATAAAGCATATAAGAAAATGTTCAGCAAGTACGCAATGTAGCCGTCTCTATTTGGAAAAAAGGGGCGAGAAGAGGGAAAAACAAAGAGGTTTTACGAAGGCGGATTGGTTTGTCAACGGAATCATCATTCGTTTAAACTCGGATCGAGCGACACACGCGTGTTGCATGAGTGAGTATATGTGTACAATGTGTATTCAATATATAAGAGTTCGTCAGGCGAATGGAAAAATCACAAATAGATCGACCGGGACGAGGGTCGATCGCGCCAGCACTAGCCTTGAAAAATATAAGCCCGCGAAATTGGCGAACTTTCACAAATAATCCCTGCCGGGCCTCGGCGCGGGCCTCTTCCTCTCGGATGTCGAGGGTTGCGGCTCGTCGCTCGGCTCCGGTGGCAGCATCTGCGTGCTCTCCGTCGGCTCGGACGGGCTGATCGGCTGCGAGGCCAGTGGCGCCAGTGGCGCCGCCCCTTTGCCGCGCGATTTGCTTCTGCGCTTGCGCAGTATCAGCGGCCCCAATGGCGCCGCCGTCGTCGTAACCTCACTACTCGTCGATGTTGTTGCGCACGTCGTCGTCGTCGCCGCCGCCGCCGCCGCCGCGGTCGACAACGGCGACAACATCGTGGTGCTCGGCGACGACGAGCGGCCAAGACGCTCCAGTAATTCGCGCGAACGCTCGGCCGTCGTCTGATGGTGATGGTGATGATGATGGTGAACTGTCGACGATGTGGGTGGAGCAGCCGGTTGTGCCGCTTGTGCGGACGACGAGCTTGACGGCTGTTGTTGCGATGCCGACGACGAGTCCTTTGTCGGCGGCGGTGGTGGTAGCAGTCGGTCCGTTACCGTCGGCGGGGACTCGCTGCAAAACCAATAGGTTTTACTGACCACGAGATAATGTATCGGTTGCACGGATATGTGTTCGAGACGAGTAAGTAGTCCAGTTATCGAGCTGCGCTTATGTGAGCTTTTTTCCAATTTACAAGGTTTCGGAATCAATTCAATTCGGAGACTTTTGTATCACAGCGATCGAGAACTAGCACACTTACCACATTTTAAGCACAGAAAAGTGTTTAATCATCGATATCGTAAATGTTATTGCAAAAAGATAAAAAAGAACGATAATTCGTCAAAATTCACTTGCAACTTTCATTGGGAGGTAAGGGGGTTGTCTTATTAAATTTGAACACCTACCGTATCGTTTTGTATATACCCGCACGGACCCAGTTTCTGATTAGGACCCAATTCCTGATCAAAGCGGCCCAGAAAAAATGTAAAAAAAGTTTGTTCGATTTTAATCACAATGACGAAGTACAGATAATAATTTTCTTCTCAATTTTTTTTTCACAGATAAATGTCGTATAGTACAAAAACTAAAAAAAGTCTCACATCTATTCAAAAATTATAATGTACATCTAAATGCAACATCGATTCCAGATAGTAGGAAGATTGACATTTAGTATAGATTTTCGATCATGTAGTTCTAATTAGGTTCAGATGCACGTATTATAAGGACACTATATCGATTAGAAGTATTAGAAAACCAGAAACTACGAGAGAGTAGATTCTGGATCAAGAATCATGCAATCTATAGGGACAGTTGTAAGGGGAACTATCGCACTAATTCTCGTATACTTTACTTAAACTTTGTATGTATTAAATTAGTATCATTTTAGTCTATGCGGTGAGTTTTTGAAGGAAATATTTACACAGATTAAGGTTTATATGTAGGCAATCCACACGGCAATTATTTACAATACGGTTGTTATCAATTACTAAATATATTTACATATATACGTAGGCATAGACTATTTCTTACACAATTCAGAGTCTACTCAAGCGACATCTCGAGCACTAGTAAATTTATCGCACGTCAAAAATTGCATAATCAAATTGGATACGACGTATAAATATCAGCCTGAATACTCTTAAGATTGTACACAATACTTTATCAGTTTATAAGCGAATACGAAAATCCACAAGTCTTTAATTATTGTCAACAATCATTTCTCAATGTTTGTTAAAAAAAACTACGGGCTAAAATTTTGACCACTGCGATTTCATCGGTTCATAATTTCCAAACGCAAAATAGAATCCCGACAAAACTTGCTATGCACCTTGTGTATAGCATTAAAACATGATAGAAAGACGAATCAGAGTTGGACGAAGCTCGAGAGAGCAGCAATATCAATTGTTGTTGAAAGGATCACACGTGAAAATTTTGACCACTGCGATTTGATCGGTTCATAATTTTCAAACGCAAAATAGAATCCAGACAAAACTTACTATGCACCTTGCGTATAGCATTAGAACACGATAGAAAGACGAATTCGAGTTGGACAAAGCTCGAGAGGACAACAATCTCAATTGTTGGTGGAAGGATTACGCGTGAAAATTTTGACCACTGCGACTTGATCGGTTCATAATTTCCAAAGGTAATAAAAATATCAACAAAACTTGCTGGGCCCTTTCTATAAGAATCGAATCAGCATTTAATAGTACTCCAAGGTGTAAAACGATTGGTCACAACAATTCAAGGCTTGTGGGTTTTCATATTAGATCATAAACTGATACATGTATTGTGTAATATCTCAGGCAGATGCTCATACGTCGTATCCGATTTCATTCTACAATTTTTGGCGTGCGGTAAATTTGCTTGTGCTCGTTTTGTCCCTTGAGTAGAATCTGAATTGTGTAATAAATAGTCTACGCCTATTATGTACAGTAGTTGTTCGCACATGCAATTTCAGGGTTATCATCAAAACATTCATTATTTTGATTGGAAAATAGGGCCGTCGTTTGGGTCTTAGCATTCACTTGAACAACCAGGAACTAGATCCGTGTTGGTATAGGGTCTAATGCAAAGCATAGAGGGTACAATTAGTAGACTAAAGAGTTATTTTACCGTGCTTGAGAGTTGAGAAAAGATAAGAGTATATTAACGAGAATGTTTGCTTTTTAAAAAATATGTATCTTTCTTTAATGCACTGAAGCAAACATTCTGTTATAAATAGTAGTCTAGATTGGTGCGATAGATAGTATAGAAGAGAGAAAGAATCATGCCAATATCATCAAGTTATTATACAGTGGTGAAAGGTTTTTATCAATCAGTCAAGCAACATTGTAAAATTAGAATGTTAGTTGTAGAAGTATAAAGCTTTTTTTTTATATTACATTGCTGAAAGAGATAGTGGTATAGTCTTGAAAGTTATACCTACGTTATTACTTATCCAAATTACACACGGGAATATGTATTTTATAGTGGTTTACACGTAACTATACAAAATGCTATTGTACTCTGTGTTTTTGCATAGATACCTACCGTTATGTTTCCAAATCAATTTAACTAAAGAGTACACCGAAGATGCAATAATACAGTTTCGTGTAAACCTTTCATATATACACATTCATTACTAAGACTACACATAAAATACTCGTATGAAAAGAAGGATACAGTCTCAAAGTTCAAAAATAAACACTCAAATAAAGAAAGGTAGATCAAAAAGTTGTACAAAAAAAAAGTACTATATGATTCGATACAACCGCGACAAAGTGAAATCACCTTCTCGCCCTAGTATCGAACGATAGTTTTTTTTATGATAAAGTGTGCATAAAATAAAATCCATTAAGATTTGGAAGATTTTCGTAATCTTCAAAAATCTTGAAGATTACAATCTTTGTACACCGTTCAGTCGAGTAACTAACCCCTCGAGCTGCGCTTAAAAGTTTTACGCACAGTGTATCGTAAAAAAACATTCTCCTTATGAAATTTCAGCGCGCATGGTTGAACATCGAAATCTCACCTTTCGCGACCGCTAATAGGTGTGGAAGGTATCGAGGGTGGTTTGCTATCGGATCCACTGGCAGGACTGGAGACAGTAGGTAACAATCCGGGCACAGTGCCAACGGGACTTTGAACGGCGCTCGAGGCACCCGGGGAAGACATTGCCGCGACCATCGCGCTAAGATTTCTCGGTGTCGCCGGTTGTTGCAACGGCGGCGAGGACGGCATACTCGTTGCGCTTGGTGGTGGCGAGGTCGCCACTGTCGCTGTGGTCGGTGGTGGTATCGGCACCGGTACCCTATTTATCAATGTCGCCAACATGTCTTCGATCTTCGCCAAACGTTGGTTCACTCGCTGAACCTCTAGCTTCAGATCGACTTTTACCTGCAGAAAGAAAAAACATCATGGAGTTTTCTACCGGTAGATGGCGCACCATGGAAAATCGCATACGCGCAATCGACTAGGAAAGTTACCTCGAGTACAGCCGCGAGTATTTCGCGCTCGTGGCTGGGTTGAACGATGAGGCCGCCGTCGTAGCTTTCGAGTCTACGCATCTGCAGTTGTTTGGGATCGTGAAGGGTTAGGGTCGTGCTTATACTCTCTTTGCTTTCGGGATGCTCCTCCTCGATCGTACTGCCAAGTTTGCCGACTTTCGGGAAGACCTTGTTCGTGCCGGCACTCGAACCAGGCCGCGAGTCTCGCGCGCTAAGCGTGCGTTTGAACGGCTCCGGGCCACTGCCACCATCGCTACCCGAGTCCAAACTCGAACTTCCTATTGACGAGAAAAAAAAATCGGCACGTTAAAAATTGTGGGTTTAAAGAACGTTTCGATCGTGTACGCAGGTCTGATAATTTCTGATGATTATATAGATTATCTTTGATAAAAAAAAAATTTTCCATTCACGTTCTTAGAAAGGGAACAGAAATTTTGTAATCTGGGTAGACGATCGTGATTCGCTATTTTGTTGTTGTGGGATTATAAAAGGTTTAAATGTGCAGAATACTTTGCTTTATAATTGGAATACATTGAGGGATATATTGTTGATAATTTTAAACACTCAAAAAAAGGTCCTCCGGCCTCGGAAAAACACTTGCTCTGGTGCAGAAAACGAATCAACAGTGACAATTTGTTTTTTTTTTCAACGACTTGAGAGGACTTTTACTGAGTGCGATTTAATGGTAATATACATATCTCTAGCAAAACTACCAGATGAGGTTCAAAATATTGTCGTATTTACATTACTCAAACGACTTCAGTCATATAATAATATTGGCATTGTATATCGTCATGGCAATTTGGATTTTCTTTTTATACTCCAAATTGACTTCACTACGTACATCTACGAACTTGTTATGGGAGGAAATAATTTTGAACTGGCACTAAATTTGAACTCACACGCAAAATCAAACAACTTTGTCGATGCCAAATTGTCTTTTTGAAAAACGGGTTAATACATATAATCAAGAGCAAAACTTCTTAAATTTCGGTAATCAATGCGTTAAACACAGCAATAACGAGAGATAAAGAGAAAGATGAAGAAAAAAAAATAGGACCATTAAAATATCAGTTACAGGCGAACAATTTAGCAAGTACTTAGTAGCAGTTTACGCAGGTAGTCCATAATAGGCTCGTGATCGGGTAATGCCGAAGTCAATACTTTAGACATACTTTTCGCATCTGATCCATCGTCATCAATCTCCTCTGTTGGCTTTGTTACACTCCCAGTCTTTCTCAGCTCTACAATATGATCGTTTACTAAATTCCACATTTTAAAGACAGCTTTTAGGCCTTGTTTAGCAAATTAAAAGTCGATTAAAGTTTGATGATGTTTGATGTTTGTTGTCTTTGATGTTGATGGTCACAAATAGTTTTATCTCAAATGTGTCGAGTATTTTTATTCTGTTTTTTATTTTTGTTGTCAGAAAGTGTGAGCGCAAAAAGTAAAGTAAAAAACACGCGACTGTATTGACTTGATTCGCGTATTATTGAACCTGCAGTATCTTTTTAAAACTATTGTGATTCGTCGGAGATATTCGTTGAACGAATATAAATCTTCATCTAGATATACTAACCGAGTAATCGGCCCCATTTGCTCGGTCGAACGCGCCCCGAGCCAGCATCCTCGGTCGAGGACGAAACCTTCCTCATTATCTGCGAGACTGTCTCTTTGCTCTCCTTCTCGTCGCCTTTCTCGACGTCCGTGGCATGTCTTTCTCTCCTAAACCTAAATTTCCAAGAGTAAAAAGAGAAAAAAAAAGAGAAAACGAAATAAACGAATGAGTAATGGCTTTTCACACAGCTCGAAAGATCGAGGGATTGTTGGGGGATGGAAAAGAATTATACAGCTAATTAGAGAAAATCGAAGCCTTGTATAGGATTATTGTCATATATAAGTTTCAAAGTTAAAACTTGTCAAGCTTCGTTCAATGCGCAGTAAATAATGTAAATCTCAATATGTCTCTTTTGTTAGTTTATATTCTGGCAAATACAGTGGAGTAAACATTATGGTGTGATTAGTATAAAGTTACTTTGGATATCCGTTGTTCAAATAATCGTTCGTTATTGTAGCATAAAAGTACAATCTACTTTTTCACAAGTTCATCCAGTAAAAAAAAAGAGATGAAATACAACACTCATAAGCGATACATCTTTACAAGATAAACTTTGTGAAATTAGCACTTAATAAATAAACGAGCATAATATAATATACGGGTGATCGACAATATGGTTATATACTCGGTAATCATCGGCTTAATTATTACTACAAAAAGGCGCTATTGGTAATTTTTTGTTGTCTCATTATAAAAGAAAAATAAAAGACAAAAGGGTACAGCTTAAATGTAATCTGATCAATTAATTGTTGGTGTTCACGAGCAAACCTACAATAATGTGCCTACAGGTTGGATTGGAACAAAAAAAAAGAGAGAGAATAATGTATATATAATATCGTGGACAAAGTCTGGCAGAAAAAAGTGGCGGTTATATACGAGTGAGTTGTATACATAAAGTCATCAAATAATCAATGCTACCTCGACGAGAAAATAGCCTCGTCGATATATTCAAATTATAATCATTATGTATAATGCTTTAATGCACTGGAAAAGGAAAGCCGATGCAGCCGAGCTATTAATCATTCTGTCGCTGGCAAGTCTTGAGCCCTTGAATATTCATCGTCTGACTAATCCCGGAAAAACCTATTGCAAGTAGATAAAGCCGGTGGGTGAGGAGGAGGTTGGTGGCAGCGGTGGTGGGAGGGATCGGAAAGACAAACAATATTCAAAAGCTTGGGAGCTGCGACGGCGTTTTCACGTTGTAATTGAGCCGAAAATTTTGCACACGCTCGATATACACAATTCGCTCGTTATAAGTTTGTTGAAATAGCTTTCTAAACGATCGATTATTTTTGCAGTTTACCCTTGCTCGCTTCGAGTTACCCAAGGTTGTTTGACTTTCGTATTGGATTTTCAAAAAAAAAAATTGCAGGGTTAAAAAAAATTATAATGTAGCATTGATTATTTGGGCGCAACAGCATCGATATTGTAAAATATGAAAACTTTGGATTATGGAATTCCAATATACAAAGCTTTCATTTCCAATAAATCTTATAATCAATACACTATGATAATTAAAAATTAAAGTACAGGTGGCAAAGATAAATTTGAATCCTAGAGTGTATATATTTGACGCATGCATATTATCGCATATGTACCGCGAAATAATCTAAGATTGCTAGTACTGGAAAAAGAGAGAGACAAACTTTTTTTGTACAAGTTTATCAGTCATTGCGTAATTCAACATGATAAGCATTGATAATCATATAAGTGCTGATAAAAAACAAAAAAAATATCGTGTTTACGAATTTTCAAAAATATAAAAAAAAAAGATTTAATTGTAATTTTTTTTCCAGTAAATACAATGTCTAATTAAGTAAATTTCATAAGCCTAGAAAATCTTATCGAAAAATTGAAGCAGCTACGTAAAAAAAAATTGGAAAATCAGATTCAAATCATAGTATTTGAAATGTAAGTGGAGAAGTAGAAGTATAGATTGAAAATAATAAACAAAAAAAATAATGTGTAAGTCTTGCTAATTGTTACTGGCAATTTTGGTACTTCAATTCATGTACATAATGTTTATCAGACTCTAAGATTTGGAAAAATGCGCATAACTCTCTAGATAGGCGAATATTTTACAGCACTCTAGCATTCATGTAAGTATTACCGTAGTCACATTTGAAATGACTGTCTGTTTTGTGGAACCTTACGTCACTTTTATTGTAACAAAAACTTATTACACGTATTTTATGAATGTACAGTAGTTACAAATTCTGTGAAAAGATTGGAAAGATTTTTGTAAATGTTTATACAAAATTCTAAAACAACAGAAAATTTAACTGAAAATTGCTGTCCACTGTAAAAGTTTTGTAGTACGTGTAATTTTAGTTTTTTTACACTTGAAAATAGAAAAAATTATATGTAAAAGTAATAATGACGTATAAATGTATTCTGTACTTATTCTAGTCACTTTCGTTCTTAATCTAGCGTCAAAATACTCATATGTCCGCATTTCAAAATAAACAAAATTTAATTGACGAAAACCGAAAGAGTTCGACATGAGCATAATCATCAATGATACAAATAACTTTATTTTCATCAATTACTTCTCGTTTCAAAAATAACAACCATGTTTAAAAAAATGCCACAAAGTCAATTTAGAAAATTACTTAGTTTACGAACAATTTTCAAAAAGTTTTGGAAAACGACTACTTTTCAATAGTAATAGTTCTTTGATTGAAAAAATCTAAAAATATAACAACGACAAAATATTTCGAAACAAAATATTCAGTATCCTTGATATTATATATCGATCGACGGACAAAAAAAAAATTTTTTTTAAATAAAAATAAAATAAAATAAAATTAATATCAAATGATACGTTGAAAATGAATAGGTATAGATTGGATAATGAAGATTGTACAGAGATTGAGGCAATAGTATAATAGTGGTAACTAAATAATGTAACTGACGGAACATGTATTAAGTACATTACGGTGGCCAAAGAGGTATTATATTACTTTAATTGATTTAAAAAAAAAGAAGAAACTGTATAGATATATAACATAGTAGATAATATAATGTAGCAGCTATAGATAGTAAAAAAGATTGAAAATAGAAAAGTGACATAGGACAATAGTAGATAGGTCAGAGAGATAGATAGAGAGAGAGAGAGAGAGAGAGAGATGTAGCACCATACGAAAAGTAAAAAAGTATAATTATAATAACGCAATAAACAAGATAAAAAATGGAATATACGTAAGAAATGAAATTGCCTAAAGCTCGGCCAGGGCGGCAGTACGGAGACGGTGAGTTCCTCGTCGGAGTCCTGGTTCGAGCGTGTGCTTGACCTCGCGGATGTGATCATGATCTGGGGCTCGCCATCCGTCTTGAACCTTCCGCCGATCGTTTTTTTTCTATTTGACAATTCGCTCTTTGTTCTTTTGTTCGACTTTTTTGTGGTTTTGTTTTGGGTTTTTTTTTTGTTTTATATCAGTTCGCTTATAATCTAGAAATCTCGCTTGCGCCGTGTCTCTCGCGATGATGCAAAAATATTTATACATAATTACGATGGTGACATGATGATGGGAAGATGATGTTGGGATGTGATGAAGAGATGCTGCGATTTACAATCGTCGATGTCGATGATGGCTTGATAATTTGTGAGATTGATGAGATTATGGTTAGACAGAGAGAAAGAAAAAGAGAGAAAGAGATAGAGAAATAGAGGTGAGTTTGATTTATGAGAGATTATTAATTTTCTTACTTTGAGAAAATCTTGCGAACGAGGTGGTCCTGCGAGTGGTCCAACTGCGGCTCGTTCTTGCGTTTCTCTGCTAATTCCTTTTCGCGGCGAACGTCGGCTACTTTGCGGAAGATCAGCTGTAAATTCATAATGAGCGTGTTTCACATTTCTGTGCGAGAAATTTTAGCTTTATGAAAGATTTTAATAAGTTTTATTTTGCGAAAACTTATTGGAGATATAAAAAAAAGTTTTTACATTTCGGAAATTCTTATCGAAAAAGTATTAAAATCGAAAATAATAGGGAAAAAATAAAAAGAAACGATATTTCACTATCTATTGCAAAATTTTTCGCAAATATATTGTGAATCAGTTTCACTCAGTAAAAAAAAAGTATAAACTATTTTGGCAACGAAAAAAGAGGCCATTATTTTTTTTTACACATAAACAACTCATGTTTAATGATCCGACTCGCTAAAAGCTTAGCTTGCTTGTGTGTGCCGATGTAATATTTGCAGTATAAATAAATTAATTCAACAGCTAAAATTGCAATCGAGCAAATTGTCGCGATTAAACATTAACGAAGCAACAAAGGCGTTGGGACAATGGGATTAAGAGCTGCGGTACACATATTTGAAAAGATAGTGGGTGCGTCCACAATATCCGCGAGCGCATGTGGTGAAAATGTGATCTGTCTTAACGACATATATACGATATCGACCATAATTTTTAATTTGATTAATTAATTAATAACGTGAACAAATTAATAGTTTCAACAATGCCAAGATGCTCGTACATTTTTTATAGTATATAAAAAATTATATGAATGAATTGTATTAATTATAATTTTGATCTGATTATGGAATAAGTTTCAGCTTGTAAATTGCAAAATAAATTAATTATTTTACAACTGTCAAGTATTTTTATTTCATAATCACATACGTGCAACGAAAATTATGAATAATTAATTTATTTTGCAATTTACAAGCTGAAACTTATTTTATAATCAGATCAAAATTATAATTAATACAATTCATTCATACAATTTTTTTATATACTATAAAACAAAAATGTACGAGAATCTTGGCATTGTTGAAATTATTAATTTGTTCACGTTATTAATCAATTAATCAAATTAAAAATTATGGTCGATATCGTATGTCGGTAAGACAGATTACATTTTCACCACATGCGCTCGGGTGCGAGTGTAGGCGCGAGCGCGGATATTGTGGACGCACCCGGGAGGGGAAGGGACGATAAAAAAAAAAAACAGTTACGCGTCTGCGCGTTAGCTTCGCTCGATAACTTTGCCAACGGAAAGTATAACAGCAGAAGCAGACGACGACGACCAACGACGACGACGACGACGACGACAGCCTATCCATACCTTAACCTCAAAGAATAGAGAAAGCCCCGCGATGCAGGGCGAAACTACGCGTTTAGCTAAGTGGTGTCCGTGAAATTGAGAGGATGAGTCGATTTTGTAGTTTAAACTCGAAACTGAAGTGTTTCGAAAGTCGGTAGTGCGTTATCCGAGTTGCTCTTTATTTTTATTTTTATATCCGAGAGCTGGCTTTTATGGATTGTCGTAGTCAAGGTTCGTTACAGATTAGACGATTTAACCTACATTTAGAATATTACTTTCTTACAATATCGATTGGCGCTCGAATAATTTGTTTTCTGCTCTTTTGTTCTTTTCTTTCTCGCATAGATGGGTCATGGATCGTCGAGCAGATCAGCCTCCAACAACATATTGTCGGTGGAGGAGTCAAATCTGGTGGAGAATTTATTCAAGTCAATGTCGCGCAGTTCAGGGTCCATTAAACGCGAGGATATTTTCAAGCACTGGTCTGCTCATCTGGACGACGCGCTATTGCAATTCGTTGTGAGATTTTTGTGCCACGAGCCTGGGAAGAAAACTTCGGCTGTGAATGGAGAATGTTTTGGGAGGTTGTATGTGTACGCTGTAAGAGGCAACTCCGAGGAGAGGACAAACTTGATATTCTCAGGTTTCTCCGAGGAAGAGCAGAAATATGAGATACCTACAGCGAATTTTCTTCAGTACCTGCAAGCAACTATTAATTCCTATTTGATTCTGCAAAAGAATTGTGCCAATCCACACTTTCTCAGTTGGAGTAGCATTGGCTGTACGGTAAACAAGAGAAGAATAAACATGAGGTCACGCACGCAGTGCGAGGAGCTTGTCAAATTAGGAGATATTTTAACGTTTAACCAAGTAGAGGATTGGTTTCATCAAGCTGCTACTTTCAAAACTATACAATCACATGTCTTTCAGTGCCTGTTTCTAGTGTCTCAGAAGAAAGGTGACAAGCATCCTGCGACTAGGATCAATGACCTGAGCCTCTTGCCGCTTTGCAAAGGCTTGGAAAATATTCCACATTTCCCTAGTATTCTTGGTCTTGGTGACGTCCTATTTTTGAACCTCAGTTTACCTCACGAGTTACGCAACGAGTGGCGCTTTCTTTTTTCAAGTCAAGTGCATGGCGAGTCTTTTTCTACAATGTTAGGCAGAATCACAATGCAAGGAGCAACAATCATAATTCTTCAGGATGGGGACGATCACGTTTTTGGTGGTTTTGCTTCTGACAATTGGTCTCTCTCACCTAATTTCACTGGCAACCACTCGTGCTTTCTATTTCAATTGGAGCCACAGATTGTGAATTTCTCAGCTACTGGCTACAATAATCATTATCAGTATCTGAATTTACATCAGCAGACAATGCCTAATGGTTTACTAATGGGTGGCCAATTGAATTATCCAGGACTGTGGTTGGATTGCGAATACGGCTCAGGAAAGTCCAGTGCATCGTGTACAACATTTCAAAATTATGTGCAGCTGAGCGGTAAGGAAAATTTTAAAGTAAAACATTGCGAGGTGTGGGGTGTTGGACCAGTTCCTGAAGTCGACGAAGATGAAAAAGGATCCAGGTCAATTTTGGATGCTGACCCTACGTCAAAAGTATTGCTTGAGCTTTCGGGCAAAAAAATGCATAGTGAGGGACTTCGAGATCCAAAGAAAGATTGAATCTGTTGTAAGTCCAATTCTAGTGCAAATTTATTTAATATGTATATTTTTATGAGATTGCAATAATTACCGAAATAATAGGTGAATTATTTCACAATTGTTATTGTGATTTTCCTGTTGAACACAACTAAGATAATTTTGTTATTAGTTTTTTCGTGCATTTTACCGCTATTGTTTGAGGATTGCCACCAAAACACACGAGCGTTCGAATATTTTGGATCGAACGCTGCAATAAGAGTCGCCTTTGATTGTTCACTTGTGATGTGCTTATCTTTATGCAAAGAGATTCAGCAGAGTAATTTTCGTCGCAAATATTCATGGCTCTGCTTTCTAGTTTTTAACTTTTTTTTGACGTATATAACGCGAGCTTCGATAAACAAATGTATCGTCATATCGAAAGATTGTAAACGAATTTTTATCTATGATTTTATGTCGAAAAATTTGTCGAAGAAACAACATCGATTATTTTAGTATCATCATGAAGAGCTTTCTTAACGAATTGTAGCATTGATTTTCTATTATCCTTTTTCAAATATGTGAAAAGCTTTGATTGAATCGGTGATGTAACAAAATATAAATGTAAATTTTAATCTTTTAATTTTCCATGAAACCAGTGTATAGATAACTTGAAAAAAAATGATGTCATTTCTAAATGTAAACTCGTTCGAAGAAAAAAAAAGTGTTCTTTCAAGATCTAAAATGATTATACCCTAAAAGGAAACTATCTAGCTAGGAACGGAAATTTATTAGATGTAAATACGAAAATCTATGCGTGAAGCATCTTCACTTGACATATAGTTAGCCTTTTACGCCGTGTAGAAAAGAAAAAAATATCAATTTATTAATAAACTGTCAAGAGACCATCGAATAACATTCGAAGGAGCATCGAAAGCTATGCAAAGACAAAAAAACGAAGAATTCTTATTTAAAAATAATTCTTCGTGACAGATGAAAAAAAAACGCCAGTCGTGATTGATTGAACGGCCTTTAAATGTAAAGAGTAAAAAAAGTAAATAAAGATGTATTGTTTTTTTCTATCACTCGTTATTTGTTAACTCAATTCAAAGATTGAGATTTCTATATCGATTGCGTTATTTATAGGTGCGTGAAACGATTTATTGAATTTCCGAAAGAAAAAAAAATGATGCACAAAACTTCATTAGATTTTATGAAAAAAAAGTCTGTTGAACTATGAAAAAAAAAATAAAAACAAAATTAAACGAAAAATCAAGTCTCTATCATTTTTTTCCCCTCGCACCTCGCTACATAATATTTAATTCGAATTAAATCGACAGGTTCGTCTTGCATTTCATCAAATTAAAACGTATATTTTGCGCGACATTATATAAGGAATTGAAAAGACATTTTTTTTTGCTCCTACTTCGAGCCCTTGAACAACTTGTCCTAGTTTACTATCGAATTTCACGACTTCCAGTGTAAACTCGCGCGTTTCGACACATTTTATTGCCTTCGACTTTATGTACCTTTAAGCAGCCCGTTTTGAATGCAAAACTTGTCGATATTTACGATTGTTGGGAGAGATTTACGACTTGCAAAATGCAATTAAAATCGAGGAAAACAAAAAAAAAACCGTGACGATATTTCGTTGATTTGATTCTTAGAATAAATTCTCGGTATAAAGTTATCGATATAGAACATCGAGACGATAGCTTTTTATCAATTGCAATTTTCGAGCAATATCGATCAATAATGTAATTATCCAGCGCGATATTGTGTAATAGAGGTATTCGGCTGCGATATGCGCGACATAATTATACAAGACAGCACAATATCGATACCTATCGTATATCGTCCGTCGTAATCATCAATTCTCGCGATATTAAATTGGAACATTTTCATTTAATTCGAATTTTCTTTCGATATTATACTTGTTGCATGATGAAAAAAAGAAAAAAAGAAAAAGAAAGATAAATGTTAAACTCACCCTGTGTCGTAGATTATAAGTAAGCACGAGATTCCTGGCAAACGAGTTGGCGAATGCCTGATAAAAGTCGAGAACCTCGAGCAATTTGTCGCGCTTGATGGTGTGCAGATCGCAGTAGGTGAGAGCGCGTACATTGGCGGCGCTCTGACCAACGGCATTGTCCTTCCAGAAGCTGTCGCCGAAAACGTCGCCTTTGCCGAGTATAGCGACGACCTCATCGTCCTGAATGACCTCGAGACTGCCGGTGACGATGAAGCACAGCGAGTCTATCGATTCGCCGGTGTGATAGAGCAAGTCGCCCGGGGCGCTGTGCGACATCGTGAAGTGCATCGCAAGCGCTCGCAAGCAACCGTCCGATGCCAATCTGCCGACATATATGTATATACATATAGGACACGTTGAAGCACGATGTTGCGCGTGAGCTTATTCCTGATTGATGGATTTACATTAGCTAAGGGATTTTGGGAATTAACGCGAGCTTGCGCGCGCACCCAACGCGTTATCGGATAACCAATGAATTTTCCAAATACCAATTATATAA
>JAWWMK010000032.1:15069440-15082005 GCA_035047105.1 Galeopsomyia nigrocyanea | reverse complement strand
CGTCGTTGTTGCTACTACTGCCACTGTTTTTGTTAATTTTAAATTCTGTACGTAGCAGTCGAACGAAAAAAAAACAAACAATGACAGTCATTTATTCGAAATAAAACAATATCGTCGCCGTTAATGCTTTGTATATTTTACGATATACGCATTAGCACAATATTTCCTTTTGTTTACATTGTTATTATGTCGAAACATCCGAACAAAAAGCCATTTATTCGCAAGAGCGCGTCGTTAAAACAAACGCGAATTGCATTTGAAAAACAATTTTTTGAGTGATTTGGTATGGTGACCTCGCTCGCGAGAGAGAGAGAGCGAACGACCGATATTAGTTCCCGTGTCCCCGGGGCCGGAACAACGCACTCTACCCGATGAGCGCGTGCTTCATCATCATCTCGCTCGCTCCTCGTGCCATTTGTTTAATAACGCGAGCGCGCGCACTTGGCAACTGTACGTAGGTATGCGAGTATTGTAATGTAACTTTTGATTGCGAAAGCTTATACTTTGGGGGGGGGGGGGGGGGAGAGAGTTTGGGAAGGTTGTGCGGATGTTCATTGAGTGGAAGGAAGGTTTAATGTTTCGGGATATTGTTTCGAATGGAATTTGAGAATTAAAAGTGGTCGATGAGTTTTAACAACAACAAAAATGTCTGATTTAAAATACTTTCACGCGCATTAACATCGCTTTTTGGAAAACGAGATTTTTGTTTGAAGAGTTCAATTGTAAGAATAATGTCAAACCACGTAGCTATTATCGCGTTTCATTATATTTTTATATTTATAACAAATTTTTTTCTTTTTTTTGGAATTAACGTTGTTAAGTTAATCGATCAAAATATGTTTGATTAATAATTTGTTTTACTCCTTTTCTGACTGTAAATTAAAGTAGAGTGTTTGAAATTCTCAAAATTATTTTGATTGCTAAATCGTCATTAGAAAAAGATATATAAGACAGTTTCGACATTGAACTTTGAGAGTTGACATCAATCGAGCGATCGTAAATCCAAAATTAGGTAGAGCATTAAAACCGCTATTGAAAAAAAAATCAAGCAATAAACCTTCGAATAGGTAACAGTCGAGTATCCCTCCCACCCCAAAACTGAATGATAGTATATACCGACCTAAAGGCAGGATGCTCATTGAAGACCTTGCGATTGAGGTGAACGCAGATATCGGCCTTCATGTCCTTGGGGCAGTAATTGAGCACCTTGTCGGTGTCGAGGCCTTTGGTCATCGCCCACGTACTGACCACGTAATCCATGACTCTCTCACTCAATGCTTTCGGCACCTCGTGCAACTTCATGAATTCCCTCACGTTGTTCAGCATGTCGTGGTATTTGGCAGTTGCCGATGTCATTTGTTGGATTATCGTCGTCACGTGACCGAATATCGTTGCGTATAGCAAGGCTGTCGAACATCAACAAAAACGAGGCTTTTTTTTTAAAGTATGTATTCATCGTGTATATCTTCGACGCGAGATATCTCCGCGCGCACGCCGCTCTTTTGCTTTTACGACATCGTGTGTTCTCCAGCAATATGCCAATGATTATCGTTCTACCGATATATTATATTTCGTACAACTCCCTTCGGCGGGAGATAATTGCCTTCGTAACGAGCGAATCGCTCGTTTTCGAAAAGGTTTCTATTTTTTATTCGATTGCGTCGAACCAATGACGTCGCAATCACTGCATTTTTTTAGCACAGCGAAACGCTGTGGATTGCATAATTGCTAATTTAAACCACGAGTACGCGCCGAAACGTTGATTGATTCAACCGCCGCAGCAAGTTAATTGAATCGATCTAGAATTTGAAAAAAAAAAAATTCAACTATCTACTCACCAGCAATGATCATCATGCAGATCGTGAAGATCTTCTCGTTGTCGGTCTCGGCGGCGACATTGCCAAAGCCCACGGACGTCATGCAGGTCATGGTGAAGTACAGCGCGGTCACGTACATCGTGCGCCTCGACGGCCCGGCGACGAGCTCGAACGACGCCGTGCTCGCGTTCGTCCAGTGATAGCTGTAAGGCGACTGCGTGACGTTCGCCAACTTCCATAGCCACGAGTACTGAACTCCGGCGTCGGCGTCCGAACGACCTATCGAGTACCTGTGACAAATGATGTTTTTGGTTTGTTTTTGTGGATCGTTTATATATAATGTCATGTGGGTTGGTTAAATTTGAATCGTTATGTTGGTTTGGATTTTAACGATACACAAGATTGTAGCTTTAATTATATCGAATTCGCTGTTTGTAGCTATCTGGAATTCATCTCATTATCCTTCGCGTAGCTAGTACAAAGCACATTTTCCATGCTAAATACCCTTTTCGAATCGACAAATATGAAGTAATCGAAACTCGCGTGATTAATTAAAACGTTATGGGTTTAATTTCAATGATACACAAGATTGTAGGCATAATCGGATCAAATGCGTAATCAGTCATATTATCATTCGAACGGACAGTAAACATGACAACAAAGTACGTTTTCAGCATCCATTTATGATAAATATACCCTTTTTGGATTTGAAAACAGAGTATACGAACTCGAAATGTTTCGTGAATTAAATGAAAGCTCGACAATAAGTTCGCATCAAATATTTCTCAGTAAACTCATCCGCTTTCTCTCTCTCTCTCTCTCTTTCGTCTCGCAAAACTTGCGATATACATACCTCCGCGCGATTACTCGAGAAGTTAGCGAGGTACGACCGCGGAAAAGTCAAGCGTCGTCGCGACTTGAAATTTAGTTCCGTCGACGCGCCCGAAACTTTTTGGATACCTTCAGGCTGCTCTCTTCTTCTTCTTTTTTTTTTTGTCGCGACCGATTTTTCCTCGGCATATATATACACATAGTTATACGCGCGAACTTTCAAGTTAGAAGCCAATAGGATTTGCATTGTGCAAACTTTTTTATTATCTTCGGGAGGAGAGGAAGGTTGTAAGCAAAAAACCACGGCGCGTCCGGAATTTTAACGTCGGCCTTTTACCCACTTCGGCTTCGTTAACTCGCGCGACTGAGCGAGAGAGAGCGAGAGAGAGAGAGAGAGAGAGAGAGAGAGAGAGAGAGAGAGAGAGAGAGAGAGAGAGAGCGAGCGGGTGTATGTTAATTAAGCTCCGACGGCTGAGTATACACTTGACAAACTTTTCTTCTCTTCTTCTTTTTCTTTGTCATATTCCTCTCGGTGTGTGGTTTTAAAACTCCGGGATTGCTGGACGACTTTGTTTGCGTTATTAATAGAAAGTACACTCGAGCGCTTGTTTCTTTTGGATAATTAAAATTGAGATTGAAAATAATGATTGTTATTATTATTCGAGTACGTGCTATTTCGATACTTGTAAATTAGAATTGATAATGACTGAATATTTAGCGGATCATTATATGTTTGCAATTATTTTCTGTAGTATTTTTAACCGATACTTAAAGCGCTTGATAAGTTTAAAATAGTAAATACTTTTAAGAAAAAAGTTGACACCGAGAAAATAACAGTTTTTTCATTCCAATAGTCGCTGTTCAAATGACGACATTACCAAAAAAAGTTCAAAAATTTTCTGCATAGTTTAATCAATTTATCTTAAATTACGAACATTTTTCTTTGTATAAAAAATTTTCAATCTCAAATGAAGGTAGATCCTACCCAATATATAGTTTGGTCGTAGCTAAGAAAAAACGAAGTTGATAAAAATTATTATGGGGGTGCCTAAATTTTGAAAAGACATCTGTTGCTACTACCTATAATTCACAATAAATTTTGAAAAATGAACAATAGCAACAACAATGTAAGCGTTGAAAGTATGTAGTAAACTGGATATACTGTAGGAAAACCATAATTTTTCGAGTTGTCGATAAATATTATGTAGGAACCACATTGTGAAAAATTTTGGGAAAAATATATGAGTTTGATTATTATCTAATCTGGCGACGTTTAGTTTTTTGAAAGGATAGCACGGTTTTTAAAAAAGTTATAACAAAAGAAAAACCTCTTTTTCCACGCAGTTGTCTATGACTCCCGTGTTAAATTAGGCAACGTTGATTGTAAATATTTCAAAAACGGTATTGAGAAATAATCTGAAACTGTTCACAGTCACGTGTGTACATATTTACTACAGCTTTTGATTTGGGTAGAAGCTACCTTAAGAGAAATTTTCTTTAAAAAAAGTACACCAAATTTAAGAAGTTTTTTTTTCAATGAACCTAACTAAAATGAATAAAAATAATTGAAACAATGAAGAAAAAGACAAAGTAATTACCAAATACAAGCGAGCCAATGGGCGACGAGCATGTAGAAGCACAAAAGTAATATCAGCATAGCCGCGCCGTACTCGAGATAACGATCGAGCTTGCGCACGACTCTGCCGAGCCTAAGTAACCTGACGACCTTGAGGGCTGAAAATAGGCTACCAATTCCATCCTCGTCGTGGTCGAAGGCATTGAACACATCGTACGGCAGGCAGCTTAGCAGATCTATTATGAACCAGGACTTAAGGTAGTTCATGCGTATCACCTGTCAAAAACCAAAAAAAAAATAAATTTTAAAAAAATTAACCATCGTCAAAAAAATCAACGCGATACGTTCCACTTTTGAAATTGTATCTGTCGCCATAATAGTGCACCGACGAATACAACGGTGTGCAATGTCAATGTAATGCGTTGTTGGAACGACAGCTTTGTCATTGAATACGACGAGAGAGAAAGAGAAAGAGAGAGAGAGAGAGAGAGAGAGAGAGAGAGAGAGAGAGAGAGAGAGAGAGAGAGGAATGAAATTTCATTATGCACCCAGGTGGCAATTAATACCAGCTGCATTGTTCAAATATACGTGGATTCAATTTCCCACCCCAATTAGCGTGCGGCCAATTGATATTCGAAAATTATATAGTCGCCGAGATAAATTTCCAGAGTATCGCTCGTTCGAATTATAACGCTCGTACTTTGACTTTTTCCGGGCGGAGATAGGCGAAACGTAAATAATCCTGACGTTTTAACGAGACTTTGCGCGCGAACAGTGAGTTTCACGGTCGACTCTTTGCAGATGACATTCATCGCTACGATAACAACACTTCCTCTTCTCTCTTTTTTTTTGTTCAATTCGAGTATCGATCGATAAAATCGCGTATTACCTTGGGATCGGAGACGACTTCGCCGCCGGCGCCGACAAAAGTCGTGTGGAAGTTGAGGACGATGTCGATGAAGAAGATGACGTCGACGATGGTGTCGACAACGAGCAAAAACACATCCTCGCTCGTCTTGTTCTTGAAGGCTACGTTGTACGGCACCATGATCGCCGTGTAAAAGGTGAGGCATAGGATTATCCAGTCCCAGATGGCCTTGAACGCGCAGTAATGCAACAATATGTGCGGCGGTGTTTTCGGCGCCTCTTGCCTGTACTGTGGCATCACGTCGCCGCTTAGCGTCATCACCTGTTGACCATTACAATTTTCTTGTATTAAAAATGCTCGCTGATATGTAATGTATTCTTGCGCGTGTCGACGTTGGGACTTAGAAGAGTGAGAGTTCGGAAACGTAACCTAAGTACCGTTAAATACTTTCGTGCCCTACATATTGGTGAATACGCACTGGGTGTAACTTTTACTCTGTCGAGTGAATCTCTAATGTAGAGTTAAAGGGATTCGTGACGATAAAATATACAAATAATAATCATTCATTAGCGTTTCGTACAAACACGATTATTGGCGAACCAGATGCAGAACTAAGTTTGAAATAGAGTAATTCGCACATTGGGATTTTGGTAATCCGGATTTGATTTTAAAGCTCGCATCTCATTCTTAAGCCATTACATATATCCTTGCGAGTGAACGTAAATCTCGAGTGTAATATCAGAGTCTAAGAGATATAATATGTTAATTTCTATTGGATAAGTGTTATTTATAAAAAATTATTGTGATCAAACCACTTGTGAATTTTTATTAGATAACACTTTTGAAGAACACTAACGAGTCAATGACCGAAACGTCGTTCATTAATAAATTTTTAACACCATTGACACTCGTCTGTCGTGAAAAAAAAAATTGTTATAATCGAACCACTCGTGAATTTGTAATAAGTAAACAATTTTTAACCACTGGTGAGTCAATGAATTGCAAAACGGATAAATTAACGATCGAAATGTCGCTCGTTAATAAATTTTTGAAATCATCCATAGTCGTTAAAAAATGACATTGATTTTTCAAAAAAATCTTATTTTTTTGTAAGTACTTACATGGCCAAGATGCGACTGCTTGGTAGTGACGGGTACAGCGGTGTCTTTGAGGGCGGGCAAGTGAGAGCTGAATTGTGACACGAGCACGGATCTGGAGCGAGTGACCGAGCGCGCAAGTTTGGCGAATTTCGACAGTCCGCCTTTGGTGTCGTCCGTCTCGATGGGTTGCTTCAGTGCGGTGATGTCGCGGAAAGTCAGCAGGAACAGCACTACCAGATCTCGCTCGTTCTTGATCGGCGCTATTTGCAGCAGTAGCCATAACGGTGTCTCTATTTGCGTCGACATCAGAGCGTTCAGCATCGTTACTTTTTTTTCCGGCTCTTTATTGGAGACAAGGGAGACGTTTTTCATCTCGTGAGTTTTCTCGAGAAATATGCAGCGGTCGATGGTTGTTTTTTTTTTTCATTTTTCAATTATATGGCTACGTTACTCTACAAACTTTAAAAGCCGATTTTAGCTTTCTTGTTATCTAGCGTACTTTTGTTTATTATACCTTTACACCTGATGTTTAGCAAATATAACTACGTATTTTAGTATTCTACGAGTACTTACTGGAAACTATTAAGCGATAAATTTATCGAGGAATTATTGATACGACAATGGAATTCGATTATGTAGTTGCTTCTTTATCACAAAAGTTCAGTCTACATTTCTTCTTTTCATGAAAGAAGAAATGTACGTGTTTTAAAGTCGCTCGCCGAATCAGTTTTATTTTTTTTTTTTTTTCGTATTCATATTTCGTAAATTATAGATATTCGATGTGAAAACTATTTTTATACATAATTTAAAATGAAACATCCGGAGAAAAAAATCTTGCACGATATAACTCGATAAAAATTCCTGCATCTTCGAAATAGAACAAGAAATACTGTAGATTTGGAGGTCACGAATTTTCACCGAAGTATCTATATCCCGTGTAAAATTAAAGGCAGCGATCGTCTATCAAATCAACGCCGAGGCTCTCGTATCAATTTCAAACGTCGTTTCCATTTGCTCTTCTGCCAATTTCACGTCAATAATTTGGTTACTACTCTGTACCATATATATCTATATATATCCCCCTCCGACGACTGCATTTCCCTCTCTATGTCAGTGTGTATGTTTTCTAATGAATATTCACCACAGTAAATTTCCAAATACGAATCAACATACTTTAAACTATATATGTGGTTTCGATGTATATATATATATATACATCGTATAGTGTTGTTGAAGAAGATTTTAGGACGTCATATATACATATTTGTTTGGTAAAAAATAGGTTAAAAGCAAAATGCAATATACATAATCTAAAGTAATACGTGCTTAATTAAAGTCTAGCGCATGATACCTGCGTGAATACTTTTTTTTTGTGTTGCCAATTTGCGAGAAAAACACTAAAGAATTTCGCATATTGGCCTGCTAAGAAGACTAAAACTAAAGTTAAAAAAATAACTCGGGATTATGGTAAATTTCGTGTTTTTTTTCAATTTAAAAGACAGACGCGAGCGATTCAATCTAATAAACTTCACGGGAATGAATTTGGTTTTGTGTGCAACAAAGTTATAATCGAATTTCATAATAACGCGGACAAAGTTTCAACTTTACCATAACCCCGATTTTACGTGGTATAACGTAAAGTTATATTTTATTGAAATAGCAATCCCACTCAAGAAACAAAAAAAAAACATACACATTTACAGGTAGTAATCCACAAGAGTGTGAGTAAGAAGAAAAAAAAATACTGAAAGGAGTAAAGTATCTAGACGACAGTAGTGTGGTATACGTAACAGTAACGAAGAGATAGAGAGACAGAGAGAGAGAAAGACTAAGAAAACGAAGAGAAAGTGTGAAAGAAAAGGGACGATGAAAATGATGCGCGAGAGGCGTGTAATTCCGTCGCGCCTTTTGCCGAGTGGTGAAAAAAAAATATTCGACCTACTTCTCTTTCCTCCGAGTTTTTGTTTTGTTTTTGTTTTCGCACTGGCGGAGCAAAAAACAAAAAACTCGTCCGCGACGCCTTTTCGCCTCGAAAGTTTTATTGTGCACGGGTGTTTTTGCGAGACTTTTTTTTTTTTTTTGACAGCCCGTTATCGATAGAACGCGAGAATGAGATTTTGATCAAACGGTGAAATTGCATATTTTTTCTTTTTTTTATTTCGGACTCCACGCGATCAATTTCCATGCAAATCGAATGTAAAGAATAATGTTTATTCAGAGGAATTCTTTTTCATACCTCTCGAAATGTGCGATCACTCTTCTTCTTTTTTTTCGGAAATTCTGACACAAAGAGGTCGATCGATTTCTTATTCGAAAAGTTCGATGCACTTTATCGATCACATTACAATTCTGGGACACATACACGACAACGACGACGATGGGCAAAACAATCGAATGATTTAGGCGTTCAATTTTTCATGAACACGTGACCGATTTTATCAGACGGTGCGACATTAACTTTCTTTGTTTCTCCGTGTCACTGAACGAATAAAAAATTATTATCGCGAAAATTGATTCTAAAAATTACCGCGTTTTTTTTTCTCTTCCTAAGGCTATTTTTAAATCCACTTCAATTAACTTCGACCGCGCGAAAAAAAAAAGAATAAATAAAAGTTAGTTTCCGAGTTTGACCCGCGTGGCTATCGAGTTCAAAGAGTCGTGAACCGTTAGAGAACTGCCTCGCTTGTGCGTTTTCTTTTTGTTAATTAAGGAAAGGAGGTGGAAGAATTGCAATCGTAGAGAAGTTTCAGGTGTGTTTATTCGTGGATTCTCGTTTGAAATGGTCGTGAGAGGCTCGTAAATGCGAGAAAGTTATTTTAATCGTTACTTTTCGGGGAAATTAATTTTCTTTTGAGAAAAAAAGAACGACGTGCAAAAAGCCCGTGAACTTTTAATGAGGAAAGAAATTACGGTGGCCAAGTTTTTTTTTCTCAGCTTTGAAGATTAACATTTTTTGTTGTTGCAACTTCTGAAAGCTCATGAATAATTAGGATAGAAAGTTGGTCGTAAAAAATGACGAAGTATATGAAGAGATTTGGACACTGAATAGAAAATTATAAGAGGATCTTGAAATGCAATGTAAAAAGTATGTTTTCTTTAACGTTTTTACTGTTTGTATTTACTTGACAGTAAAGTTCTTAACGAGTTTCGAAATAAAAAAATAATTCAAAAGCGATTTCTCGTAATATTTGAGTTTTATCACGAAAACTTATTTTCCGAATGCTCTGATAAAGTAAACTTATATTCCTGGGGACTGCTAATATCCGAAAAATACGGGTACACTATTGTTCTTTCTATCATTGTAATTTCATGTAAATCATGCCTAAACAATCTAAACTTCATTACAATATGGAAAATAATTCAAGACATAAATAAAAATAACTATATATTATGTTCTTCCACCAGAATCGAAAAAAAAAGAAACGTATACGCTTTCGCCACGAATGTCTGTACATCGTTTGACAAAAAGATTGAAAAAAAATGTACATAGGAAGAAAGTTCGACCAGAAGAGTGGTCAGACACAACAATAAGAGAAAAATATATATATATAAGTCTAAAGAGAAGAAGTAAGGAAGTGAATACGTGTGTTAGTATACGCGTTAATACAAGGGGTTAGCATAAAAAGAGGGTTTTATAATAAAAGAAGAACCTTTTTATACATCTACGATAAAGTAAAAAAAATGACAGACACAACTTGCGCCGACTCTAGCCGACTTTTGTTCTTTTTTTAATTTTTTTTTATATTTTATCATACTCCTCTCGCGTCGCCTACAGAGCAAGTAAGGCTGCCAACGTTGGTTATTTCATCGTTTTTTTTTATCTCGGTACTTTTTCTTTTTTTTTTCTCACTTAGGTGCAGACAGCCTTAAATGCGATGCGAGCTCGAGGTCTCACTTACAGACAGGATTTTTCTCTCACGAATTTCACATTACCTCGTGGGGTACCTTTAAAGAAAATTAACTTTCGTTATTCTCATCCCTGAGTGGCACATTTAGCTTAAGCAAAGAAAAATGCATGCTGCTCTCCGAGAATTGCAGCGTTCTTTTCTGCTCTTCCTCGCCGAGCATGAATTTTTCCTCTTTTATTTCTCGTCTGAACTTAGCGATCGTTATCTGTTTTCTAATCTTAATTTCGAATCAATATCAGATAATTCGCTACGTCCCGACGCCAAAACACCAAATTTAAATCAGTTTAATGCGCAACAGCAAATTGCAACTATATACAAATCAGTGTGAATGTCTGAACGAGAGAAATGTTGAAGCAAGCTTCGTAAAAAAAAAGGATAATATAATATCATTGTTCTGTGAGCGTTTGCTGCAAAAATGTTGAGAATGAGAATCAATAAAATGTTCGTGGGCAACAATGTGTTTTACATCGATTTGTGGGTGTTCCAGCAAAGAATCGCATGCATTTTTTTTGCGTCAAAAGTATATACGATAACACTGAAATAAATGCGGCACATAAAAGAAACTATTCTATGCTTTTTTTTTCTTTCCACTTTCTTTCTTTCTTTTAAGTTTTATGCAGTATACACATTATCCGGTCGTTTGTCGGACAAAAACAAAAAAAAAAGGACTACGCGTCTGACCGAACGTCATCTCGTACTACTAGTTTTTGTTGTGTATTCTGTGCATCAACGTCGCAGTCGGAAGAGATAGATAGCAAACAAAAAAACTAGACGCGATGTGAAAAAAAAAGAGTTGTCAGTTACTGTCGAAAGTCGTACAGAGTTGTTGTCTTGTGTATGTGTACGTGTGTGTGTGTATGTGTGTACGTTTTGTCGATCGTTTTCCTCATTGTTTTCTCAGTGGTGTTGTTCTTTAGTCGAAAGCCGATACTCACTGTTCTTTTTGTAAAGCAAAATCTCGAATTGGTCGCAAATTTGTCCCTCGAGGCACTCCTCGATCCGCGCGATGGTCTCTTTGTCGGTGAGCTCGCCGTACATAAAGCTGCAGCGACATGACTTTTGCATTACCTGCGGTTTTATGAAAAATTGTTATTTTCCATTGCTAATGTCAAGCAAATAATCTTTTTAGTGAATTAGTTACTTTTTCTATTTGCACATTTAATAATTAATCTATCACTACAAATATTTTACTTATTTTAAGAATTTTTTTTTTAAGAATGCAGCAGATTTCACAAAAATTTTCTTAAAATAAGAAATTTTTTTATTAAATCATGTAAAATTTTCTAAATTTAAGAACATTTTTTTAAGAATGCAGTTAATTTAATAAACATTTTTTTGTAGTGTAGATTTTGTACATCTTGATAAGCCGCGAAAATCAATTTTTTTTTTCAATTTCATCTGCACTTTCTTATTAAAATGTAAACGCAAAACTAAGGCAACAATGTCTCTTCTCAATTACACACTCAAAAGAAAAAACAAGTCGACTGCCAAATTCAGTCATAACTACCACAGCTGGTGTCGATAAGACAAACAATTCAAAGTTTCGTCATTGCCACTTCGAAAATTAATTGTTTTCCAGTCGATACTGGCAGAGAGAAAGATATAGCGAAACGCCCGTAAATCAGTCGCGCGCTCGGGGATTTTGGCAAAGTTCGCGTAGGATAAGACATCGCGGCTTGCCGGGGTTAAACTCTCAATCTATACGCTTCGCGCGGGAGGGAGAATATGGAGGGAGGATTTCGATTTCCCGGTGATGTATACTTCCGAGATCCGCGCGCGGGCCTCGATTTTTCTACTTGGCCGAGCAAAACTGGAGCAGCAAATGTTATCGCGCTTGTTTTTCGCGTCTTTTAAGATTAAATTTTTTTAAATTACAAATATTTCTTTATTCAATGATTATATGTGTCTAGAAAATGGACAACGTAAGTAAGCACACGTAACTCAGCGTCCACTTTAAAACTTCAAACCCTATTGTCGATGCAATTTAACCAGCAGCGACAGATATCCGAAAGAAAATTGTTGAAACTCCAGCTCTGCCAAAAAAGTTAAAAAATTGTCCGATATCGCCGGAAACTTTTGAAACTCCAGCCAAAAAAAAAAAAAAGAAGAAAAGATAGAGAAGAGACACGAGAGTTCAATAGAGGTCAAAAGGCAGATATGAAGACAGTATATAGACACACAGTAAACTAACCTCGGCACGATTGTAGCCAGAAATTTTGCAGAAGCTCTCGTTGCAATAGACGATCGGGAAGTCGACGATCTGAGCGTTGGCCAATAGAAAACTGCTGTCGGCTGTAACAGATACGAATTCGTATGTATATTATAGTTCCAGTATATATATCAGTTGGACATTCTATATGCATATGTGCACTCGTTCTTTTGTTTTTTTTTCTTTCGATGCAATGTATATCATTGCCAGCCGGGGGGGGGGGGGGGGGGCGGGGGTGAAAGTCAAAAATTTATTT
>JAWWMK010000032.1:15035521-15065447 GCA_035047105.1 Galeopsomyia nigrocyanea | reverse complement strand
GATCACAATATCCATACTGATTGCCACGGGATACACATCCTGCGTTGCACTCTTTGGGATCGCATGTATATCCATAAGCTAGAATGATAATGTATTGGAATTAATTGAATGTACTACGTTGAATGAAGTATATTTCAAGAGTTATAATTTACAAAAAATGACTGGTTTTCGTTATGAAAATAGAGCAAATAAAATATACTCTGCAGACTACGTTTTGTTTTGTTAATGACAATCAAATATTCTATTACAACTATTAATAGACAAATATTTATTAGTTACTTTTTTTAAATAATGTTCATCCCAGAACTCGTAGAATTTTCTATGTTCAAATAAGAACGTAGAGATTAACTATACGATATTTATTATCTTTAAATAATTGCTCATAAATAATCGCTCATAGTAAATCATAGTCTTTTCATTCTTATTTTAAAATATTTTTTCGGTATTAATTTCTCATCTCATGATATATGTATTTAAAAGAAATATAAATTTTTTAAATTCAACGATATTTAAAATTTCCTTACAAGTCTAATAGAAACATTCAAAGCGAATCGTTGAAAAACAATCTGTAAAATAGTCGTAGAATAGAAAATGACAAAAAAATTTTTTAAATGTAAGTGTTACTCACCTTCGAAGGTAATTGCAACCAAGAGTAGGAGTGCAAAGAGGAATTTCATGTTGTCGGCTTGTAGTACTTTCAACGGTACGTAAGAGCGAATGAATAGCCTAGTTTAGTTTGACTCTATTTATACTCCAAAAATGTCAACACAGCAACAATTATTTAAATACTTAAAGAGCGATTACTACGACAGTGAGGAAGGCAGTTAAAGTTTATTTATGGGCAAGGAAAGTTTTTAATCCATTCCGCTTTGTGGTAATTTTTTCCTTCTTTAATCGCACTCATAATGTAACATAGGGTAAGATACAAGTACCTAACACCACTACTAAGATTTCAAATAGCCATAGCTTTCTACAGCGAGCGAATTTTTTAACGTACGTGTCGTCATTTGATAGCTGCCCGTTTACTCTTTAGAATGATGATGCCTCGCACGATCAGTTTGATGGTATTTAACCCATGTTACGAATAGAATGGCGTAATTCTTATTAAAATGATCAATTGGGCAAAAATTTTGAATATATAATGAATTTGAAGATTTTCGAACAAAATGAATTTATGTTTTTCAGTCTAATTTAATAAACATTTCCATTGAAACAAATCTACTTTTTTCAAAGTTTCGTCAATTATTAATATAAATTTACTATTGCAAAGAAAAATGTAATTTTGAAAAATGAAATCTCAAATAAATTGTATTTTCCTACAAATTCAACTTTGTCTTTTCTTATTTAACAATAATTCCAGTACTGTCATTTTCAATCCAAGTTATCACACTTTGAAGAAAGACACTTATTTTTGGTGTAAAAGAATGAGTATACCTAATACCGCCACTTTGAGAAAAAAGTATTTTGGCAGATGAAGATAATGTTAATTGATACTGACAAATAAGTTTCGGTATCAACATTTATTATGAAGACATGCTATTTTCATGTCATAAATTATAAGGCAATCCCTTCATTAAGGTAGGTGTACCTAACACCGCCACGTACCTTATCGGTATTAAAGTGGGCGGTCCACTTGCTCGTATTTCAAATATACGCTTAATACAGCGATACAGCGTGGTTACATTATGTTTATATTCTTAGATAATGAAAGTTCCAATAATTTAAACCATCTCTGAATCCAAAATTCGCTTTACGCCAATTGTTTTAAGCTCTTGATGCGCACATTTTCCAACACTCTAAATTTCCCATGGACGAATACGTGTCATTTTAACTAGTCTAATATGCCTAAGCATAAAATTGCGACACACCATTCGATTCGTCTTCTTTTACGCTTTCAAAAGCACTTATCAGAAATTTTTTTAGTTTATAAATAGGCCAAATGCTGCCTCAGTTACTATTTTCACCCGATTGATCCTAATACCGCCACTTTAAAAAATCCTATTTAAACGACCGGTAAAAATTTCAATTATATTTTTCTCAATGCAGTTTTGCATTTATTCGTTCAAATAGCGAAACGAAAATGTAAAAGAACTCGGAAAAAAATTCATTTTGATCAATTGTCACCGTACAATGGTCAATTTCTTATTTTTTAACCAGTGTATATTAATAATTCATACATTACCACATAATTTATCATATGAAAATAGCACGTCTTCATAATAAATGTTGATACCGAAACTTATTTGTCAGTATCAAACATTATTTTCATCTGCCAAAATACTTTTTTCTTAAAGTGGCGGTATTAGGTACACTCACTTTTTTACACCAAAAATAAGTCTTTTTTCAGTGTGTGATAACTTGAGTTAAACATTATCTAACTGATCGTGCAAAGCATCATTTTTAAGGGTGAACGGGCCGCTTTCAAATGAAGCCACGTACGTTAAAAAATTCGCTCGCGGTAAAAAGTTGTGGCGGCTTGAAATATTATTGGCGGTATAAAGTACTCTTACTTTATTAGTAAACATTGGTTCTAAAAATAAACTAGAAATTAACCGTTATATGTTGATAATTGGTCGAAATAAATTTTTTTCGACTTTTGCATTTGCGTATTTGTATTTGGATAAATAGATGAAAAACGGTAAAAAAAATTGTCATTGATTTTTACCCACCATTAAGTAGGATTTTCGAAACTGGCGATATTACGTTCAATCGAATGAAAATAGTAACTGGGGTAGAACTTGGCTTACTTACGCACTAAAAAAGTTTCTGATTAGTGCTTTTGAAAGTTTAAAAGAAAAAGAATCGAATGGCGTATCGCATTTTTATGCTTAGATATATTATGCTAGCTTAAATGGCTTAAAGATCCACACGAATACGTCCACAGGGAATTCAGAGAGTTAGAAAATGTGCGCATCCGGAGCATAAAACAGCTCGCGTAAAACGAATTTCGTGTTCGTAGGTGATTTAAATCATTGGAACTTGCATTACTTAACAGTATAAACATAATGTCACCACGCCAAACCGCTGTAGCAAGCGTACATTTGAAATACGAGCAAGTGGCGGTATAAGGTACATGGCGGTATTAGGTTACTTTATTTGCAGTATAAATACGCAAGCAAAATTGTAGTGTTTTTTACTCTTCAAAATAGAAATAAGTACCCACAATAATATAAAATATATTGTCGAAATAAAAGATGCAATCATGAAAACAAGGAAAAGCCATTCACCTCTGTTGAGACAAAAAAAAATATTTTAATAATTGTCTGCACGTCTTGTTCTTGTTTTTTGGTGTTCGTTTCTTTCATCGCATCCGCACTATAGAAACAAGACATTCAGAATAATATTGGACTCATAACTTATTCTACCCTTTAAAATAAGCATAATTTTTAAAATTCGCTATGTTCGTTAGCTTTCATTAAGTTGATGAAAAATTTGTTTTTCGCGAAATTTTCTATGCTCACGTACAATGTATAAACTTGCACACAGTAATTATAGTTGTAAACACAATTATCAACATGTTAACAAGGAAAAACCACGCTCGCGTCGTAGTAGGCTATTTGCTGACGTTAATTATTTCAACGAAATCGTCCCGGAAAACTAGGCGTTCTAAATTAACGTTACTGTGTAATTAAATTAATCGTAAAGTTTTATCTCGCTCATTATTGTGAATCCCATTCGAGTAACGTTACAAATATCGCGTTTGAATATTTTCCTCTATGTTTTAACGTGTACGAATAAAATCGTTATTATATTATATCAAATACATTTTCTAATTTATATATGTTATTATTGTTTTGATAACGTGATTTACATGAATTACATCGAGTTATTTCACTATTACGGCAATTGAAGAACGGAAATCATCGGCGAATGTTTTTTTTCATCATGTATAGAATGAAACATCGATAGTAGTAAATGCTTGTATGAGAATTGACTTGATTTCTCTTTAAAGCTGCCCCCGAGTAATTGTATTTCGTATTTATAGGAACGACGGCCATGTTAATACCTATGAGACGATTTTTTGTATTTAGCAGCGGTCCACCACTGTCGCCCTGTAATCGAGACGTTATATTAAATCATCGTTGTCAATATTATGCAAAAAAAAAAATGAATTTAGCACTCACCTTACCAAGCAACGCTAATGGCTTACCCACGCTACACATGTCTTGCTGAGGAAGTTTGAACGAGTCGAATGTCAAATTTCGAATCTTCTGTTCGCACTCCTCCCTTGGTATTAACTTGAAAGTCGCTGTTTTCATAATCGTTGACTGTCTACCTCCCTCGAGTTCTCCCCAACCGGCTACGTTGACATCCGCGCCTGGTAGAGTGAAAGGTACACTTAGTATCAATTTTGCTGGTGGAATTTTCGAAGTATCCACGCTCTTCTTCAACTGTAATAGATATTTTAATAAATCAGCAAAAAATTCAATCAACTTGTTCTTCGTCGCAATAGTAATTACCGTTAAAATAGCAATGTCGTGTATCAGATACGTAATTTCCTTTCCAGTTTTCCACTTTTCATAGGAAAGCCACGAACTTGGATAATACTTTTCACCTTGGTTCAAATCGACCGCTCCGATGATAACTTCAACCATGTTTATCTGTTCGTCCAGCAAACAGTGCTCAGCAGTCAAAACGTGCTTGTCCGTTATCAATGTTCCAGTGCAAAATTGCAATAATTCTAATGGTAATTTTGATTTTTCGCTTCTTTTGCCAATGGATACCGCGAATGGAAATTCGCCACTTTTTGCATCATGATAATCACCTATCATTAGCTCTCCATATGTTGGATAATTCAGCAGAATGACTATTTCGTTTTTAATAAAAATTAGTTTGATTTTATCTGAATAGATTGAAACAAAATTCACGCAACTCACTCAATGTAAAACTTTGTAGAAGACATAATCTGATTGTAGATCTCATTTTTCTCATTAAGAAAAGTTTCAAGTTCGAGTAACAGCTGGAATGATTATAATGACGCCGAACTAGTCAGAATTAGATAGCAAGACAAGTTAAGACCGCGTGACTGATAACATCTTTACAACTTTGGATATATAAAGATTAAATTTCATGTTCAGCAACACGAAGTACTTTTAAAATCAGTTCTGCTGGTTCCAATAACTAACTGTTTGAAACAATTTTTTTTTTCGATGCGAATTACAGACCAACGGACGACGCAAAATAATGAATAAATAAATAAATTTAAAAAGTCTTATTTATTTTAAATACTTAGGATTACATAATGTTCAACTTCCTACTGCAAAGAAAGTTACGTAGCATATGTCGAAACAGTAAATCTGTGAATAAATTTGAAAAAAAAAAATCTTTAAATTAAGCATGAACATTAAAGTTATATCAAAATCGACACGCAAGCTCAATAAATCCTTTCAACATTTGAGACTCGTACAAAAAATGACACACATACACAATAAAAAAGAAAATCAACAATCACTTCGACTTTTCCATCACATGAATGTAAAATCCAGGATCCTCAGCTTCGTCGAGCGATTTGAAATCCGCGTAAATCGTGTGTTTAGCTTTGCTTTGAAAAGCTTCGTCGAGTATACGCGTGAACTCGTCGAGTTTGTGAGGGTAATACGATAATCGAAATTCGCTCACGATCCCTTCTCCGTTGCACGTTCCATTCATAAGGCCGTTCATATTGATCCGATACTCGAGGGTCACCAAAGACGGAGCACCGTTGGTGTACAGCACGCAACTGTCGATGGATTGCAGATGTTTGCTCTGGAAGATTAATGCGTGTAGTGAGTTTGGAAAGTCGAAAAGTCTTCTATATAGATGCAGAAAAATCGAATAAAAAGCATGCATTTTCGACAAAAAATGAACAAACGACGAAATGGAAAATACAATTTCAAACAGTTGCGTCCGACTTAATCTACGGCTATTCTACTGAAAAGCCATTGAAATTCATTTTAAGAATGTATTATCAGTAATTAATTTTTAACAGTTCACTATCAGTTAAAAATTGTCAACTTACGTTGTAATATATGCATTGTGTAGGACACATTCCTTTCTCAATCATATAATCATAATTCCTGTGATCAATCAATAGAAGACCACCAGGTTTGACGCAGCGTTCGAAATGTGAAAGCGCTTGTCTGCAAAAAAAAAAATATATACACACAAAAGTAAGCAATGTGTTGTTAGAATCGACTTGTATATAATCTTTCTTATACCTTTGCTCTCGCTGGTCTCCGTAAGAATCCAACATATGAGCGAAACTGTTACCAAGGCATATTACAGCGTCAAATCCGTCACCAATCAAATGACATATGTCGTCCGACAACGTCAGCCAATTTGCCTCTTCGATAACTGTAAATTTAAGTTCATCAAGTGAATAAAGACTGCGTTGGATATTTCGCTGTCCAAGCTAGTATGTTTTGTAATCGAAATATGATATAACTATTAGCTGACGTAAACAGATCCCGCGAATACTTTTAAGATTGATAATGTAAAATTTATTATTAATGTCAGTACAACTTTTTTGTATGAAAATCAAGCCACACACGAATATTGATTTTTACATTTTGCAAAAGTAATCAATTCGAAATAAAAACAAAATATTTCGCAAGTTTCTTACCAAAGTGATTGTTAAACACAATAATTTTGTTTTGTTCAAGATAGATAGAAATCAAATCTCTCAAATCCGTTATTATTGCGAGAATAAACGATCTTATCTCGGTTCAAAATCTTTCCAAATTAATCCACGAAGAAAAAAGAAGACAAAAGATTTTACAAATTCTCTTACAAAAGTAATCGTTAACAAACACACATGTTGCTTTGTTCAAGATAAGTCGAATCTCTCAAATACATTGTTGTTGTGCGTATGCAAACGTTCTTATCAAGCCCACGAAGATAAAAACTCTTTCGAAATTAACTGACAATACTTAAGGTAAAATTATCAAACCTCGAAGTCATGTTTATTTTGCAATTGAGATATGATTTGGTGTCGACTAATAAGTTTTTAATAACATCACCCCGGCACAGGTCAAGCTGATGAAACTGGTATTTTCTTGCGCTCGGCTGTTTCGCCATTTGATTTCGAGCTGGAGGACGATCAATGTTATCGCAACACTTTTTTTGTGCCTTATGCAAATCGCGTACTATAGTTTATCAATGTTTGTGGTAGATGACCGGTTTGTTCTGGTTGCTGCTTGAAGATGATAGATTTTTGTCGATTGAGAAGTTGAGCTTTTGTAAATTCAATCATATGAACAGTTATTGTGGGACTTGAGTTTTTGTACAAAAGAAATTTTTTTTTTGTACTTTAGAGCAAAAAGAATGAAACACTGTATTATCACTGTATCCCGATTGCGTCTTGTTCACTTGGATCGATTTTTTTTTTATAAACCACGCGTATGAAATACCAAATAACGAATCAATTTTCCAATCAACTCACCCCAATCGTCAAACGATTTTTCCTTGCGTCTTTCCCACCTCGTTTTCAATGCATACTTCAACATCTTATCCGACGCATCGACACTGACAACTTGAAAACCTTCCTCGAGCAGCATCGTCGAATCGACACCAGTACCGCAAGCAACATCCAACACGCGTTTGCATTTTTTCTGACGAAGTAGCCCAACGAGAAAATCTTTATAATTCTGTTTGCGTTGCTTGCGATCGCCGATGAATACTTCCCACACTTTGGCGGCTATTCCATCGGCGTATTGATCCTTTATTCCTTCGGCTGCTGCGCCCAACGAACGAGTGCGAAATGCAGTGTCATGAGTGGCTGGCATTTTTTTTCCTGAATGGACGAGTATGGATTTGATGTTAATTGTAGCGCATTGGATCGACATTTTTTTTATTATAAGATGAAAAGAAGAAATTTAATGACATTTCCGTCATGTTTGTTTTATCAGAACTTAAATTAGAATTTAAATTATCTATGATAATGAAGATCAGTCAAATTCGTAAACGTACGAAAAACATTTATTTTGTAAATACTGTAATTCCATTAGATTTTGTATGAAAAAGAAGGAGTACTTTTCCGCACTCTAATTATTCGCAATTACAGCATCTAATCGAATTAGAACAAGCCAATTCACGTTAAGCAAAACAATCACGCTTGAAAGTTTAAACTCTCGTTCGATAACTATTCATTGTCATCAAGTATTACGTACCCAAATGGTCGGCGATCAAAATACTCCAACGAAAAACACGGAAAACTGAGTGACGATCAAGTTGATCTGTGAATTTTATAAGCGCGGACCTCTGCGCTTGCGCTCGATAAGTACATTTATACATATACCGATGCTATTATTTTTTTCTCTCCTCAACAAGGTGATGAAATGGTCGATATCGAAACGTTGGCTGAAAAGAAAAAATGATCATTTTCATATCTTTTAAAATAGACTTTGAAAAAGTCATCGGATTGAGTGCTCTGCAATGCAAAAAATCGGTATAATGTCTGTTGTCCCATTTATATTCAAACGGAAAAATCGAGAGAAAAATGCTTCAAGGTATGAAAGTATAAATAAAATGGTGTAATATTTATGGTAAAATGTATATTTATTAATGATAAACGAATACTTTCATGGTTAAAATTACAGCTTAAATCGACTTTTTTTTGAAGTTTATCATTAATATATTCATTTATAATGAATAAACTTGTTCACGAGTTAAATTAAAACTTTTTTTGGAAAAGAATTTGATATCTTTTAACTTATCTTACACAAAAACTTCTAAATAAACATGAGATAGAATAAATTTTTTTTCATCGCTTAAACAATCGTATAAAACAAATTCACAACTATAACAATATAATCATTTTGGCTCCTCAAGCACATAAAGGTAAAATTCAGAATAATCCACAGCCTCGTCAAGTGGTTTGAAGTCAGCGTAAATCGTGCGTTTAGTTTTGCCATAAAAAGCTTCGTCGAGTTTTTGAGGGGTAGAAGATAATGTAAATTCGCTGATTTGCTCTTTGCCATTACTTTTTCAAGGCCATTTATATTCATCCTATAGTCGAGAGTCACCTTTGCTGGAATACCATTGGTGTATAGCACGCTACAGTCGATCGCCTGCACATGCTTGTTCTGTAAGAAAATACGTATAGTAAGTTTACAGCTCGAAATGTATAATGATAAGTAAACATTGAAAGAGACAATACAACTAGTGAATGCTTGCATGTGACTAAGATCAAAACTATCCTAGGCTTTAGAAATTTAGTTATATAAATCAAAGGTCCGCGGTAGCGAGCCGATGGCAAGTATACAAAAACAACGTACACAGCCGCGCATATTCTGCATAGCCAATTCTAAACGATTCAGAATATCATTTGAAAATGAAATCTTACCGTAAAGTATATATTTTGCGTAGGAATTATCCCAGTCTCGATTAAACGATCGTAATTCCTATGGTCAATCAGTAGTAGGAGGCCGCCAGGTTTGATGCAGCGTTTAAAATTTGAAAGAGCTTGCCTGCACAGAAACATACACTTATTATAACTAGTCACATTATTTGTGCATTGTTTGCATTCGAAATCTATATTTTCACGTACCTTTGGTCTTGCTTATTAAACACGTGAGCGAAACTGTTTCCAATTAAGACACATTACAGCGTCAAATCCGCCGCCGATCAGATGACCTATATCGTCTAACAGCGTCAGCCAGTTTGCCTCTTCGATAACTGTAAAATAAAGTTTTATTTTATACATCGAGTAACCAAATAGTGCAGGTATTGAGATTTTTGAGTAACTGACATCGAAAAAGCTCTAATATTTCATTCTCTTAGATAAAGGATTAATAAGATCACTTATACAAATACTTTTTTAGATAAGCGTCTATTCATTCGCAAAATATTTTGGTCTTTTGGTAAAAACCATTTCAAACAAAACAAATAATGAAAAGCATATCTGCAAGTTTCTTGTAAGTCATTATTTAACAAATATTTGTTATTATTTTCAAGATAAAATCAGATCAAATATTCGCAAAACTATTGTTGTTCTGCAATCACACAATTTTGTTTAACTAACTCGAAGATTATACAACTTTTTCCAAACAAAGCTTAATGCCTCTGACGATACGGAAAGTTTTATCAATCCTCAAGCCACTTATTTTGCAACTATATGAGATACGATTAACCAATACGCGCATACACTCTAATAAGGTTTTAATAACATCACCCCGACACAGGTCAAGCTGATGAAACTGGTATTTTCTTGTATTCAGCAGTTTGCGATATGATATCAACTGGGAAATAATCAATACTATTGTAACTTTTTTTTACACACATAAGAGTTTATCGAGCTTCATGAATTGAATTATGAATAATTATTGTAGCAGTCTCATTTCGCGCGAAAATGTCGTTATTTAATTTTGTAAATTGTCGAACGAAAAAATGGTAAATTCGGTCAAAGAGCTGAAGTCATTTCCAGCGCTTCTATTCACATCAAATTAAATACTCACACTCCAGTCATCAAATGCCTTTTCCTTGCGTCTTTCCAATCTAGTTTTCAAAGCGTACTTCAACATCTTATCCGAGTTATCAACGCTGGCAACTTGAAAACCTTCCTCGAGCAACATCGGCGGAATCGACGCCAGTACCGCAAGCGACATCCAACACGCGCTTGCAATTTTTCCGACGAAGTAACTCAACGAGAAAATTTCTGCAGTTCTGTTTGCGTTGCTTGCGATCGCCGATGAATGCTTCCCATGCTTTGGCGCCTATACGCCATCGGCGTATTGGTCTACTAATCCTTTAGCTCCTATGCCGCATGAGCGAGTCCGATGTACGATGTCCTCAGTAGGTGGCATTTTTCTACAGGCAGGAACATATGAATTTAATTTTGATTATAGCCGGAACGACAATTTTTTTTAGTGTATTATTATTACATCTACTGTGAATGTACAAAGTTTGGATTGATTCTTGAAAATTTCTATTATTGTTGAGAAATGAACAATGTTCATTGTCATCAATGACGAGTATCATGTTCCAAAAATCGTTTGTCAAAATGATCCAGCGAAATGTACAGATAATTGAGCGATGATGAAATTCATATGCCAATTTTATAGCCGCGCTTAAGCTCGATATAAATATTTATTAATCTAGAGGCCCGTGGCTATAATTTTTTATAAGTATAGTCATTTTTAATTGCTAGTTCGTAAATATATGTGACATATCCTAGCCTATTGTATAGTAAACAAAGTCTCCTTCGGCTATTAACATAACTTTGGTCACATATGGCATAGCCGTAGTCGCGTTGAAGAAAATTATAATAAAAAAATGTACAATTTGTGAACGTGATTTCGGCATATTTTGAAAAATTGTTACTCGATAGGTATTAACATTAAAAATAGTAGCAAAAATAACCATGTACACAAAGGAAGAAATAGAAGCTAAAAAATATTAGTATTGTCTATGAAATTCTCTTAAAAATTTCCCAGACTAACTGTCAACAGTTCTAAATACAACTCTCACTCTCTTTCTCTAGTTTTCCAAATGACAAATGTACGACTGCGTTTGAACTTTTATTTAGCTTTTATTACCCTCAGCATTCGATTTGTTGGCACTGTACCAAAAAAAGATTGTTTGGAAAAAACGTTTCCTCGTCTCAGAACTTGATCAAAATATAACGCTTTGTTTTTCCACGTAAAATCGATAAATATTACATAAGACGTCTACGTTTACATACAAGAAAAAAACGAATTTCCTTTCTTAACAAGAGGAAGTTATTCTTGTTACAAGAGAATTCGTTTTTTGTATCGAAAGGATTTACTTGAAATTAAATTCCTCTTGTTATAAGAGGACTGTTTTTTCCGTATACATATTTCTAATCAAACTGTACTAACGGTATCAATGGATTTTAATTTTTCAATGAAAGCTAATAACAATTGGCAGAACCTGGTTAAGGAAACGTCGCCAACAATTTTTTTTCCTTTCCAAATAGATTAGTTATTTAACATTTACAACCAAAGGTGAAGGGTAATCCACGATGCAGCCTTACTCAATATATTTTCTAGCCATTATAATGTAGAATTTATTTTCAAACGTTACTTGTTTGCAATAAATAGCCTGATGAGGTCAGTAAAACTACTGACGAAACATTGCAATACAAAACACCGTTGTTTTCAATTTTGAAAAAAATTTCTCCAACCAACACCTGTGATTTTTCAAATTTGAAGATACGTTATCGCCCTCAGCGGATTGCTTAGATGTTACTCAACATCTAATCCAACAGCATTTAAAAAAAAATGTTACTAATAGAAGCCGTGCAACGCGCCGAACAAGCAAGTATTACTTACTTATAGTTAGATTTAGCAATTAGCAATGATAATTGAAGGAAGAGCGTGAAGAGCAATTGACGATCAAATTCGCGGCAGCAAAGCGTTGCCTGCCAAACGAAAGAGCGGCGCAGTTCGAGATGTTGATCAGTCGACGGTTCCCACAAGAGAGAACGAGAAACGTTTTTTTTTTTTTTTTGGTTGCGAGAGTATTTCGGATCTTCAATTGATTCGATCTATGGGGGGTAGAGAAAGAGCAAGAGAGGAAGAACCCACATAGACCTGGCTAAAAAGGGTATGTGAGAACTCTTGTGAGATGAAATGCGCCCTTATTGGCCCGTTTCTCATATTAGATCTCACAAACGATCTCACAAAGCTCGGCCGGTATATAGTGGTGTTTGTAAGATTTATTAAAAGAACTCTTCAAAATATGTTGAACATTTTTTCATTACAACAAATTTAAAAAAAATTATGAAAAAATTAAATTTTTTGAATTTTTTTTTAAAATTTTGATAAGTAATTTTGATTCAGTAAAAATTTGTCTGTTTAAAATAAAAATGTTTAATTTTTTTATAATTGTTTAAAAAATCTTCATAATTAATGAAAAAATATATAATATATATTTTTCAGAGTTCTCATAGTAGATCTCACAAAGGTTGCTCGATACCGACCAAGTTTTGTGAGATTGTTTGTGAGATCTAATATGAGAAGAGGGTCAATAAGGGCGCATTACATCCCACAAGAGTTCTCATATACCCATTTTAGACTAGTCTATTGTAGGCGTAGCGTAGGTGTATAACTCGCAAATTTACCTTCTGTCCTTTTTCTATCTCACGTGAATTATATAGCCGGATACATAGATTCGCACGTTATATTTGGATAAAGTATCGATTTTATTAAATAACATATAGTTTTTCGCGTACTCATAATCTGGAAATTGTATTTAATTTAAAACTATTAAACGATGATTTTATTATCGTTTGATTATGAATATTTGATAGTCGCGTTAAGGTTTGCTTTTTCGATTAACTTAAAATACGATTTGGTCATGCAATTATTACACAAACTTTTTACCACAAATAGTAGGTAAACAAACAAAAAATAAAATCTTAAATTCTTCATTAGTTTCAACAGAATATAATGATGAAAATTTTGAAGTTGCACAGTAAGACCTACAATAATGGATTGCAGTTTTGGAATTGTGAATAAAAATACACACATTGGGAAATTCGGTGTAAAATACTGTAATTATAATAGCACAAGATACACAATGCGAGTTACATAATTTTCAAGGATAAATTATGCAAATGTATATCGCTATCTACATATATAAATCGTCAATATCGGCAACGAACGATAGCTAAATCTTCTTAGAAAGTGTCTCATTCGACCTTTCGAATAACCATTGCAACTCAAACATTCTCAACGAAATTCATTCTTTTTTTCTTCTATTAAAACACCACTACCCAATAAATCGCTTGTGTCCCTTTCGAATATTCTATAGGATTCTAAGTTATCTTTGATTTTTCGAAAGGCAAAAAGCGATCACAGATTAAAGAAAAAAAAACCATAATGCGGCAGTAACAGTATTCATTTTCTTACTACGTTATCACAATTTCATTTCATTATCATTTTTTTTCTATAATTCTCAAAATGTCCACTAGGCATTGGCAGTATTTTGTGCATGCGAGTGAAGTAGTAGAAAGAAGGCTACTGTAATACTAAGATCGTTATTATTATCGTGTCATTGTTGCATTTTTTTTTCTTTTACTCGACTAAACTTCGACCACTCGTTTTCCCAGCACCTTCTATTATTTTGATTAAATGTTTTTTTTTTACATCAATCGTTTTCATGATTTTCTAGAGTATAACTTATCGACGCTGTCATTTTGCAAAACGAAATATAGAAGAGTCACTCTTAATCAAACCACCAGTAATTGGTGAAAACGAAAATAAAAATATACAAAGCTTATAAATCTCGTATAACAAGGTTGCTTTCATCTTTTAATTTCATGCTATTAATATAATAACATTTTTTTACTATACTTGGAATTCCACTTTTTTTAAATATTTACAAAGGTAAGTGAAATAATAATGTGTTAAGTACTTGTGGCTAATGTATATTTCATTTATACACGTCAAAAGTTTTGTCTGTATAAAACTCAGTAAGAATCAAAAGATGCAAAAGAAAAAAAAACCCTAATGATTATTATTACAGAGTAGTTGATGGACGAATCGATAAAAAAATACATTTATAAGCACAGTTGATTGATCGTACAAAAGAACTTTTCTTATATTCGGTGATTGTATTACATCGAATCAATGGAGTACAAAAATAATAAGAGGTGCTGGAAACTGTAGGTTTAACAGTAACATTGTATTGGGAAATAGAGATAGAAGAACATTATAGAGAAAGAGAGAAGAGGAAATTAGAAATCAAATCGCATGACTCTGATTCCGCTCACAAATATTTTCTCTCCATGCGATAACAGTATTCAGTTTGTTTTCTCGGTCAGAAGTCAATCAACTGTCATTATCTTAAGTCTAAATCACTCTCTCGTTTAGATTCTATAACCGGGCATTTGTTAGCTGCCTCCCACATTCTGTAGATTTTGGAGGCACTAACCTCTCATATATTTTTTAGATCTTCTGGTAAATCATTCTTGGGGTGCTTGTTCTCAAAATGCTGCTTGTAAGTCTTTGGGTCTGGCATTTGTGCCTGAAATTATATAATATAATTTATAAACCACTGAAATTAAAATTTATTTACAAGGTAAAAAAACAAGTCAATAAGTAGCTTAAATGAACAACTGCAATCCGTGTTTTAGTGGATTTGAGTGTTGATACAAACCTTACAAACAGCGCAGACATGAACCAAAGCTTTCTGTGCAGCTTTTTTCTGATCATTCGCACTGTGGCCTTGCTGCTTTTTCTGTTTAGCAAGCTTTTCTTGAGCTTTAGCTTGTGATTGAAGTTTCTGCTGTCCACGAGCCATTCTGCAATGGAGAACAGAGCAAGTTAATATTGGGATATTGATTGATGTAAAAATAGATGAAATGAATTTACAGAGGTGGAAAACATAGGGTAGTTCTTGTGGTAGAAAATGAAGTACTTTTTCATGACAACTTAGACACAGTAAAACAGTAAAAATATTATTGGTTTTAAAATGACATAGTAACATATTGAATATTTTTTGCATCACAAAAACTACATCTGTCAGATATGTTTATATGAGGATATTTACTCTATATTTTTGTTTATTCAATATTGCAATCTGTTCACAAATCAACGTCACGTAAAACTACGACTTTCATGCAGTTTCAATCAGTAGTTGATATGCAAATTAAAAAATCTCTTCTGAGAAACTACACGAAATTAGCAACCGTTGTAAGCTTCACGTAATGAAAGATCAACAATCTCACATGATTCATCCGCGTATGTAGCATAATTGAATAATCAAAATAAAATTCTACTCGAACCGCGTCGATAGAGCAAATCGACCGTTTCGTATACTTACATTTACAGCATATAAGACAGAGAAAGAGAGAGAAGCGGAAGCGGATGAGAATAAATATCGGAGCACGCTTCGTCTAATTTTTCTTCTAGAACACACTCACCCGACTTTTCCTCCTTCTGTCGATTTGATTCCTTGACTTTACACGAGAGCCGCAGCTACTAACAAAAAATTCAGCCTTTTTTTCTTTTTCGCCAAAAAAAAAAACGACGACGGTTTGCGTAGTTTTCTTTTTTACTAAGGCGCGCGAAATAAATCTATCCTAAATACTTATTGCGGCTGGCAGAGAAACGACTACTGCTGTGCGTGCGTTACCGAACTCGATGAGTTGATTGAAGTACGCCGCTCGAGCATTCAAGGTCTACCAACCATTCACAAAATCGCCAGCGCCACTTTTTGATTGTCCACCCGAGGCTGTCGTTTATCAACGCACAAAGCAAATAAATACTCTTCTAGATTACTCTGGGTGGTTTCCGATCGCAGAAAGTTTGCTAAATTTGAATATTAAATGAGATAAAAGTGCAATAGATTACGCAAAAAGAAATTAAAAAAAAAATCGATTATCCAATTGATCAAACACCATTGTCGACAAGTTGCCTAACCTGATGTCTTCACGAACGCCAATGGCACCTCGCGGATGAGTTCATGAAAGCAACTGTGAGCAACTGGCACTGCTCGCACGTTCAAAACATGGCCGAACGTCGTGTTGGGCAGAAGCAGCAGCAGCAGCAGCGAAAAATTTGGCGTTGAGTGTTGTGTGTTGATTTTTTTTCCTGTCAAGTGCGTGGATAGCAAAGTCGATACGCAGATAATTATTGCAAAGCGAGCAACGAGCCGACCTAGTAGGTGAGGCTCTCACCACCAACAATGAGCTCGATACACTTTGTCGTCCATCCCCTACCAGGGACGGACGACCAACTCAACGACAGGTGAGTGTTCGTCGTCGTTAATAGCCACGATGCCTTTTTTTTCTTCTAGCACGATCGTAACGTCGTTTCTCGCAATTTGCATGCAAAAGGTACTCAAGCTTATCACAGTGCACTGTGTTTTGATTGACTTTGGATGAAGTTTTTTTTTGCTGTCTGGTTGAGTACTCGTATGCAAGAGTTGGGTAGTGCCTTTGGCAGATGATTGCCTAGGCTATTGAAATTTAATGAATCTGTTAACAGCGTTGTTGATCAGACTGGCTCATGCATAATATCATGATCATTTGCAATATGTATATCAGGTCGCATACAACTTGCACTCATTTTTGAAGTTCATGTCAATATTTGCATGGCAGGGAACACATGATTACCTTGCATGTGTGTATTACTCTATACATGAGACTATTACTGCTCAATTTTCATAATGCTTTGTGTTACCGTATTTGGTACACTGATATTCTAGCAGTATTTCAAAAACTTTTATTCATAACTGGATCAAAAATATAATGGGATTTAAATGAAATAAATGGTTATTGTGCCAGGAAGAGAAGAGAAAAATTACTTTCAAGTTGGCTTATTTTGATCGCGGTGGCATTAGAAGTAGTAGTATTGCTGAAAATATCAGTTATGGCAATTTATTTCTGAGCATGTGCTTTTATGAGCTTTTTTTATCTTTTTGTACAGAAACTAGGTTAACCAGCATTCATATCTATAGATACTCAAACTTGTGTATTAGAACAGAATAATATTGTCTTACAATAGTGCATGTAATCATTCTCATTTATTTGAAACATATTGTTATTCATAGCAATATGTTTACTCTCAACAACTGGGATTGGCTAGAATTTAACTATTTTTTTGGGATATTACTTCATAGAAGTATCTAATCTGACAGTAAAGTTATTGTGAACGTTGTTTGGACTTCATACATTATTAATTAATGCAAATTTGGATCTGTTGAAAATTCTATTGCTGAAAATATACATTTCCTTGTATGGAACATAGGAATTCTTTAGTTCGACCTAACCTAATGTACTCCAAACTGTGCATGATTAGGAATGTCTCTTTGATGAAAAAAATGTCCACTTAAAATATTTCTAGAAAGGACTATATCAGATACTAAATTGACGTATTGGTGATTGTTTAGCTAATTCAATGATATTCAATTTATAAAATGTAAATTTAGATTATGGTCATTCATTAAAATTCATAACATTATCGAGTATTCTATTTGTGATTATGATAAAATTAAAAATTCTGTTATTAACCATATTAACATATGCATATTTTTGCAGGTTGAAAGAGGTTGCCGAAAAGATCAATAGGTATGGTTTTGTCACACCACCAGCCCTTAGTGGGCTGAAAACATCGGTCAAAAAAATTGTTGTTGGACCATCACATATTGGACTACTTCTGGATGACAACAGAATTTGTCGTGTTGCTTTCACAGTTCTTTACGACAGATTAGATTTACGGAAAAATGAACCTAATAGAAAGTGAGTAATCGCGTTGTACAATTTCTTCTAATTTAAGCTCAAGAATATTAAAAATTTCATTCTATAATTTTGTCAATTATTAATGATAAATTGTCTTTTTAACTTAAATCACCTTATTATAAAGAAAAAATACGGAATATTTATGTTGACTTGTCTCATAGAACAACACATAAACTTTATTGCATATTTGAATAGTTAAGCATTTAAAATAATCAAAATCTTTTGAATTTTCTGTACCATTGTTACACAATTAATTTACAAATTGTAATTATTTAAGATAATGACCAATTTTATGTCCAATTTTGATAAGGATTTTTTTTCAATCACAATCCATTGCTTATGATGTTAATGAAGTTTCGACATAAAACATTGCCCAAAATCTCCAACAAACAAATCCAATTGAATTTCCAGTACCGGCAAAAGCCACGTCGGCAGCTCGTCCACAGCATCCGCAGGAGGCACCGGCACCAGCGGCGCAACTGGCGGCGGTAGTGGAGGTGGTGCAACCGGCGGTGGTAGTGGCGGCGGTGGCGGTGGCAGTAGCAGTGGTGGCGGCGGTGGCGGAGGCGGTAGCAGTCGCGCCGGTATCACACGTTCGCGCGCCCGTATCATGCGCAACAATTCCATTCGCGGCAGCGCCAGTGCCAGCGGAAACGCCAGCAGCGGTAGCGGACGCATTGGACCACCTGGTGTTATCATGGGTGGAAGTAGCGGTAGCTCGAGACCTATTGTCTCGGTGCCTGCACCCTTCGTACCCGAAGATCTTATCTCGCAGGTGAGGGGTTGTTGTTGTTGTCGTTGTCGTAGCTTTGTTGCTCGTCGAAGAGCGTCGTTCGATAATTTGCATTCGCAACTTGTATATTTCAGGCGCAAGTCGTGCTGCAAGGCAAAAGCCGCAATCTGATAATGCGCGAGCTGCAACGCACGAATCTTGACGTGAATCTCGCGGTGAATAATCTACTGTCGAGGGATGACGAGGAAGGCGACGATGCCGAAGATGCCGCTGACAATTACGTACCGGAGGATCTCATATCATTGCTGGACGGAGGATTCAACAACGAGCATTCTGTCATTATCGACGCTGCTGATTCTATGTTCTCCGAGGATGTTTTTGGTTATCCGGGTATAAGGAGGTAAGTCGATCTCTTTCATACGGCTTTTTTTTTAAAGAAAAACGTTATATTGTCAAAATGCTGCCAAGTTAATCTATTATAATTCAGTGATATATAACGATTTTTCTTCTAAGCATAGAAGCCTGAATTTTATCCTTTTTTTAGATTTAAGCATTTATAACAATGATTGTTTAGTTTTAATTTTCATCTCATCATTATTCATTTCACTCACCAAAAAGAAATGTTTTTTTTGTTGAGTTTTTAGAGCTTGTAAATAATGTATGATTGTCCATTGCCCCTTTTGCATGTACCTCAGTCGCAGCAGTTCGTCGCGACGGCTGACCAACGACCGAGACAGCGAAAGATCCTCGGAGCGCGACCGAGATCGCGATAGTTTCAGTCGTTGGCGCGATCGTCAATACTACGGACCAAGACGTTGGCTTGAGACTGCCTTGAAAGACTCTTGGGAGAAAGATCCAGGTATGATTGATTGACAATAATCAATGAAGGTTTTAATTTAGTCAATATCAATTTAACATTGCTATATTCTTATTTAGACATCAAAAAGAAAGAATTAGCATCACAAAGTCCCTTGTGGATCTCGGAAGAACTCGAATGGTGGAACGAGCGCACAGAACCAGCACCTCGATTTATTCAAATCGCTGCCCTTTACAGTGAATTGATAGCTATATCATCGACAGGTCAATTGTATCAATGGCGATGGTCTGATTCGGAGCCCTATAAACATCCAGATGTATGTTTTTTCTCTCAATTTAGACCTAAATCGAATAAATATTACATGTTATTACTATCGATTTTCAGAATCCAAATATTCATCACCCAAAAGCAATTCCACTAAACTTAGTTGGCGAAAAGGTATTGAACATATCTGCCACGGCGATTCGTTGTTCCGTGAGTACAGAGACTGGTAAAGTAGCGACTTGGCTAGATGAGCAACTGGGTAATGTTGCCTCAAGACTAGAGCATCCAGCGCAAGCATTCACCGAGTTTCAACTAGATAAAATCGTTTCGTTACACACTTGCTCGCTTTATACTGTCGCTCGACTTGAGACTGGTGCATTGTACTGGTGGTATGCATCTTTCGTATGTTTATACAATCGACGCAGATTAGCAGAACGAGAAAGCTAAATTTACGCTTTTGTTTTCCAGGGGTGTTTTGCCTTTCGCGCAGAGAATGAAATTGTGGGAAAAGTACAAAGCAAAATCCAGAAAGCACCGACCCTCGACAGTAGTAACATCTGACATTGCTTACGGCAGCCATGTGTGCATGAAGAATAGTCCAATTTACCAAGCTGGAGCAATAGGTATGTCAATCAATCTCATACTTTTATTTGCCAATAAAAAAAAATTTCACATAAAACGTCGTTTCTTTTTGCCAGGTTTCACCATAGCAAACGGCGTACCAAAAGTAGGCCAGCTGTTGTCAGCAGTGTGGAATCTCGACGCAGTATGTCGATTCAAAATCCTTCCCGCGGGAGCTTTACCACCCAATGTGATAACGGACAAAAGAGAGACAAACGGCAATGGGTCGTCGAGTAACAGCAGCAAGACCAGTCACAAAGAAACTGCCGACAGAATTGACATGCCACCACCACCGTCGCCTGCTTCCAGTACTTGCAGTGACACTGGCAGTATAACTACTAGCCACAGTAAGTGTCATTTTAATTATTTCTATGAAATACCTCTAAAGAGTGGCATGTCATAATTTTAAATTTGTTTCACGTAGAACGTCAAAAGCGCATGGCGCCAAAAAGCGAAAGCGAGCCAGATCGCAAGGACGAAGAAGACTGGCACCTGAAGGACGTAGTATTCGTGGAAGACGTGAAGACACTTCCCATAGGAAAAGTAATCAAAGTTGACGGCTGCTACGTGGCAGTGAAATTCTTCTCGAAAGACGCGAAGGAAAAGGAGAAAGACAAAGACTCCGATGCTCCGGCTGAAGAGCCGACAAAACTGCTTGCTGATTGTAGACTTCTTAGAAAAGACGAATTAGTTGTAAGTCGTTTATTCATTTAGCGAAGTCGTATAGCGAAAGATTACCGATAATTTGCTCTTTACAGGTAATAAAGTCTTCAATGAGTTCCCGAGCACCAGACTGTTTCCAGCGCACTCCGCGTCGCGTGAACATCGTCGAGGGTACAAACGAAAATCTTCTAACGATATCCACCGACGGCCAGGGTATCCACGCGATCTTGCGCAGTGGAAGTAAATTAAGCTACGTGATATACAATCTCAGCACTGGACGCTACGTTCAGGACTGCTACATTCCATCCGACATCTCATCGTTCCTCGGCTTACAACCGCAGAACGTTAGCTTCACTAGTGCTGGAGAGGTATAAAAAGAAAAATTCGATATACTCCTATTAACTCTGATTAGTTTGGAGAATTTTTTAACGAATGTTTTTCTTTTGTTTTATAGAGTAACGAATGTTCGATGATATTGCGCGACGGCAACAACACAATATATCCACTAGCAAAAGACTGCGCCGACGCGATACGTGATCCCAACTGGCTTGATCTTGTGCCGGTGTTGTGCATTGGCGCCTCGACCATTCCAATACCAAGTATTCCTGCTATGAACCTCAAGAGCCAAGTGGCTGTCATTGCTCTTGCTTTCGATAATCTACTGCTTATGCCTAGGATTTTGAGATGCGATTACGATGGCGTCAAGCAGGTTTTCGCTAATTTAGAACAAGACTTGAGTAAGTTTTAAAGAAGAATCAACGTAAATACTGAGATTACTTTTTTTTTTTCGGCAATTTTCTAATTGTACGAAATTTTTGTCGTAGAAGCGAATGCAGCACAAATGCAATCGATCCTCAACGAGCGCTGTGATGGTAATCGTAATATTCTCCACGCGTGTATCAGTATGTGCGCACCGACATCCAACAAAGAGAATGAACAAGGTATTTAAATGAATCATTATTTTACTCGTGACTGAAATAATAATATTTTTAACTTGCGTATTTTACATCAGCGGGCATTGAACACGAATTAGTGACGAATACTGTTGACGCCAGTTCTGCTCCGATCGAAGAGCCAATTCCAACACTAAGCTGGCCCCCCGAAGCTTTTGACAATACATCTGGAGAAGAAGATTCCTTACTTGGCATTGGAGCTAGTAGCATTTCCATGATGAATAAGAGTGGTACGTTATTTGACCAATAAAAAAAAATTAACATGATCGTTTAGAATATGGTAGAAGATTCTATAATATGTTTATATTTTGTAGGTTCAGCTACAAATAACACCTACATTATAGATTCAGTTGAGAGACGCAACAATGCCTTACTAATATTGAAATATATGTGCGAGAGTCCAGTCTTAGCTCCGCATCTCAAAGAATTACTGTCTGCCAGGTAAGTAACCGTTGTGTAGACAACTTCCTTGAAAAACTTGCAACTATTTTACAAAATTCATCATTTTTACAGAGACGCACAAGGTCAAACCCCACTGATGCTGTCAGTGTCAGTGCGTGCCTATCACGCGGCCCTAATAGTTTTGGACACAATTCAACGCGTAGGTCGAGATGCTAAAGACTGCTCGTCGATGATCCTCCCATCGGACGCAAGTCCCGACTTATCACCTCTCTTTGTCACATGTTGCAACGACACTTGCAGTTTCACTTGGACAGGCGCAGATCACATCAATCAAGACATCTTCGAGTGTCGCACCTGCGGGTTGACTGGCTCGCTGTGTTGCTGCACGGAGTGCGCGCGAGTTTGTCATCGTGGCCACGATTGCAAATTGAAAATCACATCGCCAACGGCTTACTGCGATTGTTGGGAGAAATGCAAGTGCAAAGCTCTCATCGCTGGAAGACAAACTGCCAGATACGATCTTCTGTGTCGTCTGATAACCAGCACAGATTTGGCGACGAAGATCAACTCCAGGGGAGAATCGATTTTATTATTCCTCGTGCAAACGGTCGGCAGGCAATCTATCGAACAGAGACAATTCCGTTCAGCACCAAGGCAACGCTCGACTTCGGCTAACCGTAAGAATCCATCGTCGGATGGTATTGGTGCTGATTCCGACATGCCCGATCACGATCTCGAGCCACCGAGATTCAGTCGTCGCGCTTTGGAGAGATTGTTGAACGACTGGCCGGCAGTGCAATGCACCATTATGTCTGGCGTGCACGAGAATTCGAACGATCAATTGTTCGGGGACGAAGGTCAAGCTTGCAAGCAAAGCGGCACTGCTTTGTTGGATAAGTTCACGCATTCGCTGTTAGTGAAATGCAGCGCCGAGATGCTAGACACGTTGTTGACGACCTTGATTAGAGAGCTGCAGAATGAGAATGTGCCTGGTAGGCAAGAAGAGGCTATCACAGTCGCTAGGAGATTCGTCAGATCCGTTGCCAGGATCTTCGTTATTTTCACTATCGAAATGGCGCCTAATACCACAAAGAGAAGGAGGTAAGTCTCACAAGTTTTATTCAAAATCATTTGCAACAATAATTAAATACTCAATATGTATGAAAAATTGCAGCGCTAGCCAAGCATCACAGCCACTGATGAAATGCCGGAGAATATTCCAAGCTCTGATCAAACTAGCCGTAGAAGAGCTTTGCGAGACTGCCGATTCTCTAATTGCACCAGTTCGCCTAGGAGTTGCCAGACCAACAGCTCCATTCACTTTAACTAGCTCTGCCATCGAAGTGATCAACGGCTCGGAAGAGTTGTTCTCCATCGAGCCTCTTATTCCTCATAGCGGCCTAAACCCACAAAATCTCGAGTCCACTCTTCAAGCTGAACAAGGAAATAATAACATATCTATTGCCAGGGATGTGTCTGCTATGGACGAAGCTGAGCCAGGCGAAGGTATGATTTAAAAAAAATGTCTTTAAAAAAGGAATGATTGGTGAAAGAAACTACATTTGAATAATTGATTACAGAAGTACCAATGGATTTGGATGGTGACATAAGCGAGCACGAAGAATCATCAGCACCAGTAAACGCTCAACCTTTGGGTGAAGTCGACGCCAGTGCAGTTGTTGGCGAGGAACCAGCAGGCGATGGCGAGTCTGACACCGAGTTAGATTTATTAGTCGAGGCGGAAACTGAATCTGATTCGGATGACAATCACAGTAATCAGGATGCTGCCTCAGCTCAACGTAGTGTTCAGACAGGTGCTACTGCCGGTTCGGACGGTGGAATGAACTCGATTTTGTTGTATCCTGAAGACGAGTCAGGAGAGTCTAGCCAACAGGAGGATGATGAAAGTGAAGCTGGCGAGACTGATGAACAGGATACCGAGGAATTCCAGATTGGAGATGAACAACTTGAAAGACGAAGGTTGGTAGATGAAGAATTTTATTGTTTACGTTGCTTTTTCTTTGGGTTTGTTTTGTTTGTTGTGTACGAGATGTGGCGAGAATTTTTTTTCGAATTTTTTGTTTCGGTTATATAGTTCAATTGTGCAATCATGATAGAATTGAATTAGAATTGTCATTTTAACGATGTATATGAAAGGTAGTACTATTGTTGGCAGAAGTACTTCCTGATTTTTTTATCGTGCATATTTTGTTTTTTTAAATTTTTTTCAACGTTAAAAATTCGAAAGTTCGCATATCATTTGCTTAATTTTTTACTATTAAATGTTATTATTGTGCCACGAATAACTGTATGTTCTCATAATTATTGTTATTCGATGTAAAAAGTTATCATCGTCAACTCTGCAATCCCACGCGCAGAGTCAGTAAATCTCACCCATGGTCACAGCGAAATAACACTCGACAACACTCATCAACCCAAAAAATCTAATCAGCAAAATTAAAAAAAAAATACAAACCAAAAATCAATTTATCATAATCTCGCCATGTAATACAATTTCTCTGAAACTCACCAGCTCGTCGACCTCAACCATGTTAAACTCACGTTCCAGTGGTTCGACCGGCCACTCAAATCGCAACAACCTGGCTCCGATGTCAATGCAGTGGGCAATTCGTAATCGCGAGTCCAGTACACGCACGACTGGTCTTCGCGTCACCGGTGGTAGCAATCTCGTGTTCATCGATCCGTCGTCACTGCGACGATCGACGACAACGTCGGCCGTGGCTGCAGCTCAAGAACCGATTACAATGGGTACAACTGCCAGTTGCCTTGCTCGGGCTTTCGGTATCGTCATTCGGCAGATCGCCGATTTGCTCACCATGATGCAGGATTACAAGATGGTCGCGCCCGCTCTGCCGAGGACGTTGGAAGTTGGTTTCTTTGATGCATTTAACCTACAGGTATATTTCGGATCTCGTTTGAGAAACATGTGAAACATTAAGAATGAGATCTATAATAACAAACTTTCATATTCTAGATGTACTTGGAAGCACATTTAAAGCCAACCTGGGATTGGTTGATAACTGTGATGGACGCAACTGAAGCCCAGCTGCGTTTCGGTGTATCCTTGACCCGCAGCGCCGACCCAACGCACCCGGAACATCCGCTAAACAGTGCACCATCGCTATCGGGTGGTAACTTCACCGGTCTCCTCAACTCGGCAGCTCTGTCCTTGTCGCTTCAAGGCAACACAGGACGCAGCGCACGCAGTGGAATATCCAGTGGCGGTGGTGCTGGTGGAAATATATCCACGAGCCAAAATCCATCGAGAGTCACCGTTGGATTTTCCGGCATCAGCGAGGCATCGCGTAGCGGTAGAGAACGTGAGGGTATTGTTTTTTAAGACTACTGTCCTGTCGCGTTGCCATTGTGTTTCGGGTAATGCAGGACTAAACTTCCGATCGAACAAACGATTGCTGACGTGCGATTTTGCTTTTTTTTTTGTTCTCGCAATGCAGGTAGCGATGGTCACTCGGCGAGGAGAGAATTTTTGTCGTATTGCTTGTCGCTGATGAGAGCGCACAATGCCGAGCACAGAGATAGTTTGCCAGTGTTGGACGTATCGGCGTTGAGACACGTGGCTTATGTATTCGATGCTTTGGTGTATTACATGAGGTCGCTTTCAGAACCGATCTCGACGAGAGGCGAGACTTCGCACAAAGAACCTGCGGATCCAGCTTGGAATGATCAGGTAAGAAAAATAAAACTCATCCTTGATTACAAAAGTTTGAGAAGTGATGTGGTTATAATAACGTTTCACTTATGTCTTTCCAGGATGAAAACGACAACGAGGAAGGCGAGGAAGATAACTTACATGCGAGCAACACGATGGAAACTGATTCAGTCGATTACCCCGATCTTCTAAACATCCCAGGCATGTCGAGTAGCGCCACATCGACTCCTGCGCCCAACAACACAACCACGTCGTCAAATTCAACAGGCAAAGGCCGAAAGCATCCATTCCTTCAACGCTCGGATTCGACATTGTGCTTGGGTTGCCCAGCACTCGATCCATTCGACACGGCTATGGCCGAGGCTCTGCCTCTCGCAGACCAACCGCATCTATTACAACCTCACTCACGAAGAGAAGATTTGTTTGGCGTACCTCGACATTCACCTGGTGGATCTAGTATCGATGGTTTACCCACGCGATTGGGTTTGTCCACCAGAAATGTCGAAGGACAGTTGAATTCTAGCCTTATGTTCGGTCACACTGGCGATCAGGCTAAGAGCAGTGAGAGGAGGGGTAATGGAACTAGCGTGGAACTGAATACCAGTAAATACAATGTAAGTTTTATCATTTGAATTTATAAATTTGTTGCGATTCACTGTACAAACGAGCGACAATTTATCATCAGGACAAACAGAAAACTTTGGCGCAACAGCCAGCCGAGCCACAGCCAGTCGCTGCAGTGGTGGAGCAACAAACCGACAGGGCTCCCATCATCGTCTCGCCGAACAATCAACCAATGGACACGGAAAGCATCAGTATTCCACAGAAATCAAACAAAGTCGAGCGTAGCGTGATTGTTCGCGCCGGAAGCAGCAGCGCTTGTGCCCAGGACACGCAGAACAATGTAAATAAACAGGTAAGACAGTTATTGAAATTCATACGTTATTATACCTAGTACATAAAATTTCAGAGTTGAATAAAAATGTATAATGTCTTCGTTCGCAGTCGAGCGTCGTAGCTACGGAGGTGCTGGTAACCGCTATAACGAACGAATCTCCAGTGGTCGCCGCGAACGAGGAGGTGGTTGATTTGGCAATCTCGCAAGACGTGCAAGACTCGACTGAGACGAGTCAACAGCAGCAGCAGCAACAACAGCCAGCGGTACCACCGACACCCGTCAGAGTACCGATCTCGACGATCGGCGCCAAAATCTCGCACAACATTCTGCTGGGCAGATGGCGACTTTCCCTCGACTTGTTTGGTCGCGTCTTCATGGAAGACGTTGGCTTGGAGCAAGGAAGTATCGTTTCGGAATTGGGAGGATTTCCCGTCAAAGAAGCTAAATTCAGGAGAGACATGGAGAAGTTAAGGAATTCACAGCAGAAAGACATCACATTGTCTAAGGTAATTTAGTAATCCAGTACCTGGTGTACTTTGAAGATGAGCAACGATAATGAACGTATGTAAATTATATTTTCTAGGTTGAACGTGATAGAACTCAACTCCTCGTTCAAACAATGAAGGAATTGAATACACAGTATAACCTTTACAACAGACGAGCATCTAACACACCGCCGCTAGCGGTAAATCGTGTTAAAGTCACATTCAAAGACGAACCTGGCGAGGGTTCGGGCGTAGCAAGAAGTTTTTATACAGCGGTAGCGGAGGTAAGTACCATCCTGAAAAAATCCTCAGTTTCAAATCACTATTAACGCTACGTTCTCTTGTTTGACTATGTTTTTACAGGCACTTTTAGCTAACGAGAAACTACCGAACTTAGAAGCGGCACAAGTAGGTTCTAAATACACACAGTACAACGTTCTGCAGAAACTTAAGATTAAGGATCGTGATCGTGATCTTCGAAGACAAGTAAGTTATTTTTAATCGAAGTGATTTAATCTATTCATTTACGTGTTTTTACTTCGACGGGCCATAGACCTTTTGAGTTGGTCAATTTAAGAAACAAAATTTGGGCAGTTTTATATGAGATCTATAATACGATAGATGGAATTTCGAGAAAATCTAGTAGACGATGGCTAAATAAGTCCGATGATTCTGTTGTATCTATGTAGATATTCTGCGCTATGTGGGTCCAAAGTAACCTTAGTAAAATCGAAGGTTACATCAGGGTCTCTTCCCATTGATGAAGTAAACACCACCAAACATCTCAAAAAACTTTGTGAAAAAAGGGATCAATAAAACAATCCTCGTTACAGTCTTACTAAATGTAGTTTTTTGTTCTTCCAATTTTCAGAATTCCCGTTCATCCGGAAAGTGCCGAGAATCCCGACGCGCCTTGTCCTTCGAAGCGCGTTCATTCCACCCATCGACATCACTTGAAGGCTCCTCATCGTCGTCTGGCAATGCATCATCATCGCATACATCGTTCGGACACAGCAACAACGATCACTTGACGATGCATCAGCAGCAACTCGGCGATCGACTGTATCCGAAAGTCTATGCTTTGCGACCGACACACGCCGAGAAAATAACAGGCATGTTACTCGAGATGAACCCAGCGCAGCTGTTGATGTTACTCGCGTCGGAGGAATCTCTGAGGCAGAAGGTCGAGGAGGCTTTCGAATTGATTCACAGTCACAATCAGGACCTTGCTAGCGAGGCACTTCTTGATCTCGATGTGTTTAGCCTTACTGAACGTTGCGGTGCTAAGAAGAAGAATCAACTAGGTACGTTGTTGAAGATTTTTCAAAGAAAATCCATCAATTTTTGAAGACAAAATTGTAAAATTTCGATTTTTTTTTACAGAAAGCGCAATAATTGACGACACAGAGGACAACGCGCCGCTATTCTATTCGCCCGGAAAACGTGGCTTCTACACACCAAGACAGGGTAGAGGTAGTTACGAGAGACTCAATGCCTTCAGAAACGTGGGACGTCTTATTGGCCTGTGTCTACTTCAAAACGAGTTGTGCCCTATATTTTTGAATCGGCACGTGCTGAAATACATACTGGCGAGGCCAGTGAGGTTCCATGACCTTGCATTTTTCGATCCCGTCATCTACGAGAGTTTGAGACAGTTGGTCATCGATGCGGAGACTAAGGATCCCAGCAATTTGTTCCAATTAGATCTTACGTTTAGGTGAGATAACGCTACTGATTTGTTTTATTCGATTTTTGATAAGGCGGGATTTACAAACGTATCGTATAGCATATGTTCACGAAGGAAATTATCAAGCAGATATTTTCAATCCAAGATAAAATGAAATTTAAAAAATTACTCAATCAATCAATGACGATTATCGTTTAGTTATCACAATTGACTTATTTACAAGCTCAATCAAGACAGGTGATCGATAATCAATTGATTTATCAAAGAAATATCAAATTTTTTATGTTAACACGTTCGCTGCGACGGTAGCAGAAGCTGTTTTTTCCCGTGGTGCGAAACGTATATTTTTGAGGGTTTGATGTTAAAATAATTAATAATCGGTTTTATAGGATAGGTATGGCATCCTCTAACTCTCCAACACCCTAAATATGCATTACCCATATTGGGTCACGCCGCACTGTAGTAATGTTGTTGACGTACAGTGCGGCATGACCCAATATGGGTCATGCATTTTTATGATTTCACTTT
>JAWWMK010000032.1:15010792-15035421 GCA_035047105.1 Galeopsomyia nigrocyanea | reverse complement strand
TAAATTTGTTATAAAATAATGCATAGCATATACTATCATCTTTTTTAGATATTTCAACAGCGATTGTATGCCTAAAAGGGTCATGCATTTTTATAATTTCACTTTTAAATTTGTTATAAAATAATGCATAGCATATACTATCATCTTTTTTAGATATTTCAACAGCGATTGTATGCCTAAAAATAATAAATAATGCAAAAAAATCCCTAAAAATAAAAAAAGTATCATGAAAAAACGTAAAATATTCGAATAGTAAATTTTTTAGAACGACGAAAACTATTTCTTTCCGAGGTGCCATACAGTAAGAAAATCGATTATAGAAGTCAGAAAACTCAAAATAGCAGTTGAGAGGTCGATTTGAAAGTGAAATCATTTATGACCCATATTGGGTCATGCCGCACCTGGTGAATAAAAATTATGACCCAAATAGAGTCATGCCGCAGCGAACGTGTTAAGTAACTGTAAAAGCTTCGAATCTTAAAAAAAAAAACTGTATTATATAAAATTCAAAATTCTTTATGAAACTTCATTCTAATCCAATTTTGATTTGCTTTACAGTATCGATCTGTGTCCCGAGGAAGGCGGTGGCTCGATCGAACTGGTACCAGCCGGTCGTGACGTGGAGGTGACGTCGAGCAACGTATACGACTACGTGCGCAAGTACGCGGAAGTGCGTATGATTAAAGTTCAAGAAAAAGCACTTGAGGCGATCCGAGAAGGTGTCTTCGATGTACTTCCTGAAGGTGCACTCGACGGACTTACCTCCGAAGATTTACGTTTACTTCTCAATGGAGTTGGCGACATCAATGTTTCGGTACTCATCTCGTATACATCGTTCAATGACGAGTCTGGCGAATCGACCGATCGTCTTGTCAAATTCAAACGCTGGCTTTGGTCTATCGTCGAAAAAATGTCACATGTCGAGAGACAGGATTTGGTGAGTAGTGCTTCGTTTCTTTTGGCTTTCGAGAACGTTAATAATTGTGGTGCGATTTTGATTGTATTTGACAGAAAACCGATTCAAGTTTGAATTTCGCATTTTATATATACAACGTTTTTGGAACTGTATAAAGTTATTACAATTAGGACAGCGTTGAATTGTAAACAAACATATTCTCTCCTAGGTGTACTTCTGGACGGGTTCGCCAGCATTGCCAGCAAGCGAAGATGGTTTCCAGCCGATGCCGAGCGTGACGATTCGACCGGCAGACGACGCCCATTTACCCACAGCCAACACCTGCATATCCCGTCTATACGTGCCGCTGTACAGTTCGCGTCACGTGTTACGGCACAAACTGCTACTCGCGATCAAGACCAAGAATTTCGGTTTTGTTTGAACGATCTATATACTAAATCATAGTTATACACACACACGCACACACACACGACAATGGAAACTTGTTGTCTAACGCGCCACCCTCGACGCTCGCATAAGCGTGTCACGCGCCATTTTAAAAATTAACCGGAATAGCGATAAGGAAAGCATTTTTTTAACGCGACGTTATAACGGAATATTGTAAAAAAAAATGAAAAAAAGAAAATACACGAATACGAAGGAGGAGACACGTTTCTTAACGCTATTCGGAGCTTTTTAGGTTAATTAAGCAAAGAGTACTGTGACTAGAACTCGATTCATTTTTCAGCTTGTTTTTAATTGGGCCGTCGAAGCGTTTTTAAAGGCCTCGAGGGTAACGCTAGGATATCAAGTTTTCGATTTCATCTCCCCTCTCCTTTTCGCCTTTTGAACGAATATCGTGAGTGGAATAGACGGTTGAAATGGTTACGTGTTGTTATATCTTATTTCTTTATCTCTATGTCTCTACTCTCTCTACTCTTTCTCTTTTTTTTCTAACTTTCTTCCTAGGAAAAAAGTTTATAACATTTATAAATTTATAAGGTGTAATTATGCTCTTTAAAACGGCCGTCATGCGATGTACGGTGTTGTCGCTTCGCTCGTCTTGACTATTAAGGTTTTAAGTTTATCAAGAAGAAAAAAAAGTGTCATATTTAGCCTTTATATAGTGAATCCCCGATATTTCAAATAAAACTTTCGCTGAAAATCAAATGACGGATTTATTGCATCGTAGATCCAGACTAAACACGAGTATCAGTTGTTTATCTCTCTTTTTTTTTGTTATTTCACGATATTTAACCCGCTTTGAGAAGCGAATTTGCAATTGAGAAGAAAAAAATAATTTTTTTTGTTATTATTATCGAATGTTTCTGAGATATCAACAAGCCTGCAGTAATTGATGAAAATGTTATAAAAACATTTTTTATTTTTAAAAACACGCGTAGTGTTTTCTTAGAACTAAAAATACAGGTTTTGAGTTTTGTAATGTTCTTATGAAAAAAGAAGGAACTATTATTTTTGTTTTTTTTTATCCAGAAGCATTTTACTCATCGTCATCTCATTACTTATCCATATGAGATCGAAGTATTACTGCACACTTGTTAAATTAATTGTAATTATCCAGGTGCATAATAAATTAATCTCATAGTCGTGAATCACGAATTTTTGTGAAACTATGGGTGAATACTTTATAAAAAAAATCAATGGAAATAAAGATAAACTTGATTTTTACAATTAAAAATTTCTTTTTATTAGGCGTGTAATAATTGTAACATAAGACGTAGACAAGAATGCGAAATTTTTTTATTCTTCGTCGAAAAATGTTTCGCGCATATACATATTAAAAGAGCAGATAAGCGTTTGCTCACGCATCGATAATTTTTTTTTTCCTTATGTTACGCACCACCTTAAAAAAAAACAAAAAAAACGGAATTGCACTACACAAGCGAGGTGTAGAAAATCATTGAACTGGAATTCCAAATAAATGCACGGCGAAACTAAAAGGAAGAACGAATTTTGACTACACAATAGTAATAAAAAAAACATTACGCAATCCTCTAAATTCTTTGGAGAAAATTCGCCGACGTGGTTTCGTGTCTACAAATTTCACAGAGGCTTTGGTATTTTTTCTCTCGTCGAAAAAATATAATCCAATATATGACAGACGGTGACGCGGGGGAGGGACGCGGGGAACGCGGGAAGAGTAAAGTTTTGGCTTCTAGCTGCCTTTTTTTTTTATCAAAAATTCCATCGCTCTGGTGTGTGTGATATTTTACAGTAAAAAAAGCAAAGCACTTTCACTTGTTCATCATCGCGCTGTCTCGCAGCTCTTAGTTTTTTTTATGTTTGTTAAAAAGAACCATTTTTACATGCTTCGAATCGTGTATTTCCAACGTATACAGTAAAAAATATTTTCGATCGTTCGTAGTTTTCACTTCGTTACTCATCATCTTTACAGAGAAAAAAAAACATTTAAAAAAATGACATGGAAGGGGGTAGGAGAGAAAAAGAACAAAGGAGAACTCACTAACGCGCTAGATCGTGTACAATATATAATAAATCTCATTATTTATAAATTTCTAAAAATCGTAAAGTTATATACAATAATCATACGACGTATGTGTGTTTGAATGTGTGTGTAGTGTGTGTGTATGAGGGGGGTATCCTTATGTACAAGCGGTTACCTACTGGCCAGTTGGGCCTGTGTTAGGCGGCATTTTAGCGGCCGTCGACTGACTTAGCTGAGCCAGTGTTTCTGGGCTAGCATGAGCTTTGAGGATCGAGTTCTCAGCCTCGAGCTGATTTATACGATCCATCAACTCAGCTATCTTTTCTTTCAGCACCTCCACCTCTTCGCGTACCGCGAACATGAGGTGGCTTTTCACCAGGTCCTGTAATGCACACACACACGCACATCAAGCAATTTAGTAAGCTATCTCTGATTTGCATTAGCGATAAGGGATTGGTTTGTAAGGTTTTGAATGTATCTGAAATTACTATTTGAAACGTGTAAGGGATAACGGTCGAATGCGTCGATTCTCAATATAATTAGTTTTCTTCAATTTCTATTCCAGAGTTTTTTTATAATCAATTTTACAATCAATATAAAATGTTAACGTTAACAATTAAAAATTAAAATATTCACATCTATTGTGAAAGACGCCGTCGACTTGAATCTCACAAAATATTTTTGATGAAGCTACGTTAAATGTAATAATTTAATGCAAGTTCATGTAACATCTAAATGGAAGTTTCAGATATACTACTGTTTTCATTCAGATCACTAAACATTGTAGAATATAGACATTATTCGTATTTTTGATTCACAAATCTATGAATAAAGTACTTTTGTGAAACAAAAATTAGGATGTTTTCATTGAATAATCTGAATAGAATAATTAATCATCACATTGAAAAAGCATTACACACTTTGGAAATTTGAATTTTTAGTACTATTATTTTTTTATAATAAATAGCAATACTGAAGATAAAACTGAAATTTGTTAGCTATTATTGTACATTTACGTTTTAATAGCGTGTAAATAAAAAGTTTTTGATAAAATTTATTATTTCATTTTCAAACACACCGACCGACTGTTTTGATTTTTATTTGCAATTTTCGAGAAGAATTTGCAACAAAAATAATATCGATAGGAATAAATAGGTTCATTAATATTAAGAATTACGAGGGTTATTATATAATTCAAATACTCACCATAGCTTGTTCGATTTTGTTATCGATAGCAACAGCACTGGTACCCGACATACTGAAAATTAAAAAAAAAACGATTAGAAAACGATTAGTTCACAGTGATTCATACAAATTTGTTTCAGTAAATATAATTTACAAATTAAAATTAAACAGCATAACTTTATTCACATTCAAAAACGTAACGTAAATAGTTTCAACGATTCAAACATTTTCAAGTAAAACACGAAGGTAAACAGAACAAAAACTATAAATATCATCAAATGCTACCAAATTAGTCCTACCTCTCGTTATCCTCGTGGGTCTGCTGGTCTTCAGCATTCTGCGTGACCTCAGCGAGCGACTCGAGCAGAGCAGCATCCGCGGCTAATGTTTGTCCAGGCGTCACGGTCGCCATTGGAATACCTGATTTGGAGTCCTGCTCCTGGTCAGTTGGCTGCTGCTGTTGATGCTGGAATGGCACGTTGCCTACCATCTGAACGGGGGCATTACTTGCACCCGTCGACGTTTGTTGCTGCTGCTGCGGCGGTGGACCTGGTTGCATTTGTCCTTGTGGAGCCATCACCTGTGCAAAGACGCTTGTTGGTTATTTTACTGGCGATCTTTACGATGAAGAATGAATCATTGGTTGCGATCATTTTGAACGTCTATGCAATTAAAATATCAAATGCAATTAGGTATACAATTTTCGTTCGGACAGGCTATGCAATTGTTCAACGTAGTGAAAATTACTTAAAAACTCACGAAAACGTTTAAAAGTTGCCAGTCATTTGACTGAACGTGTACATCTTTTAACGTAGTTTAACATGGAATTTCAATATTGCAAATGATTCACTACTTGGAATTTCCGAGCTTTCGATAAATGTACAACGAGAATCGACGAGCAGAAATTCGTTCGCTCGACCTTCACGCGCATTAAAAATAAAACTACTCGAGCATTAAAAATAAAACTACTCGCAATCAAGACATTACCTGGCTCTGTGGCTGCATCTGTTGAGGTTGCTGTTGCTGCTGCGCCGCATTGGCTTGAGGAACTGTGTGAATGTTCTGCATGCCGGGCATCGCCTGCATCGCGGCAGCTTGCAACGACTCCTGCGTCGTAGGTTGCGACGTCGCCGGTGGTGGCTGTTGCTGCTGAGCTTGCTGCAGTATAGACGGCTGCGAGTTCGGTGCTTGCGCCTGCGGCACGTACGTCGTCGTCGAGTCATCCGTTGGATGCTGCTGCTGCTGCGGTTGTGGCGCTACATTGTTCCCTTGGGCGACGGTACTGGAAGATACGAATTTTTTTTTTTTTGAGGATATTTAGAATTTTTGGAAATTAAATGGAATATTGTGATGTTAAATTGTTTTTTGAAAGAGACGTTGGCAAACTTTATCATTGACATCGACACGCTCATTGACTTTGCTCGAAGTGGAATGCATTGTTGCAAACGTAGAAAATTAATTGTCACTCTGGATCGTAAAACCACAAAAACAATTAATTACAAAAGAAATGTGTTCAAGACCGTTAGAATAATAAATCGCCTCTCTTTCATTCTCTCTTCATCGTAAAAATTAAAAAGAAGCATACCATCCTTGTTGCGTGAGTATAGGAATAGCCCCTTGAGGCATACTCTGCGTCTGACCGATATTGCCAGCATGAGTACCCTGCAGATTAGCCGGTAAAGTGGCACCTTGTGGATTAGCTTGCTGCTGCTGTTGTTGCTGTTGTTGCTGCGGTGTCTGCGACGACTGGAAGTACTGTGGTGGCACGACGTAACCCGTTGGATGTTGTTGTTGTTGCACTTCAGCCGGATGTATCGTACCATTAGCATCGACATGCTGCTGCTGCTTACCGTCGTCGACTTGTTGCTTGTCAGTTTGCGTGAGAACACCAGTATCGCTAACCCCATACGACACGCACACCTCGTTCGGATCGCTAACTTTCGGAGTACTCATCGCTGCTGGCTGATTGACCGACGTATGGTCCAGATAGTCCATACACGTCCAACGGCCACGCTTGAACGGCTCCGTGCTCTCGATTTTGACCACTTTAAACCTCTCGTTCCTACCTGTAACATTTATTTTTTTTTCTTTCGTCAGCGTGGGTGTAGTTTGACAGAGATCTTTTTTTAGGGAGTATGATTCAACGGTAATTTTAGCTTCGTCGGTACTATTTTCACAAGAATAGTAGTAATTTAAAAAAGAAAAAAAAAAGACGATCATACGACGTCAATAGTTTTGGTACGAGATTATTTCTCTCGAGAGCTTACCATGCGAATGAACCTCCCGCAGATCGGCATCCTGCTTGGCGTTGCTCGACAGCAGGTTGATAATATTGTTGTCGGTGACCGAGGCGATGTCCAAGGCATTGATATTGTTTTCGTTGCTGGAATTGTTGGCGCTGTTGGCCTCGGACGACGGCACGATGGCCAAGCCGTACTGCGAGCTCGTGGGTATGACGGGCGCGGTGCTGAGCGCGGCGTTACTGGTGTTGAAGAACACATCGTCTTTGGAGAACGTGTCCTCGGAGTAGCTCGGCGTCTCGATATCGGTGATGCGCGAATGCTCGACGCTGTTGTCCTCGGTGTGCGACTCGTCGAGATCGTCGTTAGAGTCCTCGCCCGTGTCATTGCTCATGCGACAACCGACGGTCACGCTCGTTATCTGGAACGACGAGGTTTTCTTCTGGCGTCCAGCGCCCGGCGAACTCGTTGCTCCTCCTCCGACGCCCGCCACTGAATTCGTCGTCGTCGCCGCCGCCAATGGGATCGACACTGAGCCCAACGACTGGCCATGGTGATGATGGTGATGCTGTGCTTGCAGTTTACCTGTTGATTTTTTTTGGCCATGTTAAAATTATCGTTGAGATTGATCGAAAGTGTTTGAGCGTTGAACTTAAAAATGTCAGACATGTGAAATCGATACGTGGATAATCGTTAAAAAAAAATAAAAATAGAAGTATACAACGACAAAGTCAGTAAAAATTATGATATTTAGTTAGCGTATCGCCTTATATCTGGCAAGCACGCGACATAAAGTGAAATACGTACGTATACAATTATTGACCGAAAGATCGAAACTTTCTCGTGACGGTTGTATCGTCGAAAAATAGCGTGCAAAAATTCGATTTAACAGATACGTACTTGCATAGAGAAAAAGCGTGGAATAATACTGAAAGCACCAAGCGCAGCCGACGAAATACATTCTTTTTTTATCTCAAACGCAATTCCGCACGAACGAAAATGTTTTTCTCTAAAAATCAATTTTCTACATTGCAGCAATTGCGCCGAAAAACAAAAAAAAAACAAAAAAAAACTCGCGACAATCGATTTTTCGTCGAGCTGTCGATTGTAATTTTTAACAATCTCCGCCTGTAAACGTAATAATTCTCATAACGATAAAAAAAATTTCGTAATCTCGTTATAATCAATACACGATCGCGCACGAACCTTTTTTGATGATGTCGCACGACGCAATGATAAAGAGGGACAATAAAAAATATAACAGAGAGAGAGACGAGTCTCCCCCTTCCTCAATAAAGCAATAAAATACGTCACAAGCGCGAATGTAACGAGGTGTCGACTTTGAAGGCATCATACTCTCTTGCCGACTGGCAAAGTTTCGACAATAACAGGATGAAACCTGCCGAGTTCAATTTTGGAGAGCTTTCAACAAGTTATTAATGAAAAACACCTGAATTTAATCGTATGTAAGTTGATTGTTGTACATTTATTTTATTTAACTTTGTGTAAGATCAATGATTCATCAAATTTAATTTAACATAAACTATGCGAATTTTCTAACAAAGAACGTGTGATTGGATAAATCATAGACTCAATCAGAAGGATAAAAAACGTTTGCCTTGATTAGTTCAAGCAAAGTTTCTTAAAAAAAAATAAAATAAAAACTTCCGTTAACAGTACAATTAAAAATCAAGTTTTTTTTTTCAGAGAGTCAACCTTACCGACCTACTTAACCGATTTCTCTCCACGATAACATCGCATATACCAATTTCACTCGAAGCAACTTTGTCGGATAAATTTACAAACCCGCGCTGTCGTTGCTGTCGAGTCTAATGGACTCGGTAGTGGTGCGCTGCACCGGAGCGGATATTTTCCTCGTTGGTAGATGTCCGAGCCGAGGACTCGGAGTCGTGTCGTTGTGCTGCTGCTGTTGCTTTCTAACCGCGTTGTCCCCCATCTCGCCGGCGGCCGGCCCTTAGCAGGCCTGTCGTCGTTCCAAATCTGAGCACTTTATAATGCATAGCACCATTTCGCCGCCGAGACGAGCTCAGCGCTGCTCCTCGCCGCTCGCCAAGCGCAGACCTCTTCCACGTGGTACGTGCCAGTTTCCTGGATCAAAAAATCATCAATCGTTATTGCGGGACAAATCAGTATATTTTTATTGCGAGATTTTTTGAATTTTTTTTTTCAAAGACGTTTTTTTTCTTTTAAATCATCTAAACGACTTCAGATGAGCTAACACCATTTTTTAGAATATCAAACACTCAAGTTGATTTTACAAAGACTGACGAAAATTATATAGATACCGTATATGCTGTTTGATGCGAATACAATCAGAATTGCAATCAATCAATCGAAAGCTATGATTCATAAATGCATAACTTTGTAATATAATGAATCACATGTGTGATTTATATAAGTAGCATCATGACTCGATGGATTTTTTCATATACCTTCTACCAATTATGGTGTGCTTTAATACCAACCAGATATGCTGATTTCTCGTTATAAAACAAGAAGATGGAAGAAATTTAAATTGATAAGTTGAGTTGTGAGTTCGTGATATTGAAGCGATGATAGTTAATATTTGAGAGCAATAATATTGCCAGTTATCTGTAAATTATTTATGCAGTGAGAATCAAAGTGAATATTTATAGTTTCTATGAATCTAGTGATGTTTTTTGCACATGATAATAGCCAGGAAATTATGAAAAGGATTATGATTCTACAAGCAATACTCATGAGAAATATTATATTAAATTGAAATTGATCAGCTCTTATAGAAATATAATTTTGCAGTCTAAGGATTTTAAATTCACTCTTATTGATTTTATGTACTGCAGTACGTTCAGGTATGAGCTATATATCAATTACACTGTTCACAGTCCAATCATCTACAACCATCATGAAGTCATGATTAAGAACACAAAATGATCTCTATGATGAAATTAAAATCTAATCACAATTAAATGATAAAAAGCTTGCCATTTGTGTGAGACATAACCTCCCTCTAATCTTCAATACAGTCTATTTCAGAGTATCATAAACCAGATTTAACAGAAATCAATGTAATAAGTAAGTATATATACACTTGGAAGGCTTATATTTCACTGTGTGAATAAAATATACACGAATGTTCGATAGCATAAAAAACTGATTTACTCCAAAATGGAATATAAAGATCAACTGACTTTGCAATGAGTAAAATTAACTTGTCACATGCTAATTGAGTAGACTGGATTTTTCAAGAACTCTGACCGCAAGAGACCATCATTCTTCACAATTGAATAACATTTCATCTACAAAACCACAATAGCCACCACGGAATAACCTCTACATTATCTCAAAGCTTACTTCAACAGCACCATATAGATATGAAAATCTGCCTTGGCAATTCACTCGTCATTTTTTCCTATTGAACGAGACACTTTCAAAAGCATCATACAAAAAAAACAAGACTAATCTGGAATTACCATTCTATGCTGGATAATGATGATCAATACAAAAGAAACCTCAACAATAATCTTCTGTCTCTGTCGAATCATCCAATTTGGAGCAAAATTACAAGTGAATGGCAGAGAGCTGCTGTCAAATTAAACGGTACTGCCCCTAGTAACACCTGAAATAATCCTCAATTGAAGCTGATGAGCAGATAGAAAAACGTGCCTGGGATTTTAATCGATGATGAGCAATAGTGTATATCATGAGCTTACGGTACAACATCCTGGGCAAAAAATGGCATTGCCAAAAGTAGATTTGACAGGCACAGGAGTAGGTGGTCAATTCGCGAGAGAGGGGGAGAAAGAGAGAAAGAAAAAGAAGATTGTGCGTCACCTAAAACGAGCGTGATTTGAAAATCGATGCTTTCCTGTGACTAAGCGCGCGCGGTCGACGACAGACAGAGCGAGAGAGAGAGAGAGAGAGAGAAAAGTGTGTGTGTGAGAGCAATAACATCAATTTTAACGCCGTAACATACATAATCACCAAGCAGAGAGAAGGCGATCCGACTTACCCTTCCTTTGCGGCTGGCCTGTGTTCCGTGTTTTCTCAACGTTGACAGTTCAGCAGCAGTAGCATTTCATCAGAGCAGCAGCAGCAGCAGCAGCTCCCACCGAAAAATTGCTCCCTCTCCGCCGCGGCGCCGACGTCCTTCCTCACGCATGTGTGTCTCTCTCGACACTTTCTGTATGTGTGTGTGTGTGTGTGCTGCTCGACGACGTGCGTATATATATATGTATATATATATATGTGTGTGCGTGTGTGTGTGTGTGTGTGTACGTATCGGTGTTGGTGTATGCGACGAACAAGAGAGAGTATCCCAAACGAAATTACAATCGACGAACTTATTCGCACATATCTTTTTTTTATTCACCTTTCACTGAAACACACACTATGGCGCGTCGACTGATGTGTAAAACACCGATGAACAAGAGGCTACTCCCTTTCGGCCTCGTCCATCCCTTACAAGTCGAACGACGACGAAGACGACCAACGACGACGACTACTGAGGAGACTTGTCGATAGGTTAGGTTCGACGACGTCCCCCTCTGTCTGTTGCAGATGGACGTTTAAAAATGGCTGGCGCCGTGTTTTATCGATGTGTGAGTGCTGGTGTACGTGCACACGAGCATGCATATGTGTTTGCGCGAGAGACAGGAACACGGAGGCGCAGCACAACGACACGAAGAGAGAAAGAGAGAGAGAGAGAGGGGGGGGGTCAAAAAATTATATCAGATCGAGAGAGAGAGAGAGTGAGAGAGAGAGAGAGAGAGAGAGAGAAAGAAAGAAAGAGACACGAGTGTGGCGAACTCTCGCGACACCGGCACGCGACGACCACCATTTGAATTTTTTTTTTCACGCACGAGAAAAAAAGCGAAAATTTTATTCGAGAGAAAGAGAGAGTAAGAGAGTTGGACGAGTTTTTGAAATATACGTATCGATGATTGCCAAATGACCGGTTACTATTTATAGCCGCCGAGCGCGTTTTCTTTATCAAATATGAAGTGACCGCGTATTATTAGATACGTCGCATTTAATAGGAGGATTCGGAATATTGCGTACAATATTTCGAATGTTACGTCAGAAACTGGTTTTCACATTTTTCTACGTCTCGAAAAATTAATTGCGATTAAAAATATGTTAATAACGTAGCGCGCTTGATTGAAATTGAATTACTAAAAAAAACGGAGCGAATGTGAAATAACTTTTTTTCATTGTTAAAATCAAAAGCAAAGAATGTCTATATAATTTAAACTGAATTGTAGCTTTCAGAACGATAAATAAAAAAAAATGTTTTCTAGGTCACGTATACTTCGGAGTAAAATAGGATGTTATAGACTTGTGCCCATTGCTTTTCGCGCGTCTTCAGGAAAAGAGAAATTAGCTATAGAGATGCACTCTTGACTTTCCCGTAACTTAGCACGCTATGTAATTACTGTCGATGCCTCTATATACGTGATACATTCGCGCAAGTGTGCGACACACGTGAAGTTACGAAGCAAAGTGCTAATTATCCTATTTTTCGAACGAAGCTCCATTATACTTCACAGGCTCACTACTCAACTTGCGAAGATGTAAATAAATATCTTGTGCATATAGTTATTATTGTAGAAAATTAAAGTCAATTTTTCATTTTCATATAATTCATTAATTAGATTCGACTCATTACGCCAATAATTTGAAAGTTTATATGCAAGATCAAAAGCTCTTTGTCAAGACAATACCACATTGTATTTAAAAATGCATCTTGCAAAAAAAGAATGAAAAACTATCTTAAAAATTTTGATTTCGATAGATTTGTTAGCTTAAGTATATACATGTTACATCAGTAACTCGTTTATCTTAATTTGCAATTTTCACTACATACGCAACATGATGTTCGTAAAATTCAAATTATAAAATAAGCATCAATTAGTTACAAACTCGAATGGAAATCGTTTTTTCGATTAATTCCAAATCTTTTTTGTTTATATTTTCCTAACCAAACAAAACTCCGCTGTAAGCACGCAAAAAAAAAAAATATATCGTTCCAAATTACACACTCCACATCGAAATTCTCCGTCACAAATGAAATTATGCAAAGAAACAACAGTCTCGATGAAGCGTCGTAGGTACAAACTGCAAAATGTCAAGTTGACGAAAAATGTGCGGCTGCAATGACACCAGCGAACGACGTTGCTGCGGTAAGAATCGCGTTGAAAGAAAGAGAGAGAGAAAAGAAAGATTTTATTTTATTTTATTTTTTAGTATTACACACGTATTTTGTAACCTGGCAATCTGCCGATGAAATTTTGGCAGCTAAATTTTCGATAGTTGCCGGGGAAATTGCGCAGATCAAAGTATAATTTAATTCAATGTTCGATCAGGTTACAACATTGTTTTGCATAATGCGGAAACAGTTTTAAATGTGCGTCGTATAATTTACTTAAAATGCACGAGTTACGCACATAGCTATTTACTCACTTAATTAAGTTATTGTTTCCAAGTCGACATTGTAGGGCAAGGACATTGGTATCACACGTGCTGTTGTTATTTTTTTTTACTCAAATTGAACTTTGCAATTTGGATAATTAAAGATAAAATAGATGGGGTGTAAGCGTGTAATTTATGCGAATTAATTTAATGAAAAACCTTGGAGGTCTTAATCATAGAGAACAAAATTTATGTTGATGAAAGTTGAAGTTAGAGATGGCTATTTTTTACGGTGTAATTTTTTAAAGTTAATTCACGTGACATGAAAATTAAAAGTATAGGTATTTGCAGTTAATAACATAAATTTTAATGTAATAAACAAACACATATCTCTAACAAAAGATATAACCAAATGTTTTTTTCCAAACCCACCAGGAACATCATCGGGACGCAAACAAAGTTGCCTCGATTCACCGATCTGCACCGGCGAGCGACCATCGTATCATCATCCGAAAAAATTCGGCAAATGTCAATGCGCCGCGGAAGCCTCCTGGGAGAGACGTTCACCGCCGAGGTCCAGACGCGAGTGGGCCAGTAATTTCAGCGAGTTGAGACGACGTTGGAGCGAGCACGCCAAGAGGCAGAATTGTCCTTGCGACGATTGGTAATACAAATCGATTTTTTGTTGTTGTAAATCTGTCGTTGATTTTTATCGTCTTTCTTTTCACAGCAAAAGAAAAACCATCCAGCCACTCGAAGATTCTCGACAAATCTGTCGCAATGAGGTACATACTACAATGCAAAAAAAAAAAAAACAATTCACGCTTATTCCTTGAAATAACACTTACTCTCTCGCGAAACTCCCTCCCAATCCTTTACGAGCGAATTTTACTTAAAAGGAGCACTTTGACAACGAAGAAGAGGAGGACGAGGATCCAGGCTATCGTTCGTCAAGTAATAGAGGCTGTTCGCACGCTAGTCGTCGTTCCCCCGAGTCTCGTTGCGAGAAATCGTCTCCTCGCAGCTGTGCGCAACACGACGATGAGAAATTCGAAGGTAATTTTGAAAGTTTCATATATACGATTAAATTGTGTAATTTTTTTGAAATTACTTTTTCTTTTTTTTTTCTTCAGGATACTGTCTATGTCAACCGCATGGCTGTTCAGTGCGTATAGACGCGCGTTCGCGACCCGAGTGCACGTGCGAGTGTCCAACGAACGTCGAGTGTCCTTGTCCACCGAGCGAACGTCGTTTTCCTGTGTCGACGAAATGTTGCGTCGTTGCCGAATCGTGCACGCAAAGCGACGAGAAAAAGACAAATTGTTTGGTAAGTTTTTTACTTGAATTTTAATAAATTATTCTTCTGATTAAAATTTCCATTTAAAATTGCAGGCTGTCAAATCAAAATCCAGCTCTGTGAAACTACCGAGTAGTCGCAGTACGAAACGGCATTCCTGCAATACATCATCAGGTAATTCAACTGGCGTGTGCACATCTCGGAACGTAACGGCGATGAGGATGAGAGGGAGAGGGAGGGAAATTATGATCGAGAAAGAGAGAGATGAAAAAAAAGAGTGAGATAGCTAGGAGCAAAGTTTGCGAGGGATACGATGATTAAAAACGAACTTCATCGATTACTCGGTGGAAATAAAGCGAAGTTTTCCGCGGGGCTGCAGTGAGAGAGTATTGTAATCCCGATAATAGCCGGCGGCGGTTGGAATTATAAGAGGAATGTAGAGTGTGATGAGAGCGAAAAAAAAGAGGAGCTTTTTTTTTTAAGTTTGCGATGATCGAATTTTTTTTAAATTGCACTTTGATTCTTCGACTGTGAAAAATTTTTTTTTTTCAACGTGAATTTTAAAGTACGACTAACAACTGAAAATTGAAGTAATACGTTGGCAGGTCGCGGCATCGTTGGTCTTATCTCCTTTGCAATGCTGATCCTCATCGCCGTTGCCTGGACAATTAATGCACTTCTGCAATCAATGCCAACGAGGCCATCGCGTGCTGCTCGATGTAAAAGACGGATGTGCCGATTTTTTTGATATTGTAGGTGTTAATATAATGAAGGATCAGTAAAATAAGAATTAAATTTAGAATTTTCTTTTCTCTCTAACTTTCAGATCGTCCTGAGTGTTGTCGTGATCATTCAACTTGTTTGTCAACGGCGGAAAGGTCGGTTTAAAAAAAAGAAATTTTCTTTTCATTTCAAATTGCAATTGATTAATATCTCTTGCTTTCCAATCAAAAAGCCGCAGTGCATATATATATATGTACATATACGTACACACACAGTTCCATCATCAAAACACATCCAAAAATACACCACCTAGCCAATTAAAACTCTCTCCCTCTCTCTGTCGCGTCCCGTCGTTGTGTCGCTTATATTATTATCAATGAACGAATCTATTATATCTCTGCGCGGCATAGAGTCGACGGCGGCTGTCGCGGCGATAATTCAAGCGGACATCAAAGTCGTGCTCGACGCCAGCAACATGCAACTTGGGAACGTACTACTACTGCCACCACCAAGGTTTGCGACCTTCATTTCTTTATGTTTGTTTCTAAAAAGCGACATGTCTTGCCAACTTATTTCGAATCGCGATTACGTCAAAAATTTGGCAGAAAAGATGACAATGACGTTGAGCTTTGTGACGCTCTTATAGCGTTCTGCGAAAATTTGAAGGAGAATGATTTTTAAATAATTACTATTTTTTTCGACGATCATTATTCGTGCAACGAAGAAACGTCAAAGCTTTTGCTTCTTTTGAAAATGCATATAATAATAGTCGACTTTCTTTAGGGAGAAGAACGCCTGGCGACAGACGACCGTACGTGCGGCAGTGAATGTCGGCCGCCGATCGTGTACGAGAGAGGCGAGCTGCTCATTATCGAGGACTTGGCTCGAGTGTGCGATAACGAGAGCTCGAATCGTCAGATTCACAAGGTTACTTCTCAAGGCTCTTGGTATGTGACTATATTGATTTCCTTTTTTTTTTCTTAAGGGAAACTGGTGATGAGAAAAGTAGGAATGTAAATTTTATTTCATTAGAATTCTCGACAGTTAGAGTGTGCGTTTTCTGTGTGTTTTATTCTGCAATTAGCAACGCGTGAGAATTATGTAGTTTAGTCTTGATTTGATAGATGGAGGGGGAAGGTTTGCGTGACTCGTTAACAAACTTGGTATATTCAATGGTAATAATATTTGAAAGGGTTATTGAGATTTATTCATAAAAATTTATATTTTTGACTACGATTTCATTGTTTTCATCCAACTCGAAATGGGAATACTGCAACAATGAGATATTTTGATCCCAAATGTGAATGTTGAAATAAAAATGTTTTGTGAGAATAATTAATTGTGTTTTTACTAAAAATTGATATATCACTAAAAAAATTTTTTGTTCAATTTGACGTTGTCACAATAGTTTGGAATTGTCTTTTTTTTCAAGTAATCAAAATTTTACTGGAAAATATTTAGTCAACGCAAGTTTTAAAACTACCGTCCTCCACCTCCCAAAAATTCATTTAAAAATTTCACGAAAAAAAGAAAAAAAAATTCTCTCTTCAAGCAAACAATCAAGGCGTCGTTCGCCAACACCCCCAAGGAAACAGTGTAATTTCCACAGTTGTACCTGCACGAAGACAACGACGAAGAAGAAGACGTTAAATTGCGCAACCCAAGTCTCGCGAAGGAAGCTCACGTTGGAAAAAATTGCTCCCTGCGATTACACGGCCGAAAGTAAGAAGCTCACTCTCTTTTTTTTACCTTTCTTTCTTTTCTTTCCTTTACGGAACAGTAATCGGCGGGTCGCATAAATAGGTAGGAAGTGCTCGAGTAAGGAGATCCAAGTTGGCGGAAGAGGAGTCGACGCGTGCGTGGGCTGCGAGAGAAAACGAGAGGATGCAGTTACGAATAAGTCGAGCAAGAGATTGAGGAGAACTAAGGCGAAGAATAATTTGAACGATGCTCGAGTCGAGCAGATTAGTAAGATTGATTTACGGGTGAGTCGACAATATTCTTGAAATCTGTATTCGTTAACTCATGATTTATCCATTAAAAGAAGACTAAGCAAAAAAAAAAATTTTTTTTTTATGGTTCGCTAAGGAAAAATATTGAAGAAGGATTTTCGTAGTGTATTCGATAGAAAAATTTCTTTTTACATTTTTTGGTATATAGATGACTATCAAAAGTTTTCATTATTATACTGAAACCAAAAATCACTGTCATTTTCGATAATCTATTATGAATTCTTAGCCTTCTTTTTCAATACAAATATGCCGCTTCCCACTATCGCTCCTATCCACGAAACAGATGGGTGCCAATCAGCGCATATACAAGAAAAAAAAATAACCGTAAATTGTAATTTCAGTGCAGCAAGTACATAACAAGCAGCGCGGACAAGAAGAGGAAAAAGTCGAAAGACTGCAAATGCCCGCCCACTTGCAAGTACTACGTGGGCCCGAAGAAAGCGGCTTCCGACGATCATCAACGTCCATTGTCTAAATCGAGAAAGAGCAAAAAACGCGATAAAAAGAAAGAATAAAACTATCACGGGGAATGCATTATGTCATGTGTGTGTACTCCGGATGCGCTTCTGCTTTTTTTTTTTATCGGAAATTCCTCTGCGCGTTACCAACGCTGATATGAAGTGATCGACGCGTTACATATATCTAATTTTTATCGCTTCGATCTTTCGTGTTTCTCGAGATTTCGGGGTCTTTTCTTTGCTTCTTCTTTCTCTGCAGGTGAACTTGATTTTTTCAAAGTGTTGTTTATTCTTGAATGAAATGTGTATCTATTTATAATTGACGAAATTATTATGAAAGTGGCTCGATGAAATTTAAATATTCTACAATTTTTATTGTAGAATATACGCATGATTGGACGACGAGTTATTCAGTGACTCTCATGAAAAAGAAAAAAAAAATCAGAGGTACACGCCGTCAATCAAAAATCACACCAATTAAAAAAAAAAAATCCATCGCGCCAGGAATCAATCAATTTTTTTTTTTCTGGCAATTACAATTAACGCAAACCAAAACGACATCGTTAAAAATCCACACATCCGAACCCAATTAAATCCGCCAATCAATTAATCTCCGACCCCTGAAAAAAAAAAGAAAAAAAGTAATTAGATTTCTCGGTTGATCGCATCAAAACAAACATACAGTCTTATAACAACAGAGAACAGAGCCGTGTATTTATCTCTCCTCTGACCATTTACGAAGAAGATAAAGTCGCTATGGTCGGAGACGCGCGGCGTAAGCGTGTGTGGGGTATTATAGGATAGAGTTTCAGTCTGCAAAATGACGCGCCAACGCTCGATCACGATCGCGCTTATACTCCTCGTCGGTTGTTGCTATTGTTTATGCGCGAATGCCTATCGCACGACTTTGCCAGCAAGATTTTACGATGACGACGAGCTGATCGCTACTACCGAACAGGTTTATGCTGAGGGTTGTCATGTGTGCGGTGATTACAGGTGAGTTTATGAGATTATTGTGGTTTCATTGAAATGTCAGGGTGTATGATAATCATTTTTTCGTTTTTTGTTATAAAAGAAAATCAATGTAATAATTATTTATAAAACCAATTTATTTTTAAAGAAATGGAAATTTTCAATATCGTGAATAACGAACCGGTTCTTTTCAATGACTAAACGGTCAAATGATTCAAAAGACGATTAAACTGTTTATTTCTTGCTCACGATTTGGATTTGTCATGTCTGATCCGCCTAAAAATGATAAAACAAAATCAAATCTAAAAGTAATCGTGCACAACATTTAAAAAAAAAATTTTTCTTACTAGATTTTGCAAGTTTAGAAATGTTTAAAAAAAAACTCGCAATATTTTCAGGTGTCCATCTGACCCAAAAGAGTGCCTGCTAGGCTCAGTACCGGACACTTGCGGCTGTTGCAGCAATGGGGTATGCGCAAGACTCGACGGCGAATCATGCTGGAACTCAAGTATATCCGAACTGCCGAAAGAGAGAAGAACGGAAGGTTTATGCGCTAGAAATTACGTGTGTGAGCTGAGGAACGATCTGGAATTCGAGGTAGTTTTTTACACATTTTTTTTTTCAATGGTGCATTTGCATACTTTATATTCACTTTGTAAAGAATCAAAAATAAATAGAAAAGTATGTTTATGTTTTTTTTATATTTGACGAAATTGATGATGATACAGAACATCAAACGTACGCGCAATTGTAAATGGAAAAATATTTATTCAATAATTGTCTAGACTTGAAATAATACATCCGTAAAATATTTAGAAAAATTCTTTTCTGGCAGTGTCATTTGTACGTTAAAAAGTAATGAGGTCTACAAAAGTTCGGCTCAAAGTTGAGAAAGAGAGCTAATCCAAGCTTTCCGAGCAAACTCGTAAATCGAAAATTATTTAGCACCCGGAGTCCATAAATTTATAATAAACCTCCAAATCTTCTCAACTTTCGAGTTTTCGAGGCAAATCGGATAGTTTCACCCTTTAAATCTATGTACTTTAACATTGTAGAAATTCAAATGGAGTGTTAATTTTTTAATTCAAGAATGCTTTTAAAAATTCACTTCTAAATTCACGTTAAACCAGCCAAAGTTAACATTGAAATTATGCATGGTCATTCTCGTGAAATTTCGAAAAGCTCGAAAAGAGCTTGACAGCTTAAGCTCAATGCTGTTCGAGCTTTTACGAAAACTAAAGAGCATTATGCATTATCAAGAACGTTTCGTCCGTAAAGCCTCGTAATATAAACTGCAAATTATCACGAAATAACATTTTCACAACTATGACAGATCGACGATAAGCCGTCGTTTTGACAATTGTTGCAATTGCGACGAATACACATATATCATATTATACGCGGTGTCGCTGACCGACGACGGTATAGACTTCATCTTTCAGCGCCTTCGCAATCATGCAATCAGCGCGCATAATTGCCGCACGCATGTCCGCGTAAGAGGATAGAGAGTTGATTGCGTTCGTGGTTTCGACTTGACGAAGTATGCGATGGACACGCTCGACGATTATTTGATGGAGCTTTTAGTGCTTTTTGTCGGGTTTATATGGCTGTGATTAGCTTTCGAGATTACTTTTTTCAATTGGGGTTAATAATACAAATTGTAAGATAATGTCGGTTTACTAAGTGAATTTTCCTTGAAATTTCAAAACGTAAAATTACCATTTGTATTTCCGTATCGGAAAAAAAAATTTTTTTTTTCCAGGATGTACCAGAAGCGACGTGCGTGTGTATGGAGCAATCGCTTGCCTGCGCCAGCAATAATCGCACTTATCCAACGCCGTGTGCTTTGCACGAAGAGGCGATGCGCAACAAAGATTCCAACCTACGACTGCAACATTTGGGTCCGTGTCCTAGCCGACCGAGCATTTATTCAGCGCCCGAAGATTTCATTGCAGGCGAAGGACAACTCATCGCACTGAATTGCGAAGTCAAAGGTTTCCCTTTGCCTGATGTCTTTTGGGAATTTCATGCTGCCAATAATAATAGAGTTCTACGACTTCCAAGTGAGTTGGATGTTTATTTTTGTCTTTATAGTGTGTTAAGTATCATTTATTATTGACTCGAAGAAATTTGTTCGTAGGTAAATAATATATATGCTTGCAATACAGATATTTTTATTTTTTCGTTATACACGTCGGCATATACAAGGTATATTTTCTTTAATTTGAAGATTCAACACAAGAATCTAATGGTCTTTGTAAAATTCTTCTCTTGTCAATTTCGAGGCTGCAAAGGAAGATACATACCGTTAAATGAAACGTTTTTGCAACGAAGTAATAAATTTCTAAATTTTCTCGCAATTATATTGTCGTGCGAACGTTTATTAAACAAACTTCTATTTCTATGAGTTTTTATAAATATAAACTTGACTTACGCTCTGGATTAGGCTCCGGACTAGCTTCGGCTAAATTCATCACAGTAAAAGCTGCCACGACAGCAAGTAGGGCTGCTCGTAAAAATTTCATTTTTGTCTTGTTACTGTCGTCATTGTTTGCACAAGAAAGACTAGCTTATAGGTGCCTATTTATACAAGTACATCAACATTTGCGATCATATCTTTATGCAGATAAGTGTTATTAATTAGCTCGAGCTGGATTTAAGGAAGTAGTTATTATATTTATTTTTGTATCGATTAGAATAATCAAATATGTACTAGCGAGATTAACTCCGCAAGACAGTGGTTATTGCGTTGAAACCGGAGTCGGTTATCGTTCCAAAAGAATAAGGCCAATTAGTGTTATTTTATGTTAATTAGTCTTGCACTTGGATTGCAATTTCAAATGAAACTACGCAGCAAGAAAAAGGATATTGTACAGGCTGAAAAGCGTTAATCAAAATTAATGTGAAAAAGTTGAAAATAAAAGAAATTCAAATTTACAGATGACGAGTGGGAAGACGGGACTGTAAATACTAACGAGGATCCAGAGGCGATGGTGCGCACTTCTTGGTTGCAACTCGAACGACTGGAAAAACGCCATGCCGGGACTTACCATTGCATAGCGAACAATTCGATTGGCGAAGCCAGTGCCTTTTCAACTGTTTCAATTGGTTGACGATCAGTTTCGTTTATTATAATCGATCATCAAAATCTGCTAGTTTAATTTATTTTTACAGTAGCTTAGTCTTCGAACTATGGAAAAATATCCGTTGCTTACAATCTTTGTCATTTGTTGATTATTGTCACATCATCGAAAAATGAGAGGTATCAATAAATATTTTCAAAATTTTTTATTACAAAAATTTTGCTAGAATTTATTCCTTATATCAACGACTCGCTAACTAATCAGCTTAAATTTCCCAGTGGTTCAGATAGTGGATTTTAGTCTTTGCTGAGTAAGAACTGATTCTTGCACCTGTCACGAGTTTATCGATCGTTTATTAACCAATTTTTTTTATATACTTATTCAAGGGACACCCGCGCGGCCGCTTTTGAAGGGATGACTTTGATAGAGTCATAGACTCCATCGTCCAATTGGAGCACAAGACTTCCTACCTTCGCGTTCAATGCCACTCGATTTCGAAAAGATTATTGCTTTTCCGATTTGAGGGCGAGTAGAAGTGTAAAAATTATTGGTGTTAAAGAGATTTTTCCTTTAAAGTACTGTTTGCATTTGCGGATCGAAGAAAAACAATATAGGCATAAAAGCGACGTGCGTGTGTATAGAGGAATCGCTTGCCTCTGGTAGTAATAATTGCACTTATCCAACGCCATGCGCTTTACACGAAGATTCCATGCGCAACAAAGATTCCAATAACATATGCCTACAACATTTTGGTCCATGTTCGAGCCGAGCATTTATTCAGCGCTTGAATATTTCATTGTTGGCGAAGGACAACTCATTACACTGAATTTCGAAGTCAAAGATTTCCTTTCTGGGAGTTTCGATCATACTATCGATAACAATAAAGTTGTACGGCTGCCGATGAGCTGAATATTTATTTTTATCTCTGTAGTGTGTTAAGCGTAAATAAATGAAGGCAGATATGCTTGCAATATAGGTATTTTTATTTTTTAGTTATACACATCGGCATTTTTATAATTTGGAGATTCAACATACGAATCTACTTAACAAATCTGAGGAAGTCGTCTCTTGATGGTCTCCGGGCTGAAAAGGAATATACATATCGTTAAATGCAAATATAAGTTGAAACTATAACTGAACTATCCATTTGCAGCACAGAACAGTAATGAATATCGATAATATTATCACCCTCAGTCGTAGATGTTGCAAAAACCGATTGAGTAATTGATCTATCTATTATGAAAAATTTCTGAAATATTACACATAGTATTCCCAGAGAATTATTTGAATAAAAAAGAAAATGTCGATGACCTCAGCCGAATTTGCAAAAGTCTTTTTTAAAAAATTTCCGGAATAACGATTTAAACCTGAAAATGCGTTTTTCTAACTTTCTTCCCTCCTCTTTTTCTCCCTAATAGTAAACCGCGGTTTAACTTGTGCTCCCGCGCGCTAACCCTTGGATGCCTTTTATGACCAATAGCATTCAACAATTAGGCGTTATGGCGAGATGACTGGCCGCGAAGAGCAGCTTATCGTTCCAAAACTTATTCAAAATGTAATGATTTTTTTTCTTTATCCTACGAAATTTGATAAATAATATATTATAAGCTATTGTTATACGTATTTGCGTAATCTTTTCTATATAATAACATATATCTGTTTAAAAAAAAAGCTTGGAAAGGTCGAGATATAAAAGCTGAAGAAACGTCGTAAAGAAAAATTGCCTTTTTTTATATACCACCAGAAAAACCCTCGTCAGATCGATAAACCGATTTTTCAATCGATTTTTGCAAAATATATTAATAAATCTTTTAATATTTTCCGAAATAAATTGCTCGTGTGAAAGTTCATGGAACAAATTTCTATTTCTATCAATGGAATATAATCATATTGTAAATATAAACTTGACTTACGCTCTGGCTTAGGCTCCGGGCTAGCTTCGGCTAGATTCATTGCAGCAAAAGCTGCGACGATAACAAGTAGGGCTGCTCGTAAAAATTTCATTTTTGCTTAGTTGATGTCGTTATTGTTTGCACAAGATAGACTTATGCTTGAGCAGGCTTATAGGTGCCTATTTATACAAGTACATCAACATTTGCGATCATATCCTTATGCAGATAAGAGTTATTAATTAGCTCGAGCTGGATTTAAGGAAGTAGTTATTATATTGCATTTTTGTACCTATTAGAATAATCAAATACTAGCGAGATTAACTTCGCAAGGCAGTGGTTATTACGTTGAAACCGGAGTCGGTTATCGTTCCAAAAGAATAAGGCCAATTAGTGTTATTTTATGTTAATTAGCCTTGCACTTGGATTGCAATTTCAAATGAAACTACGCAGTAAGAAAAAGGATACGTATCTCCTGAAGCGTAGTAATCGAAATTAATGTGAAAAAGATTAAAATAAAAACAAAATTTCAAATTCACAGATGACGAATATGGTAAAACTTACAATTTTCGTCCCTTTTTCGATTATTGACACATCATAGAAAAATGAAAGGTATCAATAAGTAGTTTCAGGATTTTTTTGATTAACAAGAATTTGGCTGGATGGCATTTATCTTAGCTCATCGGAGCAAACACCCGTTTGGAGTAATCCGATCCTCTACTCGGCAAAGGAAGTTTCGGGGTATATAATCAATAGCGTCAAAAAGGATTAAAACAATTCAATATTATATTTCTTACACATTGAGCAAAAAATTTTTCAGCAAAACTTCCCGACTAGAAATTTATTACGGTAGCTCTAAGAGTTTGTAAGGCCCCTAATAGGAAGCCCTATAAAGCCGGATAAGGCATGTAACGGGGCGTTTGTAGGGCAACCGTAGGGGCCTTATAGGGCCCTACAATAATGCTGTGTTTTGGTGCGAACCATTCAATTTACCTCT
>JAWWMK010000032.1:14966006-15010692 GCA_035047105.1 Galeopsomyia nigrocyanea | reverse complement strand
GTGATTTTTTGTCTCGGCAAACTGGAGGTGGGATTTTCGCAAACTACTCGTTGGATGTGGGATCTTTTTCCACTGACGCGACGTTTTAATTATTTTTAAGTAATTCAACCAAATGTCCAAGTTATCCTAAACCCATGTTTTCAAGTTGATGAATATTAATTTTGTACATAAACTATTTTATTTACTATTGACGCAAAAAATTGAAAAAAAAATGTATATTAATAAAAATGACAAAAATAAAACTATTATTATCAATTCAATTAGAACTTTCACTGTAAACTCAACACCAATCATATATTTATAATAAGAATACTTAATTTTCAACCGTCAAGTGCGCATGTAAGTTTGTCTAAAATATGTCAACAGTGAAGCAAAGATGAACTTTGAAAATAACTTCCGAAATAGACTGCAGAATGTTCGTCGGAAAATTTCCGCTAAAAAAAAAAGAATAAGTACGTTGGAGAAAGCGCAAAAGCCGCAAAAACGTCATTGTCAACGTCAAGTGTTGTTGTCGCTTGCGGGGCGAAATATTGACCGTTGGTTCATATTCGGGCTAAGCGAGCGCGCGCGAGGCGAATCGACCAATCGGCGCCGAGGCAACGTGAGGGTTAATGACTCATTACTAACGAGGGAGGAGTCCCGCGGCGGCGAGTGCGGAGGTGGAGACGCTCTAGCCGTTACACATTTTATCCATTCTCTCCCTCGCGCGACGAGAGAGAATTCGCTGTTTTTTTTTTCGTTTTGTTCTGATGCTGATCTTCGAGAGAGTTTCACAAACTGTTTTCTCAACTAACGCCAACCACGATACTGTCGTCGCTGCGGCTGAGACGTAAGTTGTGCTAGTCTCTGGGTGTTGCTTTGAAATTAGCCTGCAAATAGAGATTTTGGAGCAATCTTTGTACAGTTCCGTGCTTTTGGAGCAAGGTGGTTTTGTCTTTACGGTTCAGTGTTATTTCGAGATTATTTTCATTCGGTTATCACGCAGTTTGTTTGAGGAATGTTTCTTCGTGAGCTAACTTGTTCTGCTCCAAAATCGTGCCAATTATTCACTACTATTTATTACAAACTTTTCAAGTTTCCTTATATTTTCATTGGAGAATGTTTATCATAACACTAAGAATGTTTGATCTCTATATGCAGGATAACAATTGATGTACAAATAGGCTAACTTAAACTATAATTATTTGCAGATTAATCGATACTTACAATCTTACCAAGACTGGATGCTGCACAAGAGGACAAAAATCAAGTTCTTCGCCAGAATTCACCTGCAAAAGAAAGCTGCAAGGATGTCAGGTGCTCTTTTATATAAACAATTATTTGTTGAAAGTCATTGAAGCCATACAGTGCAATTGCACATGCCAACAAAGTACTTCCTTCCTGTAATTTTGCTGAATCAAGCAACTGATGAGTCTACTTAGGAATTTTTCAAGTCATTTGACCAGTAGAGTACATTTAGATACTTTAATGATCAAAGTGTTCCGACTAATTTAAAAACCAGCCAATTGTTATTGCTAAAAGCATAGTACTTCAGTTGAATATTTAAAAATTGGAATTGCGGTGCTACTGTGTAGTTAAAGTAAGTGGTTTTACGAAAAAAAAACCACAACAAATTACAATGTCTTTGAGTGCTAGTGCTGAAAACTTAACCTCAGAGCCCCAGATGAGTGGTAGCGACACCAACATGTGTCTGGAGCTAGCTCTCGAGGGTGAACGTCTCTGCAAAGCTGGGGATTGCAGAGCAGGAGTAGCATTTTTCCAAGCAGCTATCCAAGCTGGGACTGATGACTTACGCACACTAAGTGCTATTTACAGCCAACTAGGAAACGCATATTTTTACCTTGGAGATTACGTGATGGCCATGCAGTATCACAAGCACGATCTGACTCTAGCAAGATCGATGGGAGACAAGCTTGGCGAGGCAAAGTCCAGTGGGAATCTTGGAAACACGTTGAAAGTCATGGGCAAGTTCGACGAGGCCATGATCTGCTGCAAACGACACTTGGAAATTTCAAGGGAGATCGGTGACAAGCTTAGCGAAGGAAGAGCATTGTACAATTTGGGCAACGTTTATCACGCCAAAGGTAAACAGCATGGCAGAATAGGCCATCAAGGGCCAGGGGAGTACTCGGAGGAGGTGAAAGAGTGCTTGCAGCAAGCGGTCATGTACTACCAAGCGAATTTGGAGCTGATGAAGGAACTTGGCGACTCTGCAGCCCAGGGACGAGCATGCGGCAACCTGGGCAACACTTACTATCTGCTGGGAGATTTTCAAAAAGCCATCTACTACCACAACGAGAGACTGAAGATAGCCAGGGAATTCGGCGAGAAGGCGGCGGAGAGACGAGCCAACAGCAACCTCGGCAACTCGCACATTTTCCTGGGCGAGTTCGAAAAGGCAGCCCAGCACTACAGACGCACACTGGTGCTAGCTCAGGAACTGGGAGATCAGGCGTTCGAAGCACAAGCCTGCTACTCCCTCGGCAACACCTACACCCTCCTCCGCGACTACCCCGCGGCTATCGAGTACCATTTGCGTCATCTGTTGATCGCTCAACAATTGAAGGACCGTGTGGGAGAGGGTCGAGCTTGCTGGTCCCTGGGAAACGCCTATTCCGCCATGGGCAATCACGAGCAAGCTCTTTACTACGCCAAGCTGCATCTGCAGATCTCCAAGGAATTGGGCGACACGATGGGCCAGGCGACGGCGCAGATGAACGTCGCCGACCTCATGAAAATGCTGGGCATCGAGAAGAGCGACGACGACAAGAAGAATCTCTTGAACACCGCGCCGATGAACATCAGCGCCTCGTCTCCGGGCAGGTATCGTCTACGTCGCAAGTCCATGGACAATTTGGATCTGATCAAGCTCACGCCGGACGGCAAGGCCAAGGAGCCGGAGAAACGCGAGCAGAAGAAAAACGACGGCGGCGGTGGCGACGACGACGAGGACAACTTCTTCGACTTGCTGTCCCGTTTCCAATCCGGTCGCATGGACGACCAGCGCTGCGTTCTTCGCACCAATCAGAACAAGAACCACAATCAGATGAAGAAGAGCGAGAACAAGGAGAAGGACAAGGACGAGGAGGATCTGTTGCAATTGATCGCCGGAATGCAGAGCAAACGTATGGACGAGCAGCGCGTGACTTTGCCCTACCTGCCGGGCTTGAATACCAAGGAGAACGCGGCGGCCAAGCAGGAGGACGATTCGTTTTTGGAGATGCTGGCCAGATGCCAGAGCTCCAGATTGGAGGATCAGCGCAGCCCACTGCCAAATTGCCCGGTGCTCAAGGACGTTGACGAGCAGGAGTCGCAGAGTAACGACGACGTGTCTTCTAGTGCCACTGTACCCGAGGAGGATTTGTTCGCGTTGATTCAGAGGCTTCAAGCCGGACGCATGGAAGATCAGAGAGCCAAGGGCCCGATTAATACATAAAGCGATTTATTAGCTCGAGACCGTGTATATTTGTATATAATATATGAAGTAGGGTGCAAAAAGCCTCGGGGTGTCTACGAGTTACGTTCACCAAAGGCTTTTTAAAAGTCTTTATTTTGTTTCAATGCACGACTCTTTTTTATTGAAAAGTTATTTTTATAGTTATGGAGTATCGAGTAACGAATCAGTATTGAATATTAAACGAATGCAATTGATTAATTGTTGCTCTAGTTTTGCAATAAAATTGGAAAAAATATATGTATATTTTACAGTAGGCACCCTGGAATATATATTATGATAATCAAATGCTACAAATGCAAGTGCTATAGCGAACATTCGGATTGTGATATATAAATCTTATTGAAGCACAACCGGGCAAACTGTTGTTTTTATTCTTTTTTTTTCTTTTGTAATAGACGTCTTTTACATTTTAATTATTTTGATACTGGAACTTTTTTTATACGTGATAACTCTAGTTATGATTTGATATTTATTCTTTTATCGAGCATAATTGATAGGATTAAATGATTTTTTTTTTCATTAAAAAAAACAAGCACAAGTACAAGAAATCAGTATAATATAAACATAAAAAGCGCTCTTTCCGAAAGTACTGACAAAGTTAGCAAGCATAGATAATGCAGATTTTAGAAAAACTTTCGTATATATTTGTAGATTGAAAGCCTAGAAAATAGAATTCTCAAAAGCGCCATGATGGATTCTCCAAGCTCGGGAAAGTATATCGCTGTAAATAATCTTCTGCAAAAAGGAAAAAAAAACAAAAAACACTTGTAAATAGTATTAAGGAATACGTCGTGTAGCAGCTTCTTCTCTCGCTCACGAATATCTCTATATACCGGTATATGTATATGTGACGTCGCTTATCGCGTTGTTTACGCACCATATGTATCTATCTGGCCTAGAAAAAAAAAATTCGGATGTGACTGATTAAGCTTTCAAAATTGATTCGAGTAAAGTAATGGCAATTGTAGCAAAGATATATATATTGCCTCCGAAGAGTTTCGGCATAAACAAACACATTCGTTATAGTATTACACGAGAAACATGACGTTTACTCTTCGACCCTGTTTTTTTTTCTCTCCATTAAGTATTAATGCTACTTCCTTGTAAGCGCGTGTCTTATGTATACGTTTTAGTATTAGTCAGGCAGAACATTTATTGTATTTATACCGAGATTCAAAGTCTATTAAAGTCTCGACTTTTTTTTTTAATCTGAAAGATTGGTTTTATTTAATAATTCATATCCTATTTCCTTTGAGTAACTTTATTTAAATTCTCAAATGTGTTCGTATGTCGCTAAAATAATTAAGAAGTTGCAAGAGGTAAACACACCAAAATCATTTTATTTATGCATTGATTTTTTTATACAGTCGCTATTAGTCTTGAAACAGAAAACCAAATCTTTTCTCCTATACCTACAATATATCTAATTGCTCGACCGTCGCGAGTAGATTCCCATTACAAGTCCATCTGATTCCCGTAGATAGCAGTTCATCATCAGTCTCGCTGTATCAGCAGTGTCTCTTCCAGCTGTTAAAAAAAAAATCAAATTTTCAAACATGATGGATCATTTTAACGTATAAAAAAGACGACTACTCACTTTTATTTTTACACATTGGGAATGCTCTTATCACGGTATCCGTGTCGGCAGGTATAGTAATCGTCTTTACGTCCATATTAACCGTTCCATCATCTTTTATCTAGGAAAAAAAATGAGACATTGGATAACTTTGTGCATTCGGTTTCTATAAAATTTGCACGACGAATACTTACAACATTATGTTTCTGCATCATGCATTTTGCCCATTGATTCGCTTTTTCGTTATCTGGGACTATGTGATTTTTTCTAATCGTTTCAATTTGTGCTGTAATAGATTGAAAAAATAGATTTAGAAAAAGTCAATTAAATTTGATGAGAAAATTAAAAATAACTGTTTGAGTTTTCAAATAAGCGAGCGAGACAATAGTATCATTTGCTTACCCGAGTCAAAACCACTTTCTTTGCTGCAGGCAACTTCATACTCGTGCAGATGGTCGTCAATGCTAGGCGCAAAACTGGCCTGTGATATTCAAGTTAAAAAAATTAGTTGAAATAGCTATTTAGTATTTATATGTTGTCAATAGTTCTTATAATCACCAAACTTGCTGGCACAACCAACAAAAAAAGTAACGAAAAGTATAATTTCATTATCGCAAATGAAAGTTCCAGTCAAGATTTTATTATTGAAACTGGCGTAGCGATGATGGATCATTCGTTACTAAGATGATTAAACAAAATCAAGACGTATTTATAGATGCTGACTATGTTATGAAGCGCAATTGCGAAACACCAAGGGAAATTTTTGTTTGAATGTTGTATGAGGCCAAATGCTGGATTGTTCATTACTTAAAATTTAAATATTATAAGAAATATTAGTCTATGCAGATATCAAATGTCTTTGGAAATTATGGTATATATATTCGCTTACCAGAATCAAGTCGCTTTTTTTGCCGCAACTACATTCTCATTCGTGCAGATAATCGTCGAGAACAGGCAAATATAAGGCCTGTAATATTGAAGTTATTGAAAATTTATGTGAAGCGACTGTACGTTGAATATATTTATACACTTACCAAAATTGTCGGCACGGCGACGAAACAGAGTAAAGATATGAATAGTTTCATTTTCACACAAGTTTATTAAAAACAAGCAGAAGATGAGTAATTGGCAACTAAAGAGATTAAACTAAAATCAACACGTTCGTACATAGATACCAACTGTTGTGAAACTTCAAGGGTAAACGCAAATCGAATATTTTGTTTTTTTTTATCATAAGAACGTTCATTGTGTGACGAAAATTAAAAGATTATTAGAGTGAGATAAGCGTTTGACTAACTGGAAATCTCCCCAATAATTTCGAGTAAAACTGTTTTTGTTTTCAATATACTGTATGCACTGACGAAGCATCATTCGTTAATTTATCAGATTCAGTTAAATCTTGTCGAAGACTTAATTAGATAAATCTATATAAGTAGTTATATTTTACACGAGATTATATAAAGTAGTAAAGTACTATTTACGTGAACTAAATTTCTTATGGTCTAAAAAATTATTACAATTGAAGAATTAGACCCCATTTTAATTAAAAACTGTATTTATTTGCATATACATGAAACTTTAAAATTATTGATTTAAAAGCGGCAAAAATGTGTTTTTTTTTTATTAAATGTTTATGCACGTGGAGTAATTCCCATCACAAGCCCTCCCGAATTGGTTAGGTAGCAGTTCATCATCAGCCTTCCTGTATCAGCGATATCTCTTCCGCCTGCAAAAAAAAATATTATTCAGAATTGGTCACTCGTCATAAATTATTTGAAAAGTATAAAAAATTGCTCACTTAGTTTACTACAAGTTGGGAACGCTCTTATCACGGTATCTGTATCTGCAGGTATGGTAATCGTGCTTACATCTGTATTGATTGATCCATCACTTTTTATCTAGAGAATAATAATCCGCATTGAAATTATTCATGCATATTGCTCCTATATTATTTTTTTTTAAATGAACACTTACGACATTGTGTTTCTGCATCATACATTTTGCCCAGTTGCTAGCTGCTTCGTTATCCGGGACTGCTTGATTTTTTCGGATTGTCTCGATTTGAGCTGAAAAAGATTGAACAATTTTTATTTAATTCGATGAACATTAAATCACTATACCTATGAAGTAAAAAATCAATTTTGAAAATGAGTACGGAAATATAAGTTGGGGTGTTCGCTTACCCAAGTCAAGACCACTTTCTCTACCGCAGTCATCTTCATATTGATGCAGAGGATCTTCGATGCTAGGTGCAAAACTGGCCTATAATATTCAAGTTTTTGAAATCTTCATAAAAGACTGTCCAAACTATTCAAAATTCGATCAAAATGCCTAAGCTTATTATCATACTTACCAAAGCTGCCGGCACAGCGACGAAGAAAAGTAAAGCCACGATAAATTTCATTATCACAATCAGAGTATCTTTAGTTATGATTATTTCAGAAGAACTTCGATGTGTGGATTGCTCGCAACTAACGAGGAGAAACAAGAATCAAGGTGTATTTATAGTCGGCAGCTATTATGAAACATAATTACAAAACTCGCAGCGAAAATTTTGTTTTATTTTCCGAGAACGTGCATTGTGCGATGCAATTAAAAAATCTGAACTCACGTGTTGCAAAAAAAAGTGTTTGAATAAATGGAAATCCCAGTCAATTATGCACATATTTATCAGTGCACTAATACGAGCGCGCTAATCACAAATTTTCATAGTGGTATTAGATTTTATAGCAAGTAGCAATTGGATAGTTTACATTTTTGAGAATGAATGTGTTGGTTTATATTTATGACGTACGGGAAATTTCATTGGAAAATTAAATTTTCAAGAACACGCCATTATTTTTTAATCCTTATCTCAATCTGAATTTTCTCTTATCATCCCTTTTTTAAATGGAATTGCGGTATTTTCTAAATAATGACTTTCCTCAAGATTGTTTGCATTATTATTAATACATATTTCGTTTTATTACATCTAATGTTACAATGTAAGATGTAAAAAAATGCCTCAAAAGAAAAGAAAAAAGTCGTCAGTTCAGAATAAACTCCGTGGTTTCATTGTCCGTGTTCTCGGTGTAAAATCAATAATGGAAATGTCGGAGAGCAAGTAGCACTCGAAAACCTTCCTCAGACTATACTTGTTATCTGCTCCGGCTGCGTGACAATGAACACGATTTAATTTATTTAATTCAAATACAAGTCATATTTCATCCAAAAATATAATAATTGAGCTTACTTTTTAAGACACAATCCTTGGAGTATGTATTCTTACTTTCATCGTCAGATATGAGCCAGTGTTTATTCACGTCCGTGTTTACTGTACCATCGGCATTGTACTAAAATTAAATTGTTTAGTCGAAATGCAAAATATTATTATATGCTAATTGAGTGCACTTACAATGTGATAAGTCTTTAGCATGCACGTGGCGAATTCATCTAATGAGCCATCTTCTGGTAACTTTCGAGTTTGTCGTAGGAGTTCAATCCGATCTAAAAATAGTCAGCTCATTTATCAATATACAATTTTATTTATTTTTTGTTTGTTTGATATTTTCTAATTATTACTACCTAAAGTGTAAAGAATGTCATGATCTCCAATGCACACATCTTCCCTTGCTCGCAACTCCCGTTGCAATTCCGTTGTGACTTCACCCTACAATTAATTGCAATGATAATTTATCACTAACTTTTGAATGTACATACTATTGAGTTATAAATGAACTGCCTTACGTGAGCTACGAAAAAACAGAAAATTAAAATTACAGCCACACCTAGCTTCATTGTGTGTTTATAAGTACCACGTTGAAAAAAAATACTCTACAAAGGTTTAGGTCAACACGACTGTCTGATAAATTATTACATTACTAATTTCATTTCCCAAGTTTATACTTAGTTTTTTTTTCGCTTCGATAACCCACACATCGCATGATATAATTTCGTGAGTCCGCTATCTTGTGTGTTTTCAGGGTCATTTGCTTAGATCGTTTCCGTTTAATTAACTTGCGCTAATTGGGTCAAATTTTAATTTAAAAAAATAATAGCTTTTATAAAAATTACCGACGAGCGATCGTTAAGTTTAATGAATTTTGAATGAAAAGTACGAAATTTTTATTTATAAAAGCTTACAAAATTTTCAAATGAACATATACATTTTTTTATTGGGTGGCCACTTTGTATTAAACGGGATGAAAATAGCACTTTATGATCCGCAAATTTCGGAGCAAAGTAATTTTTTGAGGCACTTCAGCTTACAGATTATCAAATTATATATTTTGATCTGTTGATATTTTTTAAAATAATTTTTCTAAAATTGATGCATTTAAATTCTTTATCCAAATCAATAAAGTAAGCCACAGTCCTGATCAAATAAGTACGTCTTTGGGCGTTCAAATAGCATCAACCAGATCAGAAATAATTTTTCATTCCCACAAGCACTATTATCTTTGGTACATTAAAGCGAATAATCAAACAGAGTGTACTGCTTACAATCATTCCTTAAACAAAAAAAATACTATCGACTCAGAACAAATCCCTTGGGTACATTGTCCAACGTTTTCTCGGCGTAAAATCAATAATGTAAATGCCGGAACGCAAGTAGCACTCGAAAAGTTTCCTCGGAGTATCTTATTTATCTGATCCGGCGGCATATATATATACAAATGAACAAGTCGTTTTTCATTTCTGCAAGCAGAAAGTAATAACTGTCTACCTCTCGAGATACAGTTCTCTAAATATGACCACTTGTTTCGCCACTGTGTTAAATTCTCACGTTCGTGTTTATCGTACCATCGGCAGTGTGCTGAAATTAAACTGTTATAGCGCGTCGAGATACCAGAAGTTTATTAGCGTGCACATGGCGAATTCATCTAATTCCGTTTAATATATTTTATATCATTCTTTTTTACTGTTATTGAGCATAAAAAAATAGTTTCAATTTTATGCAATAATAATTAGTATATAAACATTGTATTAAATTTCAGTCAAAAAATGAAAATGTTGAAATTTTATTTGATTTTAAATTTAATAAGATTTAATACAGTCATTTAAGAGTTATAATGCATTATAAATTGATAATAATCAAGTACATATTTATGATTAAAATTAGATTACGTAGATTTTCGGGCGATCAGTGCCAAAACTATCTGGTGCTCTTGCATGTAACAGTTCATCATTTCTCGTGCAGTATTTTCCTTATCTTTGCCAGCTATAACGAAATTTCATTTTAAAATATATATGAGAATATAGAGGAATTTTAATGATAAAATGAATAGAATATTTACTGCGTGATTTGCATATCTCGAATGCCTTCAGTACTGAATCGGTGTCAGCCGGGATTTTGATGGTCGTTTTGTCCATATTGATTGATCCATCTTTGTTCATCTGCAAAATAATATTAATTGAATATGCGAACAATTAATAATCGAGCGTTATTATAGCTTATGACTTACAACATTGTGTTTCATCATCATGCACATTGCCCACTTGTTCATGTTGTCGTTGTCAGGAACTAGTTTGTTTTTACGGACAGCTTCTATCTCGGCTGTAAATATTCGATTTAATATGCTCAAAATATCATCTTAACTTTCCGATACATTATTTTTAAATAGTTTTTGATCACCACTTGCCAAAGGTAACTCCACTTTCTTTGGAACATTCTTCCTCCATTTTAAGCAAATCATCGTTGATACTCGCAGCGAACATTGCCTGTAAAATTATTTCCAAATGTCTACAATGAAATGAATGTGCATTTATTTATAATTTACGACCAAAAGTATATACTTACAAAAGTAGCTGGGAGAGCTACGCAAAGGAATAAAGCTACAACAATCTTCATATTTAAAAAAATATTTGAACAAATCTATTTCCAACGAACGTTTATTTAAAACTGATAGTTTATCACCAATCAGGTCGCTTTTATACATTCGAGATGAGACGTTAACTATTACGAACACGTACGACAGTAGCTTTTAAGATTGAAAAATAAGTGATAATATTTGTTCGGTTAACCGATAACCTTTGAGAGTAGTCTTTTACGTAATGCAGGAAATTTGCGGTAAGGAAAACTGTAGTTGAGAGATTGACCGTGCCTTTTCAAATGTTGAACAAATCTACTATGATATGAAACATATTTTATGTATTTACTGATTATTACTGCTGCAAACAAGAAATGGTACGAAACATATGATGTTTTCATTTTTATAAAAAAAAAATACGTTTATCACTCTCTGTGCTAATGTGAAAATAATAATTCGATGATTAAATAATAAATTGCTCCAATAATTTCAATTTAAGGCAAGTGAATTTCCGACGAAATTTTATACGATGGCAGGTGATCAATACGACTCGTACTCGCAATTGATCGGATATTTTTGCAAGCTCTCAAGAAAATCCAATCGATGCGGAGTAAATTAGAAATTTAGTTTCCAAACATTAATTAACATAATTTCTAATGAAACTTTTGCCTGAATTATTATCTGCAAAACTTATCATATCATTGTTAATAAAATTCTTATTTTTTAACTTTTTTGACCTCATCTGTCAATATTTGTAGCAGCTCAAACAAAGTCATATATAATTTAAATGAGAACTGCTTCATGATCAACTGAATAAATACACTTTAATTAGTCTTGCTGCATTTTTTCTGCATTATATACCGGATTCTAAAATACCTGTTACAAGTACAGCTTAATTGATCATGAGATTATAACAGTTTAAACGAACGTGATGTGAAAGATTAAAAACCAATTTTTTCCGTCAAATAATGAGTATACTATCATCAGTCGGTTTTTTCTTACACAATGTGAGGATAATTATACTCTTGGAAATAACACGTCTCTTTTAGCGATTATGTCACAATCATCTTAAATTGACATGTTTGAAATGCAGACCACACTGTTAATGTCACCTGAATAACGTATTTAATTTTCTATTTAAAAGACAACATTACGTAGTCTACGAGCAAATGGATAAAATAATTAAAGTTTTGTTTATTTTAAAAAAAATTGGTTTATTATTATTTGATGTTAGCTTATAAAAATACGATTTCAGTTTCGTAATCTATATTTACAAAATCGCCTACGGCCGAGGATCCATGACGATTATGTCCGTTTGCAGGAGGCAATTAATTATCTTTCTTGCGGTCTCGCGAACATTTGTACCAGCTGTAGCGAAAGAAAATTCATTGCATAAAATTTGCATAAATCTCATTTGACAAAAATAAATTCATAACGCGATTAAGCTTACCAGGAGTTACGCAGTTACGGGCAGCTTGGAAAGATTCTGGGTTATCAGTGAGTAATGTGTAAGACATGCTGTCTTGGTTGATTGATCCATCCATGTTCATCTGAAAATTGGGATTCGTCAGTTCTGTTACGCAGTACATTTTAGGGGTAAAACATGTTTAGTAAATGACATCTACACTTGTGTAGAGCTTAACACTCACGATATTGAATTTTTTCAGCATGCAAACGGCAAACTTTTCCTGATATTCATCCTCGTAGATTCGTCGATCCAGTCGAGCCATTTCCAAATGATCTACAAAAACAAAAAGTAATATGATGTTGCAAAGTGCGATTGCCTATTTATTAAATTTTAAAATTACTTTCACCCTCACCCTTAGACACACCACTCAGTCGAACACAATGATTCTGCTGCTGTCTTAGATTGTCCATAGCTTGTTCCGTTATTAAACTCTGAAAAAATTTAATAAAAATCGTAAGATTTCTCACTGTCAACTATTAATAAAAACCATAATCTTACGAAAGCCGGTGAAAAACAAAGAGCCGTGAAAATCAAGAATTTCATTCTGCTAATCAATCAATAAACTCGTCGCTTTATTAAACTACGTCAATCACTGCGTGGGCCGTGAATTACAACTGAGCGCTCTTATAAGGGAGAGAGAGAGACGACGGCAAATTCGTTGTTTCTTTGTCATTCAAATGCGTTTCGCCTCGTAGTGGGGATGCCACTGATATTGTTTTCCCAAAGGCGAAGATTGTCTCACGCACCCCTCTGCGCGCATGGGCTTATCATGCGGCTTTGTCAATCATGACTATATATGTGTACATACATTCACAGTTTGTTTTGACAATTGGAGATTCTTATTTGCACTATGTTCTAGTGCAAACTATTTATTTATGCATAGTTTATGTATTGTGAAATCTTATTCGATTGAAAATTGACTTTTTTATGTGTAGATTAAATACAGTTGTATCACTGGTAAAAAAGCTTGTGCTTTTTTACTTTTTTAACCGAGAAAGTGTGTATGTACTTCCTACTAAGTATCCTTTTGTTTCAAGAGACACGTGTCACGATAAAAAAATCAACATTCAATATTACACTTTAGCTCGAGAATAATACATTTGTCGTCTGATTGGAAAGCTTTTGTATCTTTCATTCTTAAAATAAACTTCGCTTATAGATTGATTGTCAGGCCTGTAAATTGCCAACAATTAGTGTAAAGTAAGATACATCTTGTTGGCACGACATTAATTTTTCAAATATGCCAAATTCTAAAGTGTTTACATAGTGAAAAAAAAACCAGTCTGCAAAATTTCGGAGCTTTCGATTAGTCGACAACAAAGTTCTATTATTAGACTAAAGTATAATAGTGAATATTGATTGTTTTTGAGAGTCGCTTATCAAATAGTTATATAACAGTGTAAACATATATATATATATATATATATATATATATATATATATCCGTTCGAGAAAAAAAAAAATTTGTAACACTTTCTTCCATATCGTATGCAGTTAAATTACCGACGCGGCTATCGATCTATAGCCAATGAGGTTTCTCTCCGGAAAAGTGTTAACATCTGCCGGTTGACCTAATTTCCGAGGAGTTGATTGTCAGCCTAATTACTTTAATTAAAATATAATATGCTCCGTTCATATTCCAATTACTCATACGTTTGTGCATCGATTCGTGGACAGCCAGTTGAATGAATCGTCATTCGAATTGAAATCAAATTTGACGTATGTCTCTTTAATTCGTTTATACTTATATCTCTAATTACCGAAGTCGCACTTCTGGCTACATTGTTTCAACAAATCTGACAGATGTATGATGAACTTTTTTTTTTCGCGTGCTCCAAAAACAAACGAAAAATCGTATACGACTTCCCATTCGTATCTTTTGGAGCATTTAGACAAATGTGACATCTACACCTATATATCATAAAAAAATATTCACAGGTGGAACTAGGTAAAATCATGTCATTACGATGAGAGAAAAGTCAGTTACATCGCACTCGAAAGCTAGAAGTGAAAGGTTACAGCGTTAGAATTTGCAGAAAACAGTTACACGACAATTTTTTTTTTCATCGCTGCACACTGTAGTAATACTGTCGCACAGCAACAACTCCTTCTCCGTAAACGATAATAAAAAAAAAACCTTCTGAACGGTCATAAAAGCACACACATATATATACGTGCGACGTTGGTGTTATAGTACATTGTGGAGCACACACACAGATGAGGCTCACACGGTGTGCATGCATATAAATTCATAAGAATCGACGAAAAACCGCATAGAGCCCCCTTCCCCCTCTCCCCGTTCTTCTTTTATCCGGTAAACATCAAAAGAAAGCCACTCTCGCGCGCGCATGAATATAAACGAGTAAAAATAATGTCCAATCAAAGAACATTCAACATGCTGCTAAATTTTTTTCTCTCCCCGTTTTTCTCGTAATAAGTATACAAGTATGTACACACACACCACGCGGTGCGATGTGCAAAGTGAAAGCATTGTGCGTTTTAATTGACCTCGTGTGCGCGGCAACTTTGTCTCTTTCTCGTGCTTCGAGTAAGGTAAATAAACTCGTACGGAGTTGAACTTAATCGTTTTGTTATTCGCGCATCTGTCCGATAAAGCCTCTGATCGATTGTCTCGCACTCTCTCAAAGACGTTGCTGCACGGCAATTACGTAAAGAACGCGTAAATTTAGCCTGCTGCTCTCGGCTGTCGAGCCGTTGCTGCTGGTCGTCGTCGCGCTCTCGGGGCGAAAGAGGAGCGACTAAGCGCGGGTCCAGCGATTTATACACCTCTCTCCCGCTCACCGCTTTCGAACGCGCGGTGGAGAGGAGAGCGACGGCGTAGATAGGGGAGGGAGCAGCAGCAGAGCAAGAAGAACTCAGCGTGGTGTGCGCGCGGAGCGGACGAGCAAAAGCGTAACTGTATACCATACATACACACACACACACACACGCGCGCAGGTACATATACACATTGCTTTGCTGCTGCTCTGCCTGCAATGAAATTCGGTGGCGAAGCCGCGTTAACAACTGCGTCGTAGGTGTGTCCGTCCGCGAGCTGTTTCACAGTCGTGAGCCGACGATCATGAGGTTCGTTAAGCACATATCAACTCCTAGGCTCGTTGGCTTGCTCAATTTGTGGGTCAACCACTCACCAGTGTGGCAAAAGTTCGGTAATTCCGCGGTGGAATAGTCGCAGTTGCGCGGTCGTGTGCCAACGGCGGATAGTGGACGAGCGGCATAACACAGAAATACGCTCGCTCGCGTAGAGTGCCAAATCAAATCAGTTAGGTTAGGTCAAGGGAGAGAGACAGAGACAGAGAGACAGTCAGCGAAGGAGAGAGAAGGAGAGCCTGCTAGTGCTGCTGCTGCTTGGCAGTAGCGCCGCGAGGCCGCCGCGGCGGCATTTGAGCCGCAGACTCGGCGCGGAGAGCACGTTGTTGAGGTTAGGACAGCCGCGCGCGCGCTCGCTCGCTCGCGCCTACGACCGACTCGCACACACGGCATAGCGGAGGGAGCGAGAAAGAGACGGAGCTAGACGTCTCCCCCCACCTCCTCGCCTCCTAGCGTATACCTACTGCATATCGGACCGACTGGCGCGCGTGAGACTGTGTGAGTGTACGACAAACGTGGACGCGCTGCTGCTTCGCACTAGGAGGCGTTGCGAACGATGATGATGATCATGAGCCACGCCGGCTGACACCGACTCCTGGGGCGCTCGTTCACAACTTGGAGTCCGACTGACCGTGGCAGAAGCTGGCAGCCATGACCATCATAGTCTTTCTCATCGACACCTCCGCCTCCATGAACCAGAGGGCCTACCTGGGAGGCAGGCCCACTCTGCTCGATGTGGCCAAAAGTGCTGTCGAGACCTTTGTCAAGGTGAGCCAACAACAACTCTGCGGGCTGGGAGCTGCCCTCGCTCTCTGTGCTTCTGCTGTTCTTTGGATCCCATCATCCTCTCCAAATCTGCATCATGATAACAAGACATTTACCTTTGTATATGCTATCTGTGTCAATTGTTGTTAAGATAGTTGCTCTACAATGTAACATGATGGTTGTACGGTTGTTGAGAGAAGTTTATCGTATCTCGCGCACTGCCACACCACAGAGCCAGAGGTACACTGCTCAAAGCTCTGCTAATAATATTGACATTTGAGTAAACAATTGGCTTCATTTAGATTGAATCAATGCCTTTGATTGTGCATTATTCAATTTTTTATTTTGCCACTTGCAAGCTCTGATGCTTAAATACTTTTGGAGCGGAGTCAATAAATTTCTCGCACAGCCAAGCACTGATCTATGGATATTTTAATACTTTGTTCTATTCAATGTGTAATATGTTATCATGTGTATGATTTTTACAGCAGAAGCATAGTATCAGGATCTCAGAAAGACTTTTTCTCATCTGGGAGCATAAATGTGACCTTGAATGGAACAATGTTTCATCAAGTTGCTCAGATATTGATGTAAAAAGTCAACAGTTTAAATAAAAAAAACTACCTGTACTTGCATTGTTCGATAGAAAGAAAAACATGCTCTGATCTATTATTTTGTTTGTAGGTCCGGCAAAGGTCACCAGAAAGTAGAGGAGATAGATACATGTTATTAACCTTTGAGGAAACACCACACAATATTAAGGTAATGCAAGTGTCATTTGAGCACAATTCTTTCACCTCTTTTCTTTTTTTCAGAGCTTGAGATGATCTGAAAATTGGAAGATCTCAAGATTCCTGAACAAACATACACACACTTTCTTCTCCCCCTCAGTCAGATGATCTTGTACTATTTTAATGCTACTGCACTAAAAAATCTCTGACTCATCAACCCACACAGTTTGATGTCAATATTAACAGATTTTGCAGTTTTTAGCCCAAATCAAGCTATTTTTAGAAGCTTGGGAAATGTGTGGCTAAATTTATGATAATTTATTCCTCAAGAAATGACATTCAATTTTATCCGTCCTTTCTTCCATGGAGGGACTTGACAGACAGGAGGGGGATTATCTTACTGCTCCACTAACAAATGTATATAATTTGATTTGGCTCATATGTGTTATGAGAACACCTAACTGAATTTACTGAAAGTTTACTTCTATTTGATGGAGTTTGTTGGTATAATTTTTGATATATTAGTTTGAATTTTTTTTCTTTTCATAAAAAACAGTTGTATCAAGTCTGAACCTGAACTGAAACCTGATAATCCAATTTGTAAGTCTTTTGACCTCAATTGTGGCGAACAGAATGTCAGTAATTCTATACTTCATTAGGAACTTGATACAAATGAGTCCTAAAATTAATTTAAAATTGAATTGGAGCCTTGTAGTAAATTGCATTTTTAAGAATGGGATGAGTAACTGGATAGTTCATTGGTGTCGATTTTCGCAAAAATTACTAAAATATAGTCAAAGAAAAGATATATGTAGATGAAATTTGAAGTCAACAGTACAAATAACGTGAAATTAAATTGCAAAAAAAAGTTTTTCTGACAATGCCCAACGAGAATATTTACTTATTTTTAGTAACGATTCGTTACTGAATAATAAATTTTATCAGTAATTTACTTATTTTTAGTAACGATTCGTTACTGAATAATAAATTTTATCAGTAATTTTTTACATTCGTCCCTCCTACAGATAAGCCCATTCAAATCGCGGACAATATTGGTTTTAGCTCTCCCATTTTCAAAAATTTTTCTTAAATAGCTGATTCGATGTCAACGTAAAAATTGCTAATTTATTTATCGAAATATTCGCAAAACTCGCGGCTCGATGATAATCTTTTGAGACGCCACTCGTACATCTACTCGTACGGTTTCAGGAAAAAAAAAAACAAACACGTTAGCGACAGCTGTCGGGAGTTTTTTTTTTCTTCGATTTTTACGAGCCTGCGACGGCATCGCTGTAAAACTGATACCTCGATGACGTCACAACGAAAGTGAAACTCGTTTATGAAGCTTAGTAATTATTAGCTACAGAACGTTACTCGAAAAGTCATACCATTCAGGGACAATAATTGAAAAAAAAAAACGATGTTATAGCAATAATTACGAAAAGAAAAAAAGCTAAACGATATCGCATCCACAGATTATTATCTCCGCGACAAATCTGATTTATGAATCACGCATTTAAAACAATCTCTCTCTCTCTCTCTCTCTCTCTCTCTCGTCAAATCGCCCTTTTCCTGTCTGGGGAAAATGAGAAACGAGAAAAAAAAAAGCTGACGATGACCATCTCTCTCGTGCGTTTTTACAGGCCGGCTGGAAGGAGAATCTGGCGACGTTTATGAACGAGTTGAAGAACCTGCAGTGCGTGGGTCTGACGACCCTGGGTGCAGCCTTGAAAAATGCATTCGACGTGCTCAACCTAAATCGCATGCAGACGGGCATCGACACGTACGGACAGGGCAGGTGTCCGTTCTATCTCGAGCCATCGGTCATCGTTGTCATCACCGACGGTGGCAAATACACCACTGCTAACGGCGTTCATCCGGATGTGAGTAGTTTTCACCGGTCGAAAGAAAAAAAAACACAGAGACTATAACTACTTGTAATTGCATAGCATATCATTGACTGCGGCTATAGCTGCTAGTCCAACGTAACCGTTCAAAAATTTATGACGTGCGAATGTGTATTGATTCACCATGATGGAGTTAGCGCGTTCCGGAGGAAACGTCAGATACGATTACTATCATCCGACTATTGTGTGCTTTATTTTGAAATTATTTGATCAGCTGATGAAAGTTATGGAATGCCGAAAGCTTCTCGTTGAGTTAACGCGTGAATAGTAGCTTTGAGCAGTATTTTTACGAGAGTAATACTTTTTTTTATCGACGATTGATCTTACAAATTCATATACTGATTATTCATTCTTATCGTTGCCTAAGAGTTGTGAATTCAAATAGTTATGCTCCCTAACTGCAATTACTCAATCAATATATGCACAAATTAAGAAACGGTTCAGCTAATTAAAAAAAAATCAATTAATTAAACTAATAAAAAAACAATTTATGATTTTCAGTTCACACTGCCGATGCACTCGCCGATCCCCGGTTCCGAGCTGACGAAGGAGCCATTCAGGTGGGACCAGCGTCTATTCTCCCTCGTCCTCCGTTTGTCCGGTACACCGGCGGTCGAACGCGACACAGGTTTGGTACCGAGCGATGCCTCGCCAATCGACGCCATGTGCGAAGTTACCGGTGGACGATCTTATTGTATTACCTCTCACCGTATGATGATGCAGTGCATCGACTCACTGGTGCAGAAGGTCCAGTCCGGCGTCGTTATCAATTTCGAAAAGATCGGGCCGGATCCCATACCGCTGCCCAACGAGGCCACCACAATCATTAACTTGGAGAACGGGGAGGAGAATCATCACGACGAGGAGAATGGCATTCAAAGCAATGTGAGTTTCTTTTTCAAATTGTTATGAAATCGCAAGTTGAGTAATGCTGCAATTTGTTGTGAACAATTTTATGTAATTATGTTTCGTGCATTATAAAAGAAATACATTGTAATGTTATTGAGTAAGTAAGATTGACAAGTTTTAGAATAATCTGTTATTACGAAACGATATCCAAGTTACAATTCTTTTTTGGAAAAATATTTTTTTTTCCAAACGGAAACAATTTAGTTGAGTAAAAATATTGATTGATTCTTTTGAGGTCGCGCTCCGTTTTCCACGCTCTACTGTACACAATACTTTGCAGCTAATCGTCGTAATAACTAACTCATTGTTTTTCCATCCACAGGGCCGAGGTCATCCGAACTCGAACTCGATCCCGAACAACCTGAGCAACAGCACAGCTTGGCACTCGTGCCGCCGACTGATCTACGTACCTCGTTCAGCTCAAAAAGGCTTCGCAGTAGGATTCTGGCCAATTCCCGAAAGCTTCTGGCCCGACATCGCAGCCTCGTCCTTACCACCGCGTTCCGCGCATCCAAACGTCAAGTTCACGTGCATGAGTCAGGAACCACTAGTGATTGAAAATCTGCCGTTCGACAAATACGAGCTTGAGCCTAGTCCTCTCACTCAGTACATTCTCGCGAGGAAACAGCCCACCGTTTGTTGGCAGGTCTTCATCGCCAACTCGTATAAAAGCAGCGAAGTCGGTCATCCGTTCGGTTACTTGAAAGCCAGTACAAATCTCACCTGCGTCAATTTGTTCGTGATGCCGTATAATTATCCTGTGCTACTGCCACTGCTGGATGATTTGTTCAAGAATCACAGATTGAAACCTAGCAACGAGTGGAGGACGCAGTTTCAGAATTACATGAGGACTATGCCTGCTTATTACGCTGCTGTGAGTATTTCTTGAGATGAGTGTTTTCATCGTTTATACACGAAAATAATTAATTTTTCTAATAAAAAATTGGTTCTTCTAGTCGCTCAGACGAGCACTAACGAGGATGGGCGCCCCGGCGGCTTTAGCCCAGACCCTCATACCCGACAATATGGACAACACGCTATCGTACAGCGTGCTAAATTATCTCAAGCGCTTGAAGAACACAGCTAAGATGGAGTTCGATCGGCTTTGTAATGAGGTTATATCCAAGCAACAGGCGAACAAGAGCCTTGCAAACAACAGCAATACCCTCGTCGAAGGATTGCGTGTTACTGCGCGGGCTAATCTCAAAAAAGATGTAACTATTCCTTTTTAATCCTCTTCAATACAATACTAAATTATTACAAAGGTCAGTCAAAATAATTTGATTCGTTGTATTTTCAGTTATCAAATTCGCTGAACGACATGAGAGACGAGTTCAACAAGTTCCAAGGTTTCATGGTGGGTCTTGTGAAAAACCACTCGGCGCAGAGAGGGGCACAGAGTTATCGCAATGCTTTCGACATACCGCGCAAGTCGCTGCTGGATCAGGTAGTAAGGATGCGAGCGAACTTCTTGCAACCTGGCCTATTGCACACGAAACTACTGGACGACGATTTCGTACACTCGATGCCCATCTCGCAGATGGGCAATTACCAAGAGTACCTCAAACGCATGACACCGCCGCTCAGGGAGATCGAGAGTACACCTGTGCGGCAGCATATGTTTGGTAAGTTCAATTTTTTTTTTATAAACGTGTAATGTAAAAAAAGTTTGTTCAAACAATATGCTAACTGAATGTTTTTTTGTTGTTTGCAGGTAATCCATTTAAAATCGACAAGCGAATGATGGTCGACGAGGCGGACATCGATATGGTGGGTGCGACATCATCGGCTTCCAAGGGTTTAAAGCGTTCCATCGCCGTGGTGGACTCGGGGGTAGGTAATCTGAATTCTTCCCGGCCGCCAAGCAAACGGAAACCCGGTCCAATTCCAAAGGACGTGATAGTACGGCGGCCAACCTACTCACCGCCAAACACACCGCCAGCCTCGCCGATCCCATGGTCGGAGGATGTGAAATCGCCGTTGTCGCCATCCATGATGATGTTGAAGAACGATCTGAAAGCCGAATCAGCGACGCCGGTACAAGCGAAACTCGTCAACGGTGACGTGACAATGGTGGAGGAGGAGCAGAAGCAGCAGCCGCAGCAGCTTCCGAGCAACGGTGTTAGTGAAACGACGGCGACGACGACGACGACGACGACGACGACATTGAACTCCAGTAGTGCTAGTGCAAGTGCGATCACGAGGACCGAACAGGTGGTGAAAAGCGATCAGCCGATGAAACTGCTGGTTGAACCGTTACCGCTGCCACCGCAGCAGCCGTCGACGCTCACGCCGAACAATAGTGCGGTTAAGCTTAAGTGTAGCGAGCAGCAGCAGCAGCAGCTTGCCGAAAGTTCAGCTTGTAGTAGTCCTGGCAGCAGTAGGTGTTCGACGCCACAGCCACAGCAGCAACAGCAGCAGCAGCTGCCGATTAGCAATCACGTGGGCGAGAAGAAGGAGAAGGTTGCCATTGCCGAGACGAAGAAGGAACTGCTGCTGCTGCTGCCGCCGGACAAACCACTCACGCATAAGGAACTCGAGGATGTTAAGAGGCACAATTTGCCGATCAGGAACGAGCTCTACAAGGAGATCAGGAGGAAAAACACGAGTGAGTTTCGAAAGATTTAAGAAGCTTTTTCTACGATTAAAATAACCAGCTGAGCGAAGCGCAATCATTTATTTGACCTTAAGTCGCGGATAATTTGATGCGATAATTTAAAACTGTTCGTCTAAATTTGCCGGGACGCGATAGGTCCACGTATACTCGTGAATTATTAACTCGAATGTTTACTATTTCAAGACCTTAATGAAGTTTTCATTCGAAATTATTATGTGTTTATGAGTTGGATAATGAAAAACAAAAAATACACACAAACACCGGTCGGATATTCCGCATTCGTGCGACTAATGAGTAAAATAAGAGCGAAAATGCAAACGATATGCAAAATAGCACAATCGCAGTGTGAACACGGGAGTAAAACTATAGCCGATAGAATCAAAGTACAAGAGAGAAAGACATTTGTACTCGTGCTCGCTCGGCATTTACAGCTCTTGACCTACTACTGTCGTCGCAACGTGCTGCCGCGCGCGATAAACACATTTACGTGTGAATTTTCGTGCGAGTTACTCTATTTAAAACACACATACCGCGTTGGGAATGACGCGAACGAACTATGATAAAAAATTCTGTGGGGAAAATTTTTCGTCAAACGAAAACTTTTGAATGATTAGAAAGTTTTATCTTGCATGATTACTCAAACTTGGAGAAAGTTTGTCGGATTGAAATTTTGTTGTTTTTTCTAATATTCTGTCCGTTTAATATTTAATGCATAAAAGTCGATATTGATATTTGTTGAGCCTAAATTAATCGTTTAAATTTGAACCTCGATCGAATCATAACGAAAAACCATTTGTTTGGCTTTCTTTCTAGATTTCGGCATCTTCCTGACGCACCTGGAGATGATCCAAGGCACGCTAGACATCCGACTGAGCTTCGTGCGCGACATTATCCGTGAGACATTGCGTTTCAAGCGGCGCAAGCTCGTCGACCAGCTGGAGGAGTATTTGAAGAAGCTACAAAAGGAAGGCAACAAAGGCCTTCTGTTAAATCACAAAATGCTGCCGAACGGCGCCAACAGAATCGCGTAATTGACGTCGACGGTGTACAGATGATATATATGTAGATATATAGACGCGGTCGTTTCTCCAATTTTTTTTCTTTTTTTTTACATTCTGTTCTTACTCTTTTTTTTTGTATTACCAAGACGATGATATGTTTTAAAAGAAAAAGGAAACGAGGACGTTTTTTTTTTTCAAAGTTCGCGCCCCGTAGCATATAAGGTTGTTCTTGTAAGATAATAACGGAATTAGTAGTATCCGTGCGGCAAATTTTTATCATTGTGTCAACGGATCGTTAATCTCTGTGTAAATTTTGTTACGATATACATGCGTAGATTATTATATATACGAGTTTGTTAAGAGATAAAAAGAAAGAGAGGATTATTATTTTTTTCATTTGACCAGGAAATTATTAGCTACATGACACGACACTACGCGTCTATTGTTTATAAAAAAGAAAGGAATGATGTAGATACGAATATGCAAGGCATGATTCAAGAGCCGTGTATTTGTAAATGAAATAAGGAATCAATAACTATTGCGTATTTTACAATGTATTTTACTAAATTAAAATATTTGGGAAAAATAATACAACGTTTGCATACTTTGATTACTCTTTTGAAAAGAACGAGGCCTCTTTTGCGAGAGCTATCGATTGATTACCCGCTTGCAAGGGTTGATGTTTTTTTTGTAAGTATTAGACAAGAGCTGCGATTCTACTTTAGAGGTTGGTTTATAATGCCCTGCGACTGATAACCGAAACGAAAATCTTGACAAATTGGTTTATCAACATTTTTTTTTTCATCGTGCCCTTAATTTCTTCGTGTTTATGAGCGTTTGGAGATTATGACATTTTTATTCGACTTTTTTAAAGGATATTTTTAGAATGTGTAATGTTTATCTATTTATACTAAATTATTCTGCTTTTACTCGAGATTAAAAGTGTCATCATTTTTTTATAATATACCTGTATATATAAAAATCAATTTTTTTACCGAAGAATGTCTGTAAACACGAAAAAATTAAACGAGTTAAATATGGTTATAGATTTTGCGTACACTTTGAAGGAATATTTGTCGCATTTTTTATTATTTTTTCTTTATATGAAAGTTTTAGTTATAAGTTGATAGTGAAATGAAAAAAGTTATTCGTTGTAGTATTCTCAAATTATTGCAAAATGCGTTGAGTTTGTACTAAGTAAGAGATTTTGAAAGTCAAATATCATAATTCATCATGGCTTATGAAAATATTTAGTTTTATATTTTGTTTGTACATAATAGTATTTGATTAAATTATTCAGTTGCTGCTGCTCGATTGAAAATGAATATTCTTGTAAAACAAACAGATTATATTTCATATCGTAAAAAGCGAAACTTCTATTTGGTTTGTTTTTGCTTCGAACATACAAATTGCAATTGGTACATTTTTTCAGTCCTTTGGCGAAAACATTTCTTCAAAATTTGACTTATCAAAATTTATAATATTCTTATCAACCTTTTACAACTTTTCGTGTTATTTAATTCTGAGTGAAGTATCTGTTATCTTCCTCGTGATAATAACAAAAACATCTGTTTATTTTCTAGACTTGCCAGAAAAAAATTTGATTGCCTAAGTTATTTTTCATTCTAATTGTAATCGGTGAACGATTAAATTTATTTGTTGAAATCTTATTTATAATTGCCGAAAAACTATTTTGCTTTTTATTGTCGAGAACAAAGTGATAACTTCTTTCATTCGTTACTTTTTTTTTGCTGACGTTATGTCAAAGTATGAGGAAAAATACATGGCTCTGAGCGTTTAAAAAAAACGTTCGTTTTTCAAAAAAAATGACCTTGTAAAAGCAGAGAGTATTGGTATTCAAAACACGAGAGAACGTTAACCAAATGTGGACAATGACAAGCTAAATACGCTTATCGGCTAGAAAATATTCAGCCGAGTATCTTTTTTAACACTAAGTGCGATTTCGTAAAATACCGAAAATTTCGTAAGCCGAGATCGTGTCGTGAGAAAAAGAAAAAAAGCATTATTCGCGATCGATGAATCGTATTTGAAAGTTAATTGATTAATGATCGTTGCACATAAACTAGTACTATTAAATGTAAATAAGGCAAATATTTGGGAATTTGCATTTGAGATTCATCACTGCTAAAGCATTTTTCGACGAATCAAAGTTTAGATATTTTTTATCGAGATAACGAGCTATCAAAATAACTCGGATAAATTAGGTATTAACTTTTACGATGAATTTATGCAAGTGCCCAATTGCTGAAAAAAAATACTTGTACATTTATGGAAAATTATTAAGTTAGACATTTTTGAAGATTGTATGATAAACTATTGTAAGATACTGTAATGTTTTGTAATGAAATCACACAACAGTAATGTAGTTTATTGTGAAAAATGTAAATAAATATTATAATTTAAAACATTTTGCGGAGCAGCGTGATAAGACCGATGTATATTTATCATGACTGGCTAATTTTCTTGAACATCAACATCATTTTACCACAATTTATCAAAAAATTTCTAGATTACAAATTATCATCTTTTTGTTTATTAATTATTTTTTTTTCTTCAGAATTATTTAAATTTTACATTATTTTATTTTGATATACAATTAGTTTTTCAAAAATACATTTCAATTAGTCAATAAATCATAAAACAAATAACCATTGTAAACCCAAAGTTTAAATGAAAATGAATAGTGATGAATATAATAAAAAGAATCAACTTCATTAAAATTGATAGACACTGTTGCATAGCTTTCATAATCAAAATGGTGATTTTGGAAACGCAAGAAAACCTTGAATCATATGTATTCACTAACAGAAATAGAAAATTGCGCTAGTCGTTGTTTTGTTGATATAAATAGATGTAAATAATTGTGATTATTATCGTGCAGAAATGTGATAAAGTCGTTGAATAATTTACTGAAGAAGCTTTTAAAAAAGTGATATTTAGAGTTATTAAACAGAAGATGATTAAATCAACATTGTTTTAAAACAGTTGAACGGCCAACGACTGTCACATTGTCTAAACAAATCGAGCTTCGACTCAAGATTCATTGCGATTCATCGATTGAAATCCAAATGAGAATCCCTAAGCGATAAATGATATCCTCAATGTATATATAAATGATTGTACATAAACGTTAAAGTATATGACATTTGTAAATAAGAACTTTATGATGTTTCGACGGATGAAACGAATAGGTAAAAAAACACGAATTTCACTTGTTAGACAGTTCCTCAAACTTAAAAAAAACTGTTTTTTTTTTTCATAAATGTATTACGAAGTAAATTGTTCATTCGATGGACAATGTGAAATATAAAATACCTATTCGTTTCATTGCGTAGCGTGATATGTATGATTCATAATTGTCGATGTAGCGCGAAAATTTAATTTACATGTTTATATTTTTGCAGAACTGTCGAAAAAAATAAGAAAGAATGAGTGAAAAAAAGTGATTTGAAATAAGAATTCCTTTTAAAACATAATCGACTTGTTCTTTCCTGAACCTATAATTCTACTAACAATAAATATAATTGAAGAGGCTACGTTTTTAGTATTAGAATTCACGGTCTCAAGATTGATTGTTTCGAAGTAAATGCATAAAATCATTTGAAAGTTTGTCATTATTGAGCGCCTGCTGAAGTTATGAGTAATTAATTTACCAGGTCTATAAAAATGTTTTTCGTAAATTATTCAATAGCCCAACCTAACAGTTTTTTACTTGTTCTTGATAATAGTAATCAACAATAAATTACAGTAATGAAGGGTTTCCAAAAATTATGATATGACCAGTATTTTATATCCACGTTTATCCAGACTTTTGTAGAAAACTTTTTATTGCAAACAGCTGCTAATTAACATGAAAAATCAAACTATGCAAATATTTTAAAATTACATGTAATAAAAATTACGTCCACAAAGGTCAGACCGATCAGGAGATCTCTCATTTTTATAATAGGATGCCAGAGATGATGTCTAGGATGCTCGCTCCTTGGCTATAATATTTCATGTTATACATCTATCATAGCAACTTGTGAGATGACGGTTGGATCGTTGCCAAGCTCTTAGCTTAGTAATTGTTGTCAAGACAATGAATATTAGTTGTCAAGACAGTGCGGTAGTACACACAACTAGATCGTCCATATGATGTGCGCGAATAGTTGTCGTGCATTTTGGAGCATTTTCATTTTTTCAATTTTAAAACCATATGGATTGTAAGAATAATTTTCTTTTTTGTGACCATGAAATCATATAAAATATCATCGTATTTATTCATGTTTAAATCTGAAAATCATAATCAATCGACGATCTTCCAAATTCCAAATCCAGCACAAAACTTAACTTTACTATAACTATAATATCAAAAACCGATTCGGTCCGTAAATTAAGGTTAAAAAATTTATAGATGAGGAATTTTTCCGTATATTCGTCGAAAATATCACTTCCCCTCAGTCAATATGAGTTCCGTGCGACCTCAATAAATTCAATTATAAGTTTAATTGAATAATTCAATTAAATTATATTTTGAGCCCGCTGAATAGATTATTTACGATTATGTACGACACGATCGTAATAAATTGCATTAATTATAGTTAAACCACATTCATTAAATTTGTTACGAAGACACACTACTCGTTATGTGTACTACTGGTTTCTCAAAAAAACAAAAACTTAAAAACTTTTTTGCATATCGACAAAGTGTACAGGCAAACGATTTTTTACACTTTTTTAAAACAGTGGTAAATATAGTCTGACACGAATATTATTCTATTCTAAAGTGCGTTCACGCACTCAAATCAATAATACATAAGTCATTGAGGAAGATAAGACATATTTTAATACTATACACGCTCGAGTTGTATAACACATAGTCTAGTGGGAGTATCTATATTCTCTTGAGCATTTTCAAGGATTCGACAATCCCATCTCAACGGAAACGTTCGGCACTTGGAATTGAAAAATGGCTCAAATTTTAAAAATTCTCTTGCTCGTCGTCGCCGTTCTAGCTGTTCATTTCTGGTAAGTTATTTTCTCTACGATTACGTAAACGATTGATTCATTTATAACGAGGAAACTCGTCGACACAAACTGACAAAGCTTTGTTTCATAAAATTTTTTTAACTAGCGTGAAATCATTTTTACACAATACGTGTACGCTTGTGTCAAAGCAATTGCACGACTATCATCTCCAATGTATTCGCTGCGCACTCTATTTTCGCACAACAACACGCTTTGTTCGCGAGCATGATTCACTCAATTTATATATATACGTTCGCAGCTTGATTTACTTCGTGCGAAGCGGCAACCGCAGCAACAATACAATGAAGCTGATCATCGACGCGGACGCTGGTAGCGACGACGCCGCTGCACTTCTCTTGGCTCTTGCACTGCCTACCGAGGAAGTCGACGTACTCGCGATCACTTGCACTTACGGCAATACCAACGAGACGAACGTGGAAACCAATGTGCTCAAAGTGCTGACTATTGCTGCTCGCTCCGATGTGAGTTTTGTACTTGTCATACGTGCGCGCGACAATCAATTAGCGATATGCTATAATTTTATTTGCGCTCGCTGAGTCATGCCGCGCGAAAATTTCAAATTATTATAGTTGGACGCGATGAAACTTTTTATTATACATTTTGTGTGTGATCGTTGTGAAAGATTCCAGTTTACGCTGGAGCTGAGAAACCGCTGCTACAAAATTACACTGCCGGCGACTATTTCGGCAAGGATGGACTTGGCGATTTTGAGTTTGACAGGGAGATCGCCGGTACAGTCGATAGATCGAAACACGCAGCTGTGGCGATGATCAATCTTGTTAAACAGTACCCAGGTAAAATCTATGCAACTCTGAAAATATGCGCGAAAAAAAAATTTTTTTTTAAAACTAGGTACACGTTTTTGGTTTTTGATTTAGGTAAAGTGAGTATTTTGACTCTTGGACCTCTGACGAATTTGGCACTGGCAACGAAGTTGTACAAGGATTTCACGAAGAAAGTGAAGCGATTTTACGTTATGGGCTCGGAGATCAACGAGGATGAATCGAAGGATCCGGAAGTAGAATTTAATTTCAGTCTCGATCCAGAGGCGAACGCCATTTTTTTGAAGTCATTAACGAATGTGACAAGTTTTGTGGTACCATGGGATGTCGTTAAAAAGAATGGCATTTCAAAGGTGATGATCATAAAATTAAAAACTTGCAATTACAAACTCAATGATATCGTCGTAATCTATACCCCTTTTTAATACACAGGAATGGCGAAAAGAAGTTCTCGGCAAACTCGATTCCGAGCGCATAAAATTTCTAAATCAAGCCGAATATGCAGTACTCGAGCGTCTAGGTGTTTGGTATTCGGCAGATTCGATAACGGTGGCATCGGTGATCTGGCCGCAACTCGTCAAATCGGCCATCGAAGCGCGTATGTCTTCTGTTACTTGTGGATCAAACAAAGGAGCTGTGAAACTCGATTACGAGGATGTAAAAAATGTCGAGGTTGTCAGAGAATTCAATGTGGAAGGATTTAAGGAAAAACTTTTGAAATATTTAGCGTGAATTTTTTCATATTGATGCAAGTGACAATTTAGTGTCGAAAGTGCATTATTAAAATAGCATTATTTTTTCGATTTGTATAGTGACGGATTTTATATAATAAGTTTGACGAAGAGAATCATTTGAAAAAAAATCTCGAATACGATGATTTTACGTAATAGTGCTTTAATAAATTTTCTGTTGAGCAAAGCAGATAATTTCTAACAGTGATTTCACGTCAGATCGACGTGACTATCTCCTTGATAAGAAAACTCAGTATGCACTTCACTTCTAATAATAAAATTCTGAACTTCACAAATAAGTTATACGTATTTTATATATGAGAAAATACCACATCCATGCGTACATACATTCACCGAAAATTCCATCATGATAGAGAATTCTGGATTAATCGATCAAATTACTCTATATTATGTCTGAGCAACTGTACCACTGATCAGTTAGTGTCCGTACGCTCGATGAAAGAGTTCCTTGCAACTTTAAAACAAAATGAATACTCATAGTATTAGTTGGATTATTTACATTGTTGCAGTTGACTTCTTGAATTTCTGGTATGTTTTATGTATTCTTTTTTGAATAAAATATGCATCAAATTATTTTGGTGCGATTACTAAAAGTTCCTAAAGAGGCATGTTGTTTGCTTGTAAGGGGAATCCCAAATTTTTTTCGATAAAATATTGTTTTCACTCTATAAAATATAAATGCAATTGTATACTTGAATACTACTGGTTCATATACATAGCATTAAAAAAATTGTTTAAAAATGGAAAAAGCATTTATTCAGTTTGGATTTTTTTGAATTAAAGCCAAGGGAGTGACGACTTGACGAAAAACAAATTAATCATCGACACCGATGCTGAAGGTGACGACGCTGTTGCATTACTTTTAGCCCTATCTGTATCTGACCAAGTTGATATTCTCGCCATCACTTGCACCTACGGCAACACTTGGCTAGAGAACGTAGAAATAAATGTGCTGAAGACATTGACGATTACCAATCAGTCAGATGTAAATATTCTGATACAATTCAATTTCATATAAGCATTGTAGATACATTTTAAAATTTTATCCATACAGATCCTGATATACAGTGGAGCTGACAAGCCAATGCATCAGAACTTCACGGCGAGTAAGTATTTTGGAGTGGATGGATTGAGCGACTTCAAATTCGATAAGCAAATCGCAGGAAGTATCGATCGAAGTAAACATGCCGCGCTCGCTATGGTGGATTTGGTGAAGCAATATCCAGGTAAATTTATATCAAATGTATTTCTATGTGTCATCTTAGGGTTTTAAAACTAAAACATTTGAATTTTCACAGGTGAAGTAAGCATTGTGACGCTTGGACCTTTGACGAATGTGGCTCTAGCAATGTCGCTGGATCCGACTTTCTCGCGAAACGTCAAGCGATTTTACGTGATGGGTTCGAGTCCCGCGAGAATCGGTTTCAACTTCGCACTCGACTCTGAGGGCAACGCGATTTTTTTTAAAACGCCGACGACGCAGACGAAGCTCATTATGAGCAGTAAGATAGCAACAGAATGTGCAATTCCTAAAGTGAGTTTATATCATTGAAAAGCACTTGAAATCATGGAAACCAGAAATAATAATAAATTTCACTTTATCTTTATAGGACTGGCGATGGCACGTTTTAGGAAGAAGCAAATCTGAACTAATCAAATTCGCAAACAATGCCGAATCAGCGATGCTAAGGAAAGCAAAAATGTGGCGATGCGCAGATTTGATCACCGTAGCGGCATTTCTTTGGCCAGAGCTTGTCACCAACTCGACTAAAGTATATATGCTGTCAGACAACTGTAACGTAGTTCGTGGTGCAGTGAAATTCGAATACGGTGATGACAACAACGTCGAACTTGTGACGGAATTTGACGTGGAAAGCTTGAAAATGAAGTTGCTGCGACATTTTATTTAGAATGATAAATTTTTTAGTTTGAAAGATAGTGTGAATGAAAATATTTTGGTTATGATTGATATTTTTCATTGAATTGAGATTCGAAGATTGCGGGGTAGAAATGTGAAATCTAGATTGAATTATTATTTTGTATTTATTTATTTATTTACATATACATTACTATATAATTTTACTATTACTAAATAATTCTGATCTTAAGAAAAGGATTTTTTAATCATACAATGTCATCGAATTCATGTTTGCAAATAAAAGTTATATATTATTTTTTTAATGATTGCATACTTTAAGTTCGGCGATATTTTCATATCTTATTATCATTATTATCATCGAAGGTTTCTTCATACAAAGTATGTAATTCTTGTGTATAAACAGTTGAATTTCGTTAATCTGCCGTCTACTAAAATGACGAAATAAATAATTATAAAAATTTATTGTAACTGTACAGAGTGTGTGAACAAGTTTCTATTGCAACCATGAATATAAAAATAGAAGTTTTATACAACAATATTCCAGCCAAGTGATGATTGAAAGAGTATAAGGCAAAATTTAATATCTGATAATAGACTGTACTTATCTGCTACTTATCTCTTTCGATTATATACTTATCTGTATACCTCATCAGTTCCATTCTTTTATTGTGCCGACGTAACATGAAAATTGTTTGATTTTGCGAAGCAGACGGGATTGGCGCAATGAATAAATATTCATGCTTACGCTCGCGCTAAAAACGTGCTGACGAGATAAGAAATTGACAATATAAGCTATAGCTACGAAAAAGTTATAGGTGTGCGTGATCAGTTTATTTTAAGAGAACATTAATGATGCGGTGTATGGCGAACAAGGTGCTTTGCGAAAACTTCGTTTCACATTGAATAACTCACTCGACGTATGCAAGATGTTTTGGAAAATTTGTCTTATTATCATTTGTGTACTTGTGGCTCATCTTTGGTACGTTTATAAGCATCTTTTATCAAAATCTCGTGAGAAGCGCTGCGACATTTTGTTGGAAATTGCGTCAAAAATTTTATAGCGCGAACGATGTTGTATACATTTCAATTAAGTAATTTTATTAAAATAATTTTATATATTAAAAGATATAATAAACAAGTAACAATTGACTTCTGTTTTCATTTTAATTATAAAAGTATTCAAATTATATTACATTTTTTAACGAGTAAATTATTAATTGATTTTTGCTTTTTATTTTTGAAATACAACTCGTCATAAAAAAAAATCTATGTTTTCACATTTATTTAACAAAAGTGAATTAGATTACACCCACTAGAATTAATTATGCTGTGACTATTGATTTTCTCTCAGTCTAATTTATTATAGTGGAAGTCATTATGACAGTCTCGAGCCCAATAAAACGAATTTGATCATCGACACGGATGCGGGCGCCGACGATGCTCTCGCTATACTTTTGGCTCTATCTATTCCCGATAAAGTCAAAGTTTTGGCTATTACTTGTACTTACGGCAACACTTGGGTCAACAATGTCGAAACCAATGTGCTGAAGATATTGACTGTCGCAAATCAGTATAATGTGAGTGTTACTTGTGCAAACAAACTTTGTCCCATAAAAAGAATAATTATAATGTTTAATATATCCATGTTTTAATTAAAGATTCCAGTTTACGGCGGAGCTGACAAGCCGTTGATTCGCAACTTCACAGCGACCGATTACTTTGGCAAAGATGGTATGGGTGATTTTGCTTTTGATCAAACATTGTCGGCAAGTGTCGACAAAGCCAAACACGCAGCTCTTGCCATGATAGATTTGGTAAAACAATATCCAGGTAAATCAACAACAAAACTCAATATTATCCACAACTGAAGACTAAAATTCTTATTTGTATCTGAGCGCAGGCGAAGTGAATATTATATCCCTGGGACCAACGACAAACCTGGCGTTGGCAGCGTCGATGGATCCAAATTTTTCAACAAACGTCAAACGTTTCTACGTGATGGGTTCGAGTCCTTCGAGGGTTGGTTTCAATTTTGCTCTGGATCCGCAAAGTACAACAGTGGTATTGAATTCAGTGACGACAACGACGAAACTTGTAACGAGTAGCAGTGCAGTTCCACCAAAAGAAATGCTTTCAAAAGTATAATATAACGTACACTGCACGATATTTGTTCTGAAGATAGTGTATAATACTGTAATTTATATTTGAGGATTGGCGAATCAACGTCCTAGGCAAACTGGATTCCGAACGAGTGAAATTCATGAACAATGCGGAATCGGTGGTTCTAAGACGATTGCATTACTGGGCAGCTGCTGATTCGATTGCTATGGCGACGATTCTTTGGCCGGAACTCATTACCAATTCCATCGTGGCACGAATGACTTCCGAACCTTGTGATCTCAATCCGGGTTCTGTTAAATTCGAGCACACGGGTGATAATAATGTTGAACTTGTGACTGGATTCAACATGACGGCATTCGCTGAAAAACTGCTAAGATACTTGGCGTGATTGTGTATTGCTTTTGTGTGTGTGTGATTTTGAAGTTTCATAATTTTTTTTTACTTGCAATTTCTCACTTGGTAACATAATAGAAATCAGCATTACTTCTTTGTAGAGATTAATTTATTTTATTTATTTTATTCAATGCATCTTTTTATACAAATAATGCAATACAGTATATAAATACAATGTGGTATATGATATATAGTTGAGTAGTAAAACGTTTAACCGTATTCAACCGACAATGAACGTATAACTTTCAAACTCGCTAATAGTTTCCTAATGGTTTCCATTGCATTCTCAAATTCTCGATTTAGTGCCGAGTATAGAAACCCATATTGCGCTGATGGTTGTCTACAATCAAACGATCAAAAAAATCTAAAAGAATAAAAGATAGGTGAATAATAAATATATAATGCTTTCAACTATTCAAGCAAACAATGATAATATAATATTTGTAAATATGCGTCAATAAAAAAAAACACACTTCCAATTAATGTTTCTTATCTTATACACGTTTTTCGTTCGGACTTACCCTGAATATTGACTGACCTCTACTTCACATACGAAATATTTACCGAGATAAGGCACTTCACATCAGTAGCGAGCTGATGTGATTTTCATATATAGTATGATGACGCCTTAGCCGAAATATCTTCATTTTTTATCCGAAAAGTGATATTGTCAATAATATGTATAAAAGTTTTTTCCTAATTGTTTTATCCACGCTTATTTACTTGAGGTTTGTAAAAGTTCTCTAAGCTATATCAAAACTGGCGCTCGTCTGCAGGACAGTTTTTTCCGGAAATAAATTGGATAATTTTTTCCAAATTGTTTTGTTAAAAATAAAACAATGAACCAAAAAACAGTTAAAACGAAAGATTTTTAAATTACGACTGAAAACTGTTTGTATATCTTCAAGCGAAGGAAGAGCCGATGTCAAAACGAATCTTATTATTGATACGGATGCGGGTGGCGACGACGCGGTCGTTCGTGCTGTTAGCATTGGCGTTGACCGATAAGCTCCGAATTCTGGCCATCACTTGCACTTAACGGCAACACTTGGCTGGAAAAAGTAGAGAATAATGTGCTGAAGACATTGACGATTATCAATCGAAGCGACGTAAGCTCGCGATGGTTGATTTGGTAAAGCAGCATCCAGGTTGTGAAGTATTTTTTTTTGTAGACTGTAATATTGTAAAATTGAAAAATAATTTGCTTAGCGTCGATCATTTCACCGAAGCTTGTTACTGAATCCGTTGAGGAACATATATGATTTGCGATAGCGTGAAGTCAGGTGATGTGAATCTTCAATCTCGTAAACGATGCTCAGATAAATGTTGAGATAATTAGGACTTTCGGCGTGGAAGCTTTCAAGAGCAAATTACTTCAACATTTTTCTTGAATACTATAAGTGTAATTATTATTTATTTATTAATTCATATTGTTCAATAAAACTTTAAGTTGAACTTGATTTGCTTCAAAAATTTAGTTCAATGTTTCGCGAACAGAATAAAAATCATTTTTTATAAATTAAAATGGGTATTAAGTTTCATCAAAAATAAGGCACGACATGCGAAACGCTTTTAAATCACAATACACACGAAAACTCAAGGGAGATCTAGAATGTCAGTGTGTGTACTTTGCGCCCTTATGAAAGTATATAGCGGTGTGTATATAGTGTGAACTTAACGAGCGAGAGTAAGAGAGAGAAAAAGACAGAGAAAGGTCGAGGACCGCTCTCAGCTCAGCACGCGGGCAACAGTAGCAGCATCAGCCCTTTTTTTGCTTCAATACTAAAAGTAATGAATTTATTTATTTTTTTTTATTTATTTAGCTCGGCGTTTTACGTTAAAGAGTCTTACATATAGATATTTTGATAATAACGACGAGAAATACACGTGTATGTACGATATAATTGAGTCGTCAATTAAAAATCGAATGTGAAAGAAAAAAATAAGAAAGAGAGAGATCGATCTCTTTTTTAATAATGTGCAGCATCCTCGCGAGCGCGAGAAACTCATCATCTGAGCGCGCGGCCTGCTGTCGCTCGCAGTGACTCATCGGCGCGCAGCGTTCATTGGAAAAATGGAAACGTCACTTGAGCCTATCAAGCGAACCGCGCCGCGGCGTTAGCAGCGTCTCTCTCTCTCTCTCTCTCTCTCTTTCTCTGCTGGGCACTGCACACATTTACACAGTTACGCACACAAAAACACGTATACTACTAGAGTAGTAGTAGTCGCTCGTCTCGTCGTCGAAGGGGTGGAGTGTGCGCGTAAGGCACCTATCGGTTTTCCTCTCCTTCAGGACTGCATCTCCAGAGAGGATCCTCGTGTTCGTCCTCACGCGTAAGTACTCGTCCTTATCCAGCTACACACTCTTTCGACCACTTTCCTCGTCATTGATTTAACAACGGAATTCGCGGATGAAAGTGCCACTGAGAGGTTAGATACGCGCTCTCTCTCTCTCTGTCTCTCTCACTCGAACTCTGTGCAACAGTTTAGTTGGTGGAAAAGTCGCTTTGTTTGCCGCTGAACCACACATAATTTTCGGGGCTTTGCCTACCGATTTTTCCCACTGACCTGTTGATTTCCACATTCGGAAGATCCTTTGATTATTTCTCTATATGAGCCTCGAGTGATTCGTTGGATTTCTCTTTTTTTTTCGCGATAACCAAGCTTGCTTGTGTGTGCTCCAAAATGCATGTACCTCACACTTTATTCAAGATCTCATCAAGAGATGCATTTAGCATGCTGAGATGAATCACAGTGTTTCGTTTTCGAGCTCTAAAAATCTGACTCTCATTTGCCAGGATTTTGTACCAGGAAGCACTTGAAACTAGTTGGTTGTATAATTGCAATGACTAATAGAAAATAGTGAAGGCAATAGAGTCTAGTCAGTGTATTGATTATCTTTGAATTATTGATAGTACTCCAAAAGAAGTTTCTGTAACAAGTTTTTATTGACCCTGTTGATTATCACAAAAATGCCTCATTATATCTGATAAAGCTGATACTTGGATCAATTCTCTATAAACATGTCAGTAAAATATATACTTTGAATTGTTGTGCTGAGGAGAGAGAATGTTACTGTGTCTGACTTTTGACTGAAAAATTCCAAATATTGATTCTTAACTTGATAGATTATGTCACAGAGAAAGGTTTATCATTGCTTAGCTTATTTTTGAGATAACAATTAGCCTACAGAAAGTCACTCAACAGTAAGCTTGTTTACAATGTATTCCAAGTAATCAATAGAATCTATCATTCGATAATTTCATTTTGGAGTAATTTGATGTCTTTAAGTACGCTTTATAATCACCATCAATCGATCAAATTTTTTCTCAAGGAATTTTATTGGTTACTTCATTCTCTATTTGAATTTATCACTTGAATCTCATGAATCATTACTTAATTACAAATTTTTGAATTAATTCGGTTGTCTGTTTTTGTTTCAGGTTTATGGACTGTTAGTTTTGTACATTTAGTAGATTTTAACTCTCACTACCAAAATGACTGAATACAAGCTGGTTGTAGTCGGAGCAGGAGGTGTAGGAAAATCTGCATTAACCATTCAACTGATCCAGAATCACTTTGTTGATGAATACGATCCTACAATAGAAGACTCGTATAGAAAGCAGGTGTGTGTGGAAATCAATACCGATTATTTTTAGTGTAACTTGATTCTATTTTGAAAACCAGTAAATGAAAAATTCACGAAAATCTGAAATGTAAATGTAGGCTGTCACTAAATATTGATCTGTCCCACAGGTTGTTATAGACGGAGAGACGTGTTTGTTGGATATTTTAGACACAGCTGGCCAAGAGGAGTACAGTGCAATGAGGGATCAATACATGAGGACAGGCGAAGGATTCTTATTAGTATTCGCCGTGAATTCTGCAAAGAGTTTCGAGGTGAGCCTCCTCAACATAATTAATTCAATGCCCCCTAACTCACTCGGACACGTGATGTAAACATATATACGTACGTTGCAGGACATCGGTACATATCGTGAGCAAATAAAGAGGGTCAAGGACGCCGAGGAGGTGCCGATGGTGTTGGTCGGAAACAAGTGTGATCTCCAGCAGTCCTGGGCTGTGAATATGACGCAAGCGAGGGAAGTCGCGCGCCAGTACGGCGTACCTTTCGTTGAAACCTCCGCCAAGACTAGGATGGGAGTAGACGATGCGTTCTATACTTTGGTGAGCATCATTAGCGTTTTCTTTCTTCGGATTGTTTTTGTTTCGCGCAAGCTTTCAGAGCTTGCGCAATTAGTGAGAATTTTTATCTTGTTCACTGAAAAAGTATTGGTTTACAAAAAATTATATATTTTTTAAATAGCTATTAGCAGTAACTGGATTATTATTTTATTCATTGGAGTGTGAAAATTTTATTTCTTCACAAATTTACTTTTAATTAGATTAAAGAAAGTTCAATAATATTTTTCATTCGTTCCTAAAACTCATTATTTAATTGTAATCAAAGAAAATACATTGACACTACCGAGGTAATCAATAAAATTATTGCAATAGCACTTGCTGAGTGTTCAAGAAAAATCTAGCAATTTGGAGTCTGCTAAAGCATGATGTCACACAGTTAAATCATGTTGAAGCATGAGATCATAATGAAACTATTGAGTGCTTTAACTTCCGCATACCGTTACTACTGCACAAAATAAAAAAAATGCAATAAGACAATTACTCACTTCTTAATTGAACAGATTTTGTGGAAACTTTTCGGCTAGAGATAATACTTGAATTTAAATTTTGTTGATCGTCGTGCGTATTTAACTTAGTAGAATTTTTTTTATTCTCAGGTGCGAGAAATCCGAAAAGATAAGGAGCAAAGGGGAAAGGAGAAGCGAAAAAAAATGAAGGCTGGCAACTCAAGTCGCAGAAAACATCGGTGCTGTATTCTCTAAGCTAATCGATAATTTCTCTCATTCTAGTATATTTGCCTCGTATACTTCGAGTTATTAATATTTGCACAATTCTCAAGTAAGTCACAAATGATAATGAGACGAGTGCAAAAAAAACAGCACAATTTCATGGTTCTTTTTGTGAATAATGAAAAAACAATTGCGCGTTGATCGAGCGAATCAACTCCGAATCATAAAAAAATATACAAACTCGGTTCTCTATTTGCTACAATCATACAGAAATCAGACGACCTTTTTAAATTTACTTTCTCAACAATTGTATAATTTGTACTTGGGAGTGATTTCACGAAGTATGAAGTGATGTTACTTTTTTTCACGTGTTGTAATACTTGATCAAGTATTTTTAAGTATTCATAAATAAGCATAGATATTAATTTTTTGTCGGTGACGAAAGCACAAACATTGAAAGCTCAAGCACTCCTAAGTTGAGTTACATATTTGACAAAAAGATTGAAAACCAACAAAAAAAGAATCAAGGGCAATAAATCTTTTACTGTGATCATCTGGCCTCTAACATTAACATCACTCGATGACAAAAGAAATTTTGGTGTAAATTATATATGAATTATATAAATCATATCCGTGTGCAGTATAGGAATAAATTTTGTCAATCTTACTCGTCAGATAGAAACTTCTCAGCTGAATGAATAATCATGGAATAATGAGTGACCAAATATTCGAATCAATATTTGGTTTGCAGTACAAGTTTTTAAATAACGCACGAAAACGCCACAAGTTTTCAACGAAAAATGCTTTTGTAACTGATTATTGAATGATTATTTTGCTACGCTGTATTATAGCTGTGTATAATAATTACAGTAACACGTTCGTTCTCATGATTCTATATAATTGTATATAACGTATGTAAAATTTTTTCAAGCACTCTCTCGATCTACTCTTCAGCCGACAAAAATGAAAAAAAAAAAACAAAGGAAACCAACCGAGACTTTGCTCGCAAAGTATTTGTCGTGTGCGTGTGCTTTGATCCAAACTTTTTTAACACGTCAATATTTCTACATTGTACTCTTTATCAGTGTAATCCCAAAAAAACAAATAAGCAAAAAAGTAAAAAAAAATATTGGAATGAAGAGGCGACACTTGAGGGCTCACAGCGAAACTAGCAATAATGTGAAACTGCGTATGGTTTCCCCGTGTGCGATTTTGTTTCCATTTTTTTTTTGTTTCTTCTTTCTTTTGTTTTTGTACTAGCTACTATATTTTTTTATACGAACTTTTTGTATATCAAACTCCGCGTATATGATTTCTCCGATCTTCCAGCGTATCCATATTGCCATTTACGATACACACATACAGATAACGAAGAAAAAAAAAATAGCGTATGAAAACTGGAATTGTTGCCTCGACTTGTGTTCTTATTCGCGAAATCGAAAATTCGCGGGAGAGAGAGAGAGCGAGTTAAAGCGCGCGAGAGAGAGAGCGAACGCGAGAGAATGAGAGAAAGAGAGTATGTGCGCCGCTGACTCAGTGGAATTCCTTCATATTATTGTAAATGTGTATGTGCGTGTTTCGCTGCGCGGCGATCTATCGGGTCATGCCTATTTTTAAGTTTGCGCCACCGTCGTCGCTGCCGCGTTAACGCCGTCGTTGTACCAACAGTTATACGATTTCTTTTTTAGCAACAACAACAACATGTACGTGCTCGCATTATTTGTTTATCTTCGTGCGACACCGAGCTTAAAAAAAAACTCTGCTGCTTTTCCGATTCTCGCGATCCGTGCGAAAACTGATTGACTCTTCTTCTTTTTTCTGGCAGAAGTAGACCATTGTAGAACAGTCAATAAGAATTCGCATGCTTCTGATATAGAAGTTTATGAATCACTAATTGATCGACAGTGATAATTCGAGTGACGCATGCGGGACGCTACGAAAACACATCCCACGCGATGACAGACAAACGCGTCGAGTTTACCATTCTCTCTCTCGAAGCATTTTCTCGGCAAAACTAAACAAACATGCCGTTACATGAAAATACTCTTATAGATCATTTTTTCTTAGCTCATCTGTAGATGATAGTACGTTGTTGATACACGCAGACGTCGATGATAATTAGACGATATCGCTGATCTCTGATATGATTGATCGAGCGGCAGAGTTTTTTTTTCGTTTGTTTTGGTCTCGTAGCGAGGTGTATTAATTTTGATGAAACATGCCAATTCGTTACGATTATACTTTGACAATAATTCTGTACATAGATACAGTGCCAGGGTTGCGTTCTCCTCCCCTTCCCTCCAGTTTCTTTTCGTTTGATCGCGAGAGGGAAGCTTTGCGTGGGAGAACGTCGTGCGAATAACGTTGATGATGAATTTCTTTTTTGTTTTCGTTTTTTTTTCTCCTTCGACTACTCTTTACTTGTATAATCTGTCTTATGTTCGAGCGAATGCCGGAGTTCTTAATCATAAGTACTGATATCATTTACTGCATATACATATGACAGCAAATAAAATTTTACTAAAACTCAAAGATTCATGTTTGTTTTTTTTCGGAAATGACCTTTCTCCTTTGATGTTTTTTTTAATATATACAAACAATGTGTATTGGAAAATAAAAAAACAATTTCCTTTTGCGAATTAGATCGTCGAGCAGATGAGGCTGAAGTTGGCAGCTGTTCCGGGATAAATTGAGACATGAAAATTCTTGATACGTCACAAGGCAGATTTCAATAGAATATGGTGTGAAAATTACTTATCGATTTTCTGCTACAATCTTGTTAAGTACTTCGTTCTCTCGATTGCCGCCAACTTATACAGGTAATTCAATATTTGCGTCCTTGTTATAAGCCTACGTCAAGAAACATTAAAATGACTATTCTCAGCTTATTTTTTCAATTTCAATGTAACTTACAGTCTCAGCAATTTTTCGAAGATTCGCAGCATCGCCAGAATTTCGAACAATCTTGGTAAAATATCCATCGTCCTTCTGCAATAGGACATAAGGTCGATCGAACTCGACAGCTTCGCCAGCGTCCATAACTAAAATTCTGTCGCTATCCATAACAGTGTTCAAGCGATGAGCTATCGTCAACACGGTGCAGTCTTGAAATTTCGACCTGATGGTTTTTTGTATAAGCTCGTCTGTCGCTAAATCGACATTGGCAGTCGCTTCGTCTAGCACTAGAATCTTATTTCTTCTCACAATCGCTCGAGCCAAACACAATAACTGACGTTGTCCTGCGCTCAGATTGTTTTCCACTTGCTGATCCAAGCTTTCGAAAGCCTTGTTCATCTCGACTTGTTGGAGGGCAGACCAGAGTATAGCGTCGTCGTACCGACGAAGTGGATCCAAATTGTCTCGCAACGAAGCTGCGAAAATAGTCGGCTCTTGAGGGATGATCGAGACTTTTGAACGCAGATCGAGTAATCCAACTCGCTTGGTGTTTACGCCATCGATGAGTAAAGATCCATCGTATTCAGACAGTCGGAACAGAGCTGTTATCAGCGAAGATTTACCGGCACCCGTGCGTCCGACAACGCCGACCTAAACGAAGAAAATAAAGCTGCATTTTGCCATTTGGTATTTGAATTTGAAAAATATTTGTGCGAACCTTCATGTTAGGACTAATGGTGAAATGGAGATTCTTCAAAACAGGCAGCTCTTCGTTCGAATACTTCAAACTCAAATTCCTAAAGGTTACTTCACCCTTATCAGGCCAATTGCTCTCAGGAAGCTTATCAGCTTCAGTCTCGAAAGGACCTTTCTGTTGCAACTCGGTATACTGAACTATCCTTTCAACGCTAGTCCATTGAGTCATAAGATTGGCAAAATTGCTAAACGTTACTTCAGCCTTATCAGGCCAATTGTTCTCAGGAAGCTTATTAGCTTCAGTCTCGAAAGGACCTTCCTGTTGCAACTCGGTATACTGAAACATCCTTTCAACGCTAGTCATTTCAGTCATAAGATTGGCATACTGTCTGATAGCGAATTGCAATACAGGATAGATGCTAATGAACTGAGTGAACGCAAGTCCAACGTCGGCTGGCATAATAGCGTCGTTCTTCAGCAGTATGAAGCTGTAGACAATGAAAATCATGATGCTACTTGCCAACAATTCGATCCACAGTCCGTATGCAAAGCCGCTAACCGAGCACAAATATTGCACGGCTGTGTGAGCGTCTTGGCGTTGGTCGAAGTCTTGACGAACGGTGTTTTGAGCTTGACAGGCACGAATTGTTGGCAGGCCCAGGAGACTTGAGTTGACGAGGGAGAAGACTGGACTTTTTGCTGTGAAAAGTTTAGCTTTTATTTTCTACTTCACGATTGTTCATTGCGAATTTCTGTATATTTACCATTTCCTTCTAATCTCTGGAGAGCTTGAGCAGTCGATAGATAAATGGCGTTGATTTTCACGCAAATGAAAGCTACGACGATCACTGGGCCGATCGTCCACCAGTTTATGATGGCGATCTGGACGATCACGCCGATAGCGAGTAATAATCCCTCGACAACGTTTATCATCGAGATCGACATGTCTTCGTCGACTGTTCCGGTATCTTTCGAGAATCGATTCAACATTCTTCCTGAAAAGGGTAGCCGAATTAATTTTCATCTTTTGAATAATTCATTTGTTTTTTACCTGACGGATTGACGTTAAAGAATTGCATCGGAGCTTTCAGCAAGCGCGAAAACATGTTGTTGTGAATGGTTTTACTCGAGCTGAGAAGTTTGCTGAAGAATAGGAAGTTTTTCAAATTTGCAAGTACCGCGATTGCTAGGACCAAACTACCGCTAACGTATAGCGCTGTTTCGGTGTTGAGGTATTGATCGGATTTTAATACTGAATTATTCGTTGTGTTTGAAGATTGAATTTGGTCTTGACGTTTCTCTTCTTGCTTGGTCCTGAAATTGTATTGATGTAACGTTGAAGAATAAAAGTTATAGAATTAGGAAATCATATCTACAAGGTCGGTGCAATTACCAAAACGACAGCCAATAATCAAAAGCGCTAATCGAGAATTGAGTTAACAAAAATAGTAGGACTGTGAGTGAAAATTTCAAGTATGCACCGTCGGCCATGAAATACTTCCAAAATAATGATTTGTCAATTCGGCCGCTTGCCATTACTTCTTCGGCTTCAACGGGTCCCTTTTCGCTGTTTTTCGCGATGGCAAATGATGAGTTTGCCTCGATTGTGTTCTTTTGGTCGCTTAACGACTCTTCCATTTCTTTTTTTGAAGATAGATCATTGAGGTATTTTTCTTTTGCGACGAAACTTTGATAAGTTCCTTGAAATTTCACGTGACCCTGTACATCATTGAAATTCATAGAACTTTTTAAGAGACTCGTAGATATTTAAATTTACTTATAATAAACGCTTTTTCCAAGACTTACTTTATTCAACATAATAATTTCATCAACATCCTTCAAATACTGTATCTGGTGAGTCACCAAAATTCGAGTCTTTTCATTTAAAAATCCTTTGATGCACTGCTCGAA
>JAWWMK010000032.1:14921721-14965906 GCA_035047105.1 Galeopsomyia nigrocyanea | reverse complement strand
GAGAGCGTACCCTCAGTTTGAATATTTCAAAAAACGCTACCGAATTAAGGCACTTTTTTGTGGAATTGGCCATATATATTTTTAGGCCATCAGCCAATTATTTCCACATACTTATACATGTATGTAATTGTCCGTCACGCGAGATATAATTTTTCCTTAAATTATGCATTCCGAAGATACGCTTGCTAAATTCGCCGATGATGCAATTTTTCGAAACAATGTGTTTTACCTATTTATAAATAAATTGTCGCACGTTTCTTTACGCATAAAGGTGCGAAATCGCGATATCGTGGAAAAGGTCGACCGATAACGCGATTATCGGAAATCCATGTGTTTCTTTTACTTTTTATCGGAGATTAATTAGCTTGTAAATTAACGGAGATCGTGCCTTAAGTAAGTAAGCGTGATTTAATTTGTTGTATCGCATATTTACATATTGTGTACAGTATTTCCGGTTTGCGTTTTCGTAATGAGCGCGAGAGCAACAATTTCATATTATTTATCTAATCTGAAATATATCGGACAAATTGAACTGAATGCTTTCACGATAATAATCTATCGAAAGAAATACATCGTCACGGCAGGTTTATTGTATGTTTTTGAATGAATTGTCAATATGAACGTATCTTGCTTCGGTGCATGAGAATGCGATTTATTAATTTTACTATTGATTGTGAGTTTATTTTTTTAGAGTACGAGTTAGCATGATTTAACTAATTAGCTCTGCTCTATTTTAATATATATACCTAATTCATTACGAGTTACATAGTTATACTTAGAGATAGGTGAATATTTCATGATAGACTGCTGAATGGCAAAAATAAAAGTGTTTATTTTAAGAAAACTCGCAGAATTCCGCATATTTATTTTTCAGCAGTGCATTCATCTGCTAAAATGTTAATTGTCCAGAAAATAAAAATGACACTACGTCGTAATTGTACGATGTATTTAAAAAAAAACGTGATAAATTATGTATCACGGCACTTCGAAAATAAAAAGAAAACTAATTTCATCGATACTTTCATTTTTCCTCTTTTTTGAATTTTCGCGCGTATCAAACAGCGACCTCTACGCAGCGTCTTCCTCCCCTCCTCCCCCCCCCGCCATTCATCATCACCACGAGAGCGGCATCGGCACTCGGCAGCCATATTGTCAAGTAGCAGCAGTCGCGCAAGTGTTTTCGTCGCGTTAGCCGCGTATACATATATATACCTACATATATATTGCGTCGTAAGATTCGCCGCGTACAAATACGTCGTTAGATTCGCGTCGCCTCGAAAGAAGAAACATATCGTCGATCCCTACGAAAATCTTCGACGGAAGAAAGCAAGAAATAGCGATAACAAGTCGAAAGAAGAGCCAAGAACGACGATGGCGGACGTCGAGGAAAAAGTTAACATGTCACTCGGTAAGTGGACGACGCCAGCAGCAAGGATGACAAGGAGGAGAATGGAGAGAAAACCTCCGTGATCGTCAGTGAGCGTACGGCTGCATTTAGATTTAAAAAAAATCTGTGCCCCCATATTCTCGTGTGTTTTGTGTGTCGGTGTGATGATGAATCGTCGTCGGGTTTCTCGTGAAAGAAAAAAAAGTATATTTCTCGTCAAAGATGGCGTCGGGTCGTCATCGTCGCCGGGATTCGCAACGTATCGCCTCCGGTCGTTTCGCGCTTTTTAAACTACTTCTACTGTCATGTATAAAACAAATGCCCTCCAACAGCGAGTAACAAATGTATATGCACCGTGTTGTGGCCATATGAGAGAGATAAAAAATGAAAGAGCATGCGCTTACACGATTATGTATACAGGGTCTGAGTCATCCACTCAAAGAGCTCGAGCGTCCAACCTTTGTTCCTCTTAATGCGTTTTTCCTGGTTAAAAAAAAGTATCACAGAGCACGCAGTTCGATTAATGAAAAATAGTGTATCTAATACAGTTATGAGGCGCGGATTGGAGCGCTTGACTATAGATTATTTTTCTGGTCCACGCCAAATATGGAAGTCGCCGGCTCGCCGGAAGAAAGCGTCGTGCTCTCGCCTTTCCAATGCACAGATTTTGTGGAGAGCCTCTGGCGTGTAAGATTGGAATTAAACTGTCATTACTGTGTGACGACGATATTTTTAATTTCCGTCGAAAGCAATTTCAATTTTAATGCTCATTGCTTATCAGCAATCCACAATGACATTCCAACATCGTCAATTATCGTTCAAAACGATAATAAGTAATTCATTTGTTTACTCCTGATGTAGCATCTAAACATCAGATGCTTTAATCCCTTCTGTGTATCAAATCAGAAAGATCTTGGATTTTAAAACATTATTACCAAGATCAGACATAGTATTCACGCCCATGAATCAGAATTATTTATAACGTCCTTCTCAAGAGGTACAGCTTGCGGATCCAGCACAGCTACACATCACCAAGTACTTCATAAAATTGTACAGCATTACAAAGGATGGAAGAAAGAAGTTAATTAGAGAAAAAGATATTTAATCAAAATAGGCTGCAGTTAGTATTTTAGATAAGATTATTCATACCTACAGAGCATTTATTTTATATATTTCACAGTCCATGCTCACAAGCTATATAGCATTAATATTTGGATATAACATTTTTTTAAGTTTCTTAACAGTAATAAATTTGACTTGCATTTTCCAAACTTCAGTTTTCACTAAAGCAATCTAAAATAGAATGTTTAGTTATTACAATTTTATCATTTAACTTTTCATCATGAATTAAAATAGTTTTTATAGAAATTAGTTTATATTAGAGAAGTTAGATATTCAGTAATACTTCAATTAATGCATCAGAACAGCATACAACAAATTCTGCAGCATACAGCAAAACAAATTCTACAGGTTTTTATCATGGAAATACCACATTAGAATTAAATCAGATGGAATTTAATTCAGAGTGATGAACATAGTCATTGACACTGGATATAGAAATTTTGAAGAAGAAACTGAAGAAATAAAACAGGATATTTGCGACTACACATGTCTTACTTATTTTAACAAATGGAAAAACTCAAGTTCCTTGGCAATATTCTGTTGATACAAACCAGGAAAACATAATCAGAACTGAGGAATTTATAACATCAACTAATTTCTGAAAAAGAAATGAATTTTCGCAATATATTGTTCAATTTATAATAACCAGGAAAGCTCAATAACATAGAGGAACATTGAATTGACCCATTTTCAAATAAATATGAGAGCATGCTCGGTAGATACCATTTATTTTCAGCTCAGATGAATTAATTTTATGTTGTGCATAATGCTTCGAGTAAAACACAAAATATCAAATAAGCCAAATAGAATTAAATGATACATTGAATTAAAATCTCGCTGTTGAGGCCGTACGCTCACTCTTCACCCAACATTTTCTTCCTTTTAAGATGACATCATAAGAATGGAAAAGAAGAAGAAGACCAACGCCAAGACAAAACGTGGCGGAGGGCCAGGTGGTGCTCAAAGAGGTCGACGTGGAAGAAGCACCTCCAGAGGCAACATACGTGGCAATGGAAGGGGTAACATGCAAAGAAATAGAAGTCGAAGTCGAAGCAGGGTTAGACAGAATGGCAACATGATGTTCAACCCCAAACGTGGCCAATGGAAAAGATTCCCACAGAACCGTGGGGGTCAAAACAGAAGATACAACAACAACCAGAACTATTCAAATTTAACAAGATCTCGAAGCAACATGTCTCTAAACAGAATGAACATGAATAATCAGAGAGGCAATAGAGGTGGATTTGGACCTCACAGAGGTGGTAGATTTGGTGGTATGACACGCAGCAGAAGCCGCACAAATTTGGCCTACAACAAGCCAAGTTTCTTGCCTAACAAGAGAGGAGGAGGTTTCTTAAAGAGAACCAGCAGCATGCCAAACTTATCAGATCCATCATCAGTTTATAACAGACTGGGCTATCAGAGCCCAGCACAGGTTGCTTACAGAAACAGAGTTAAGCGAGCCAAGAGTGTACTCTTGCAAAAGAACAAAGTCATGAGAATGGCTAATGCTCTAATGGTATGAATTCTTAATCAATTTCTAAAAATTTACCTAATATTTATAAGCTTTTATGGCAATCAGTGGAATAGATAGGGAACAAAAATCAAACTTCAAATTTTCAGCTCACACCTCAAAGAAACAGTCATACACCCAAACAATCTTTTCGACGCAACAGTATTGGATCTCTGCATTCTGATCAAATCCTGCGGGCCCAAAGACGATCACAGTATGAGGATAAATTTTTCAGAGCAAGGTGAATTGAGTTTGCTAGAAACAACTAATTATTCCTTTCTATTTGATGTTAATTTGTGTAATGTTTTTTCAGTAACGCGCGCACGCACCCAGCAGCTATGAACTTCTACTCCATGAATAACGCCGCTTATGCACCAATGCGACAACACCCTGCAATGGCCCTCTACCCATCCACTATTCAGAACAACAATGTTGGAATTACTCAGCGACAGATGCAACGACGAGGAAGATCACCTTTTAGAAAGAGCTTGCAACCTGTTAAACAGGTATTGAAATTTAATTTGTTCTTCTAAGGTTTTAGGAAAAATAAAAGTAGCGCTGTATTTTTAGAGAGTTAGAACGCTTCATTAATAGATTTTTGAAAACTTTATCTTTACTTAAATTCTTTTATAAATATACTTATATGTTAATGCACATGATATTACTGTAACTTTAAATGTAAAACATTCAATGCCAAGTTTTTATTTTCTTGCCAATCTCAAATTCTAAATTTTTTGTAAAACCAAACTAACCGTCAATGATTTATTTTTTATTTTTTTTGCATCTTATTGACTAATCAATCATAAAAAATATTTAGGAACCTGGTTTTCAGCGGAGCCGTTCAGCAAGGCGCAACAGGTCGCGCTCGAGGTCAAGGTCGAGGCCAGCACCAAGTCGCCGAAACAGCGTGATGAACCTGATGGACAACAACTACGAGGACCGGAGCTTCAGCGAAGTCATGTACAGCTTGTCCAACAACTATGGTATTACTGGGCGGACCCTCAACGACCGATTCAGCATCTTTTTGTAGAGGACCTAAATAGATTGTTAGGGCTGGGTTTTAATCCTTTTTATCTTAAAATTTTGTGGTCGGAGTGTTTGAGTTTTTGAGCAGAAGTTTATCCTATTTTTTTTTTACTTTGTTTAGCTTTGTACTTTCGCTTATTTCTTACTATAGATTTAGAGATATTTAATGATAGAAGAAAAAAGTCGCGCAATAAAAGTTATTATTTTTTTATAGTCGATCGCACATTTTTTTCTCTACATAATGTAACAGTGATTATTTCCAGCCCTAGCAACAAAATTCGGTCGCGTGTTCTGTCGAACCCTCATAATTCATATTATTTTTTTTCTCTCTTTTTATATTTTTCTTTAAATTTCTCTAACTAATGAAAGAAAAATCTTTCTTTCTTTTTTTATTAGTAAAAGATATAATGAAAATTGAGAGACTGTAAAGTATGGAAGGCAATTGAGTCCTTTGATGTATAGCGTGTAAGCAGTGTAACTTTGTTACTCAAGCGATGAGTAAACTTAAAAAGCAAAGTTCAAATGTATGAATTCTACGAGTGAATTAATGCAAGCACTTTACTGAAGAAGCTAATTTAGTTTTAAAAAAAAGATAACATAGTTTTGTTAAACACGAGTTGTGATATGTCAAGTACGATTATTCAACAATCTCCTTGGTTATGTGCATTTAGAGCCTTCATTTAATCTGCGCAACCAACTGTAGCTATGTATCCTCTTGCTCTTTCTTTCTTGTAACAATCTCAGTAAAAAAAAAACAAAAAGAAAAAACAACCAATTCGTACATCGAAAAAAGATGTATATAAAAGAAAAAAAATCTGTAAAACCACACCAATTGGAGAAGTAATAATAAAAATGAAGAAAAAAAAACATAAAGAGCCCTGTAATCGAAAAAGACAAATGACTTCATGATTTCTGAATGATGACCTTTTCATTGGTGGCGCGCGCGCGCTCGTAACATCTGTGGGAAAACGTATAAGATAAAACGCGGTTTAGTAGTCGAGCGCCGCAGAACTTGTGTGCGCGCTGTCAGTTTTATCGGAACAGTCCGCGACCGCGTGTCGATTGTACTCTCTCTCTCTCTCTCTCTCGCTCTTTCGCTGGCTGAAAACAAAACACGAATATCCTTAGGCGGACGAAGCTTCTCTGGCACGCGCGAGTCAATAAAATTTGCATAGTTATTTTTCGTTCAGTGATGAGATTTTAGTGTGAATTCAAGATGTTGAAAAATTTGGTGAGATTCAGCGTCAGAGAGAGCCCATTGAAAGTGAGTAGAAATTGCAACTTTTCGCTTTGTTTACCCGCGCGAGTTTTCAATGTCACGCTCTACGTGTGTAATTAGATTCCTTATCGCGAGTTTTTCCGGAAACGAAGCAGTGAAAACATTCAATTACGTTGTAAAATTAGTAGACAGTTTTTTCTTTTCGTAGGTTAACGAAGAAATTTATTTGTTTATGCTCGTAAATATGCACGCGTGATATTTGGGAACGAAGACATCTGGTTTTCGTTTTATGAATTTATTTTTGTCATTATACTGTTGAAACATTCGAGTCATGTTTCGTGTATTCTTTCAGTTCGCAGTTATTAATAATATTATCAGAAACTTGTACTGTTTTGAACAAAAATAATTCAAAAATTCTTTCGCTCATATTTACTTTCCAAGTTCGCGTTTCATTCACGATGTTCGATAATTTTCATTCAGTACGTCCAAAAATAGTCTACAATAATTCGCAACGAGCAAGTAATCGCAAAATGATTTATTGGAAGACAACATACAATAAACAATCATTTTTCCAACGACATTATCTGAAAGAATAAAAAAATCGACAAAAAAAAAATCTCAGTCACTGGTAGCAAGTGCAAGGCCGCCGACATGCAGTCGCCAGCAGCGTCGTTTCCTCAACATACACGAGAATCAAGCGTACACACTTCTCAAATCCGCGGGTATCCCCACACCGCCTTTCGGAGTTGCCAAGACCGCCGACGAGGCGTTTGAAATTGCCAAAAAACTCGACTCGAAGGATCTCGTACTCAAGGCTCAGGTTTTGGCTGGCGGCAGAGGGAAAGGACATTTTATTGGCAGCAATGTCAGTGGGGTTGTTATGTGTGGCACGTGAGTATCAATTTTATTTTTTTTTTCAGTTTACGTAAGATAAAAGTTTTCGATTATCTTTAAATTGAGGATTAGATAAAATTGTGACACAGAATAATAGCAAACGATACGAATCTCCAGTTTTCATACAGCTTTTATTTGAAATAAAATAATTCACGTCTTATCGCGGATGATTATCGCGCGATAAAGGTCAATTTGAATTACATTATGTTTACTTTTATATGTATATAGCCGGCGATGAATGTGCGCGATATAATCTCGTCAATTCAGTGGCAGACATCACATCGTGTTTGTAATTATCAAAAGTTCACTCTAGCCGATGTGTACCAAAGTTCAACGAGTCCGATAACATTTTAAAAGTGCGGCGTGTCTACGCACAGCAGTTTCCTTCGTCTATCAGATAAAACGTAAACATTGTTCACGGAAAAAACTGCCTCTATTAGGTAATCGATGTTGAAATCCAACTATTAGTTTTTATCAGGGTTATCAGAAAAAAATTTCAATTGAGTAGTATTTTTTTTTACCGCGTCGTTGAAATGTCTGTGCAGCATTATAAAATTACAATGTATGACATTGTAAGATACGCACGTGCTGCAAAATCTGACGCCTTAGCCGTATGATTTATCTTGAAACTGATGTACAGATAGTAATGAATTCGTCTTATTTTTTGTTTTTCAAAATCCCACGATAAGTTTTAGTATCTTGCTAATGTCATCTTTCTTATCAAATTTATCAGTTTTATCGAATGTTTCATCCATCAGAAATATTTACGGAATGCAGGCCAACATTGAATGTTGAAATCAAGCGTAAAATTCATTATCTTTGAAAACCAGTAAGAAAAAATCAAATTTGTATTTGAAGTCCCGAGGAGGCGAAAGAATTGGCAAGCAAAATGATCGGCAAGAAGCTGGTAACGAAGCAGACCGGAGAAGCCGGCAGGATTTGCAACTCGGTGATGGTAACGACGCGCATGTTCACGCGCAAAGAGCTTTATCTGTCGGTGATGATGGAGCGAAGCTTTGACGTAAGTCTATGCAAAAAAAAAAAAATTTTTTTTCTGCAAACAAGGAAAACTCGCGCGGATCAAAGATCAATGCTAACTAAACGTTTGTTTGTTTTTTTTCGACTTGCCTTAGGGTGCGGTAATAATAGCATCGAGCGAGGGTGGAGTAAACATCGAGGATATCGCAGCCACGAAGCCAGAAGCTATCAGTTACACACCTGTCGACGTGCGAAAGGGACTGTCGTGCGAGCAAGCCGACGCGATTGCCTGTGGTCTCGGAGTCGAGGATCCGACGGTCGTTTCCACGATCGTTTGTAATCTCTACGAGCTTTTCATGCAGAAGGACGCTCTACTGTTGGAGATCAATCCGCTCGTGCAGGATTTGTGCGGACAATGTGAGTCCAATTAAAAAAAAAACATTTGAATTTCAATGAATGTAAAAATCGTGAATTCCATTTCAGATTTTGCACTCGATTGCAAGTGCAACTTCGACGACAGCGCGAGCTTTCGGCAGAAGGAGCTTTACGCGCTGCAAGACTGGAGTCAGAAGAATCCGAACGAAGTGAAAGCCGACAAAATCGGTTTGAATTACATCGCTCTCGATGGCAATATCGGTTGTATGGTCAATGGCGCGGGTTTGGCTATGGCGACTATGGATATTATCAAGTTGTACGGCGGAGATCCTGCGAATTTCCTTGACGTTGGCGGTGGAGCCAAAGTTGAAACTGTTACCGAGGCTTTCAAAATTATCTCGTCGGATCCCAAGGTATTGAAGTTCAGAGATGAATGTTGAATTTGCACTTTATAACGAGTTGCTTTTATCGACAGGTGGAATCGATTTTCGTCAACATCTTCGGTGGTATCATTCGGTGCGATATCATAGCTCAAGGCATTATCGCAGCTTTCAAGGACTTGAAACTCAATGTTCCCGTTGTTGCTCGACTTCAGGTACATCCATTAGTCGTCCGTTTCGACTACAAATTACCTGAAATTTCTAATCTTCAATTCCAGGGTACCAATGCCGACAAAGGCAAACAGTTAATCAGAGATGCCAAATTAAAAATCATCCCGATCGACGACATGGCCGAGGCAGCAGAGGCATGTGTCTCCGTAGCGGATATCTGCCGATTGGCGCGAAATCTCAATCTCGACATCGAGCTCACACCCAAGGCACCACCCAACAAATGTTGAAATTCAGTGTAGACGTATGTGCGCGAATTAGACACTCGAGTTTGTATAAATCCTTGTTCTTTCATTTTTTTTTATATGTCGCTCTTTTAATTAATCGCGCGTCCGTTGAGTGATGTGAAGCGCGAGAGGACTGTGTTCAAGAGTATAATATTGGTGAGACTTTTTTTAGAAACTTTTTTAAGTTCATATTTTATTTTATTTTTTTGGAATAAATAACTTTAAAATATACATGTTTGGAAAGTGATCGTTTCTTTTTAATAATCGAAATCTTGTCGTTATGTAAAATCCTTGAAATAATTTTAATTATGAATTCGCGCATTTGAACTTGAAACTTTCTCAAGTCACTGCCCAGTCCAGTTTTAATTTTTAAACATACAGCTAAAACAAAAGCACTATTTATAATATCTCCAGCGAAACAAAGAAAGAAAAGAATTCCAAGAAAAATCTACTAAAAAGAATCAACAATATTAAAATTAAAAGAAAATTAGAAACGCATCAAACGCGCTCGTCGGACAGCTGAGCGAATATGACATTGTCCTCGTCTGTGTATATGCGTATATAACTGCGTGCCGCGATGCTGCAAGCACGAGGCAGGCGCGTGCTTGGTTTCCTTCTTCCGCGAATACATTCTTAACGAACGGGTGGGTGGGGGTGGAACACTCACGCCAATGCCAAATGTTGGTCTGACCGTACTTTACCGTCAGCTTTGTGATTCAACGAATTTGAAAGCATTTTTTTTTTATCGAGAGGACAAATTGATTATTGTTATCTCTTTAATCGAATTCTTTATACTTTTTCGTAATTCATGAATTTTTAATTAAACGATTAAAAATTGGTCATTCAATTAGGCGATTTTACGGAGCTTTCTAAAGATTTCCAGCCGATTTATCTCTGTGCTGACAAATTTATCAGCCGTGAGAGTTCAACAAAGTCCAAACTCGTTGAGATATATAATATATTCGCGCTCAATCCAGATAAAATCTTGCATCATCGATGTTTTCATTGATATCTTCATCGGTGCTTCGTCACCTTAATTTTCGTCAATTAATCACCGTGTAATTCAATTTGCAACCTCTATAAATTAGCGATGCGTTATTTATGCAAAGGTTGCACTTGAAGAAAACCAGTTTTTCAGCCGCAAGATTAAACGCAGCCGGCATAACTATACCGGTTTTACGGAAAATATATCTGCGCGAGAGACGACCGGTAAAACCACTTGCGCTTTGCGCTTTTTGTTTTGTTTAGCACTCTCGAGTTTAAATTTAAACTTCGGCTGGTTAGATCACTCGAATAACACTTTTTTTTTTCTTTATTGACGCTTTAATAGTGAATAGACTATTGTTTCTGCTGCGTTTCAATTGAAATTTGATTTGCAACAAGGGATCGTTTGTAGCAGTGAAATAGGAGTACTCGTAATTGCCAAGAATCGTTTGAAAAATATAAACGCGGTAATAAACGATGAATAAATGAAAATTATCTTGCTAGCGGCGAATCGTTAAAAACGTTTATTTACAGATGTGAATCTCATTCAAAAGTCTATTCTCAACAATTGATTTCGATAATTCTCTATTGCAGCGCGAATTTCCATAAAAGCTCATATGAGCTTCTTTCGAGCTTTAACTCGATCGTTTATTCCACTTTTCAAATGCCTAATTGTTTAAATTGATCATTCAATTTCCAATGTATTCCGAAGTCCATGAGCAAATCATCGCACAAACTATAACAAAAAACACTGTGCGATAAAAAAAAAAGAAAAAGTGACGGCGTAACAGGGACGGTCAGCACGGCGCGGCTGAGGAGCGCGCAGGTGAGGCAAGCAAGCGAGCAAGCCGTAGCCGTTGCTGACTCACACACACAGACACGCGTGCACACACAGAGATAGAGGACGGAGCCACACATCAGCTGGCTTCTCTTCGTACTGAAAGCCAAAGTGGTGCTGGCAGTGGCGCAGAGTAGCGGAGGATAGAAACGAGAGCAGCAGCACACACAAAGTCAGAACAGCAGCCAAAGATGGCCACCATGTTGTCGCGAACGATTAGCCTTGCCGAGTCGCTTGGACGTCTCAATGGCACTAAGGTAAGTCCAGCTAAACCTTCCGAGCGATTCTAAAACTTCGTTTACGCTTTCGTAAAATACCTAATAGCTAAAGGAAATGACGATTATAATAGGAAAAGGCGCGACGATATCAACTGACGTTGAGTCGTGTCGGTGTGTCACACACACACACATACGTGTTAGGCTCTAGCGTAGTCTGCTAAATTGAGCGCCAGGGTCATCCGTCCGAGTTTTGCCTTTCGCACTCTTTTTGTGTAACGGTGCTACGTGGATTTTTTTACGTAAGCGAGAAAGAAAGCAGCTGATATGACGTGCCAAATTTTTTTTCCGATAGACGCTGGGAATTTTAATTGATCACGCTGATCGAAAATTATCGCGATGACTCGCGGTCGCGGCTGCTTTGCGTTGGGGAAAAAGAGCGGGATTTTGAAAGAGCAAGGTGGTTGGGAGCGTTCTTTTTTAGGCTTCTTATTATAGATGGACTCGTAGAAAAAATCAATGAAAGAGCTTTCTAAATGTATTCTACCTGTAATTCACTTCGATTAGCGTGAATTTTTATTCATGAAATTTCCACACACAAAAATGCAACGGTTGCGTCATATCGTCGAACTTTAAACCGCGAAAAATTGAAAGTAAGCCATTCTCTTTTGTAACAAATGATTAATTTGCAATGACATTGCGACTGATTTGCGCCGACGAGAAATGCGACGCGAAGGTCAAGTGTATAGAATAATCAGTAAGTTTTTTTTAGTGTGCTTCTCAGTCCCGCGATAAAAAAAAACACTTTTTTTTTTTTGCATTGAAATCGTGCGAAAAAATCAAACAAGTTTCAAGTATATTATCAAAACAATTATACTACATCGACGTTGCCAAATCCACAACCGGAACGTTAAAGCAACAATTTAGTGTCGGGTGTAGGTCAATGCTGGCGCGTCGATCGATTCTATAATTGAATTGTTCCTATCGATCGTTAATGATAAGCTTCGAAAGTAAAAAATAAAAAAAAAAAAACCAACAACGATTGTTTAGATCTTGGCGTGCGCGAGCTTGAGCAAACAGCCAACGAGGAATCTCAATGTACACGAGCACATAAGCTACAGTCTGCTGAACGAGCATGGTATACCGACGCCCAAGTTTGGCGTTGCCAAGACCGCCGACGAGGCTGCCAAGCTCGCCCGAGACTTGAATACCAAGGACATCGTGCTGAAAGCCCAAGTGCTCGCCGGTGGACGTGGCAAGGGCCACTTCAAAGGCACCAATGTCAGCGGTGTCAAGATGTGCGAGACGTAAGTTCAATGATCCAAACCTCAGATATCAAGTTTATCAAGTTTATTTTTGTCATTTCGAACTTCGCGCCTCAACATACACTATGTAGATTCTTATTTTGAAACTTTGATGACCCGTTGAAAAGCATTGAATCGACTGTATCTACGATTTCTTTTATTAGATTGAATGTAATTGCAAGCGTATTCATTGCTCGTGTCAACATCAGCAAATTATTAAATTTATTCAATAAATTTTTCTTATAATTTTTGTATTTTTTGGTTTTACTTGTGTCGACGAAAACTAATAATTAAACTGTCATTTCCAGGCCGGAAGAGGCGAAACAGCTAGCAGCCCAGATGCTCGGCAAGCTGCTGGTGACAAAACAGACGGGCGAGGGTGGCAGAATATGCAACGCGGTGATGGTCACGCAGAGGATGTTCCCGCGCAAAGAGTACTATTTGGCTGTGATGATGGAACGCGCGTTCGGTGGTCCGGTGATCATTGCCTCGAGCCAAGGTGGCGTCAATATCGAGGAGGTCGCCGCGACGAATCCACAGGCCATCATGTACGAGCCCATTGACATCAACAAGGGCATCACGAAAGAGCAGGCACAGAGGATCGTCGCCAAATTGGGTCTGGACAACGTCAAGGATTACATCACCGAGCTCATACTCAACATGTACAAGCTCTTCGTCAACAAAGACGCGCTGCTCATCGAGGTCAATCCTCTTGCCGAGGACATCAATGGCAAATGTATTTATTGCTTTGATTTTTGTTTGTTTTTTTTTATTCGCTTTCTCGGACAGTTAATGATTCTTTTTGTCGTTTGTAGACTTTGCACTGGATGCTAAATGTAGGTTCGACGACAACGCCGAGTTCCGTCAGAAAGATCTGTTCAATCTTCGCGACTGGACGCAAGAGGATCCCAAAGAAGTGGAAGCTGCCAAGTTCGAACTGAATTACATCGCTCTCGATGGAAATATCGGCTGTATGGTCAATGGTGCTGGACTTGCCATGGCTACTATGGACATCATCAAGCTGCACGGTGGTGAACCCGCCAATTTCCTTGACGTTGGTGGTGGTGCTACTGCTCAGGCTGTCAAGGAGGCTTTCAAAATCATCACTTCTGATCCAAGGGTATGTTCTAATGCAGTTTCATTCTTTTTTTTTGGCTTCATTTTCCATTGGCGGGTTTTTTTAAAATTGCCTTTTTACTTTTAGGTTCATGCACTGTTAGTCAACATTTTCGGAGGTATCATGAGGTGCGACGTCATTGCCGAGGGTATCATTGCCGCGACGAAAGAGCTTGACCTCAAAATACCCGTTGTTGTTAGACTACAAGTATGTGATCGTCTTTTTTTTTTAAATTCATTTTAGGTATATTTTTTGCATGTCGTTCTTATAATGATTTTTAATTGAGGGAACCAACGTCGATGAGGCCAAAGCTCTAATCGCCACTGCAGGTCTGAAAATCGTTCCAGTCGACGACTTGGACGAAGCGGCTAGGATTGCAGTCAAACTGTCCTCGATCATGAAGCTCGCTCAATCGGCGAAAATCAGCGTCAACTTTGAAATTCCTCAGATCTCCTAAGCTACTCTCTAGTTGAAAATTTGGATGAAGCGTTTTTAAGAAAAAAAATTACAGAAAATCGGTGGTAACTAACATGAAAGAATATGTGATGCGACGGCTCTTGTTTGAAAGAGTCTCGCAATTATTCGACCCGAGAAACAATTGTAATCGTAATGTAAATGAGCTGTGCTTTATTCGAATAGGTTTTGGCATATACGTGCAATGACAAAGTCAACTATTGGCGGTCGCACGTAATTACGTGATACTCCTTTTTTTTAATAATTCCACGTGTTTGGGTACGACTGCGGGTTGCATTTTACAGCGGCGGGGAATCATCTTCAAAGAATATGCACAGCTCATCATGATTCTATACCTCGGGTTTTATTGTTCCAGATGATCGTATGTTTGAACGCGTTTTTATTGAAAGTGTTTTTGGTGCTTCCCGCGCCAGAATCTTACGAGGTACCAAGCTGCCATAAGTTGAATATTAAATATTTATTAATCTTTAAAATGAATGACAAAAAAAAACAAACAAACTTATCGCAAACAATACTTGCATTGCGAGCGATTTAAAGGACACTGGTTTTAGTACTTTTTCCTCTCTTCCTATAACTTCGATTGCCGAATAGCGAAAGAAAAAAAGAAATTTCAACGGAATGCAAAAAGTGCTGTTGTACTATTATTTTATTTTCTAAGTAATTTATTTTTGATTCGGTCTTTACATTTTATTTATTTTCACCGTAATGGAGTTACATACGCGCTTCAGTATTACAATTGTAAAACTAACCGCTTGCATAATTATGAGCCTCCTAAACGCTACTCATGCGGAAATCTCATATTGCAAAGGTGTTGTAACATCGAGAAGGGTGACGCGACGCATTGTAATCGTTAAAAAATATATTACTACGTTTCTGTGAGCCTGTCTAATGTAATATAATATACATAGTTATTATATATATTATACATACATAAATTATTTTACATAACTTTCAGTTTTGTTCTTACTTTGCATACATTTATACACACACGCAATGCAATGCACTATTTGCTTTCTCAACGATCAATGCAATATACCTGTTTGTCAGTAAATTTTCGCGAATTGATAATTGCGAAAATTCTCTGCTCTGAATGTGTAAATATATATAATTTATGGATAATGAAAATTATTTATGAAAAATGCAGACTTGTTATTTACATCACACTGCGCGTTTTATATAGCTTTATTATTTTTAATTCCATGGAATACGCTTTACTTTGCTATTTATCATTTAGTTTTCGTTTCTATCTGTATAGAAAAATTCTCAAACTTCTACATGTGAAAGTTTAAACTGTGTCTTAACTGTAATACTAAATTAAAAGTAACTAAAAAATAAAGAAAAAATTGACCAAGAAAATTGTAGAAGAATTTTTGCTGTTATCAAAATTAACTATTCCAACAAAAAAAAACATGTTATTTTTTCTACATATTTTTATGTAAAATCAAATTCACGTAAAAGTGGCAACTTTTGCAAATTCAAAATTGCGCGCTCACATTCCTTACCGGAGTCCAGTCAAAACAAAATCTTTCTCAAATATTCAATCAGAAGCAAAAATTAATCTCCGTTAAATGAAAACAACAATAGTCACTGCCTTAATCCCAAGAATCCCCCTTTGAGCAAGTCACAACTGGCCATTGACCGTTTTTCGCCATTATATCATTATATGCACATCCGATACATATATACACGCATACATACGCATACATAGAAATCCGTGCCGCTACGAGATCCGTTTTTGTGCGGATGATGGAAATGTCGTCGTCGGCGAGTCGCAGCTCGTAAGGACGCTCAAAGTGATTGTCTACAAATTGAAGAATCCTATTTCTCGTCGATTTTATAAGAGTTTTGATTTGGGAGAAGGTCAAAGTTGAAAAACCGCCGGCTAGCAACAATTTTCTTACAGTACCTTTGAGGATCGGCCGGCAAACAAGGAGAACCGCAAAAATGGCTAGCGTTTCCTATCAAATTGCCAGTCTTCTGGAGAAGGTAAATTTTCAATCGTTTTCTTTGTTTCATTGTGCTCTTTATCACGAGGAATAACATTTCGTCAGGATAAAGGATTTTACTTTTATCAGTGGCAGGATTTCGCTGGAAAACCTAACCTCTACGCGCTGAATCACTTTCGGTTCTGTGAATTGTTTCTTTTTGGTTTTTGAAAGTTTAAGAATTTTCGACGTTATGTAAATGTTTTAAAAAGCTTTGATTGAACATCACATTATTTTTTTCATTGGCCAGTTGTTTTATCATGAGTACGCAATTTTTGCATTGTTTTGCTTATCAGTCAAGAGGTTGTTTTTTTTAAAGACAAAATGCACCTTCGAGAGCAACGGAAATAACTTCGGTAGAGACGGTTTCGTTCCTCTAATTTCCTTGCAAAGTATTCTAGAAATACCGTTTGCATTTAAATTTTTTGATGCTGTTATGTATAAAAGGTGAATATAACAGAATCCCAATGCCAATTTTCTAGCTTCTGAGTTTAATGACCCAATAACAATTGTGCAATATTTAGTACAAATTCTGCCAAGTGGCTGAATACATATCATATTTCATTATTAACAACAATTAGAGTGCTAGTTCATTTGTTTTATCGAAAAAAAAATTTTGAAAGCATTTAGTACATAGTTTACTAGCGTCCTGTAATACATTTAATTACTTGAATAACATCATAATAATTATACTAAATTTGAAAACTTATTTGTGTATTTTAGCTTTCACACAAATTTAGTTTGAACAAAGAAAACAAGTAATAACATTATCGTATTTGATTTATTTATAGATGACATCCAGCGACAAAGACTTCAGGTTCATGGCAACAAATGATTTGATGACAGAGCTACAGAAAGATAATATAAAACTGGATGATGATTCTGAACGTAAAGTTGTTAAGATGCTTCTGAAACTTTTGGAAGACAAAAATGGAGAAGTACAGAATCTTGCTGTCAAGTGGTAATTATTAATTTTATTGTCTTTCCAATGATTGATCAAAGTAATAAAAGAATCACAAGTAATTGTTCTTAATTTGTTGCAGCTTAGGGCCTCTGGTGAACAAAGTAAAAGAGTTTCAAGTGGAGACAATTGTAGATACTCTATGCAGCAATATGGTTTCTGACAAAGAGCAACTCAGAGATATCTCAAGCATTGGCTTGAAGACTGTAATTGCTGAACTTCCTCTTGGTTCAAGTGCACTTGCTGCTAATGTGTGCAAAAGGATCACTGGTAGATTAAGTAACGCAATTGAGAAGGTACATTTTTTTTTTCTGTCAATTATAAACAAATCAACTATATTTGACTTGAGAAGAAAATTAACATTATTTGTTATTTTATAGCAAGAAGATGTGCCTGTACAGCTTGAAGCTTTAGACATTATTGCAGATTTACTTTCTCGTTTTGGTTCATTATTGGTATCATTCCATACTCAGATACTGAATGCTTTACTACCACAACTTGCATCCCCAAGACAAGCTGTTCGCAAGAGAACCATAGTTGCTCTAAGTCATCTTATGACATCGAGCAGCAGTCCACTTTACACCAAATTATTGGATCATCTTCTCGAGGGGCTCACCAACAATAAAGTCAACAATGTCGTTCGCACTTACATTCAGTGCATTGCTTCTATTTGGTAGGAAAACATTAAAAATTCAACTAGCTGAGTGTTAAATGTTAATAAAGTTTGTTTTAATAAAATGTTTTATTTTAATAGTCGACAAGCAGGACACAGATTTGGAGAGCAAATTGAAAGAGTCATGCCATTAATCGCTTCTTACAGCAGAGAAGACGACGACGAGTTGAGGGAATACTGCTTGCAAGCTTTTGAAGCTTTTGTTTATAGATGTCCAAAAGAAATTACTCCTCACATCAACAAAGTAAATCATATAATTCTAGTACGTCGATGCAACATCACATGCAAATATTTTAAATTAAAACTTTTTTGCAGATTATCGAGATTTGCCTGATGTACATAACGTACGATCCAAACTACAACTATGACGATGATGCAGGAGACATGTCGGATGGCGAAAACGCTGTAATGGAAACAGAGGAAGATAACGATGAGGATGCTGAAGATGAGTACTCAGACGACGATGATATGAGCTGGAAAGTTCGCCGTGCAGCTACCAAGTGTCTTGAAGCTGTCATTGCCAGTAGAAGAGAATTACTTGTGGAACTTTACAAGGTCGTCTCACCAGCTCTCATCAATAGATTCAAAGGTAACAGCAAATCAGATATGTAACTAATATATTTATTATAGTTTTTCTACAAAATTTCAGTAATCCAAATAATTAGCCAGTATACTTATTCGAAATTTATACTATAAAAATATTTATTATAATTAATCATGTTAACTGTCGAGCTTGAAGAACATCAACGTTTTTATTTGGGTGCCACTATAGATATTTCAAAAAAAAATTTTTTTTAATAAATTAGATTTTATTAGATTACTCGTCTTAACGTGTTCAGGAGGTAAGGTAGAAATCAAGAAATTTTTATTCGCTAAAATCGTTGTCACAGGATAAAATATTTTTTTGCTCATTTGTTTTATTTGGTTTACCGTATTTAATAATTCTTTTATGGTCTTTTTTGAAATGCAATTTAAAACTACTACTTACCGCAATTTCCAGAACGAGAAGAAAATGTGAAGTCTGACATTTTCCACGCCTACATAACACTCCTTCGTCAAACGAAACCCACCATGGCATTGGACCCGGATTCGATGGAGGACGGCGAATGTCCAATCGCTCTTTTGCAACAGCAGGTCCCAGTGATCGTTAAAGCAGTACACCGCCAAATGAAAGAGAAAAGTATCAAGACTCGCCAGGATTGCCTTTCCTTGCTGAAAGAACTCGTGCTGGTGTTGCCTGGTGCATTGACCCACCACATACCATCATTGATCTCGGGAATCCAATATTCTCTGGGAGAAAAAAATTCGTCGAGCAACATGAAAATCGACACTTTGGCATTTGTGCACACGTTGCTGTCTACGCATCAGCCCGAGGTATTCCATCCACACCTGCCGGTCCTCGCGCCACCCATCATCCAAGCTGTCAGTGATCCTTTCTACAAAATCACTGCCGAGGCTTTGCTCGTACTCCAGCAACTTGTCCAAGTCATCAGACCTCACGGTAGTTATTTTCAATTTCTATCGCAACCGTTCAAATGTCCCGTTTTAATAATCTTCTAACTACGTTTTTGTGTTTTAGACAAACCATCTAACTTCGATTTCACGCCACTGTCTGGTGAGCTGTATTGGTCGACCCTGTCTCGTTTGAAGACCGCGGACATCGATCAGGAGGTGAAGGAAAGAGCGATCGCCTGTATGGGCCAGATTATCGCTCATCTTGGTGATACTTTGCACAACGAGCTACCTGTGTGCCTACCTATATTCCTCGATAGACTGCGCAATGAGATCACTCGTCTTACTACCGTCAAGGTAACTACGTTCAAGTTTCTTAATCATCATACTTTCTTTAATATTCAGTACACCCATAATTAATCGTAATTTCCCTATTGCAGGCTTTAACATGCATCGCAGCATCGCCCTTGGGCGTCGACCTCAAGCCAATACTTCAAGAAGCAATCCCGATCCTCGGATCATTCCTTCGCAAGAATCAACGTGCACTGAAGCTTAGCTCCTTGGTGCTTCTTGACACTCTTCTTCGCAATTACAGCGACTCACTGCGTCCCGATCTTCTCGAGACCGTCACCACTGAACTGCCACCGCTTATCAACGAGTCCGACTTGCATATTGCTCAGCTTACTCTCACGCTGCTGACTACTATCGCTAAATTACATCCAGGGGCACTCAACAGGATCACTGAGAATATCCTGCCGGAGATTTTGTCGCTTGTCAAGTCGCCTTTGTTGCAAGGTATAAATATATTGTTTAACGAAGTAGGAATTTTTAGTTGCGATTTTGGTGAGGGGCCAAGGTTTTTCGGGTGCCTCGCTATATTGCTACACTTACTACTCCGTGCGGGTATCATTTTTTAACCGTTCGGAAAAATATTGGTGTGGAGTTCGTTGTTTATTTTAAGTTAGTAGCGGATATATTTGTTCTTCCATTGATATTTATTGTTATAAGCATTTTTATTGGATATTTACATCATTTGAGATTCGGAAAATGATGAAAAAAAAAAGTTTTTCATTTCATTAAGTAATATTCTAAAATGCGTAATCGCTTATTTTAAGAAGTTCAACTAGATAACTAGAATATCATTTTTTGAGGTTTTGCGTGGCGTAAGTAATAATTATATTGCATTTTTATTCGCTGGATTACGTGGTAAATGTAGGAAAATGATTTTTGCAATTTTTCCGGCGATTACTCCGAAACGCGTATTTGAAAAATTTTCAATAATACCTATGTCTGAAGCCTATAATAGCTTCTTGACAAACCACGTTTATAAACAATTAATAACGCAGCGAGCATGCTAATTAGGAAAGTAAATTTTCGAAAAATCATTAGGTAAGATGTTGATGAACCGGAAAATCGCGAAAAAAATTTTTCCGAGCGAATGCAAAAAAACGTCGCCCGAACAGGGACTCGAACCCTGGACCCTCAGATTAAAAGTCTGATGCTCTACCGACTGAGCTATCCGGGCGGCTTGGCAGGCACTCGGCTGCTGTTGTAGACAGCGTTGGTCGTCCCATTTTACGAGAATTCTTGAAAATGTTGTGCCGAATCGTCACAAAAAAAACCGAAATCATTGGTCGACTGTAACAAAAGTTTAGGATGTACTCAGCTGCTATTTGTCATTGTTTGAACAATGTTTTTTCAACTATAAATGCAATTATGTTCTACCTCGCGCTTTTGCGGCTTGACAGTTTAGGTTATACATGGCAGTAGATATCTATATATAGTTGCGATACTCTTTTGTTTATTGCTCTACTCATGATCGTGATTTACGTGACCACAGGCAAAACACATTTGTCGTGTCAAAAGTAAAGATGAACAATTGATAGAAATAAAAAATTCATGCAAATGACTTTCAAAAACAGCTGTTTGTTAATCATCTCAAATGTAAGAATCATTCTAAATTCGTATTTAGATATATGTGCAGCTGTAGCGTGCATCTGACGATACCCTAATTCCCTAATTTAAAAGCTAATTTTGCAATTATTGACAATTATGAGTAAAATTGCATAGAATCACCATTTCATATTATTTAGTTATATACTACTCACAATTTATAATTAATCAAAAATTAATATTGTAATTTATATTTTTCCAATGTAGTTACTCTAAAATTATATTTGTTTAAATAGGAGCCGCACTGACATCAATGCTGGAGTTCTTCCAAGCCCTCGTGCAAGCCGGCATTCCCGGATTGGGTTATCGCGATCTCTTACAGATGCTCGTATCTCCTGTCAACCAGACTCAGGTCCAGCAGCTGCACAAGCAAGCTTATCACTCTCTGGCCAAGTGCGCGGCCGCTCTCACTATTACTCGCCACCAGGAAGCTATGGGTGTCGTAGAAGAGTTCTTGAAGGATGTTAAAAATCAACAGAGCGACGCTAGACACATTTTCGCGCTGTTGGTTATTGGAGAGATTGGTCGGCATGTGTAAGCGTCAATAATTTTGTGATTTAGCTTTAGCTTTAGGATAAACGTTAATGAAAAATTTTTATGCTGCAGAGATTTGAGCAGTATACAATCACTGAAACACATAATTTTGGAATCTTTTTCTTCCGCATCGGAGGAAGTCAAGTCCGCGGCAAGCTACACTCTTGGAAATATTGCCGTTGGAAATCTACCAGAGTATTTACCATTCATACTCAATGAAATCGAGGAACAGCCGAAACGTCAATATCTGCTTCTTCATTCTTTGAAGGAGGTGAGTTTGAGGTTTTTTTTTCAGTATCGATAGACAACGTAAATTAAACTATCATTTTTTCAGATAATTGCATGTCAATCAGCAAGTCCCTCGGGTGTTTCCCACCTCAAGAGCTTTGTGCCTTCAATCTGGGTACTGTTGCAAAGACACTGCGAATGCCATGAAGAAGGTACACGCAACGTCGTCGCCGAATGTCTCGGCAAACTCACTCTTATTGATCCTGCCAACCTTCTGCCTCAATTACAAGAACTTCTCAAGTCTCCCTCGGGACTTATTAGGACAACTACTGTTACTGCTGTCAAATTCTGCATTTCTGATCAGGTAAGCTTCTTTCGCAAAGTTTTGGAAGTATTTGCCAATATCCTTATTCTAATGTTATTCTAGAAAACATTTTTGTCTAAAAATTTCATAATAAAGACATTGGAATTATTTGCCAGTATCCTGAATCAAAATCTATACTAGAAAATAATTAATTTTATCAATAACATTCAATTCAATATTATTTCTTTATTTTCAGCCACAAGCAATCGATCCAATGCTTAAGCAATGCATGGGTCACTTCTTGCTTGCTTTGGAGGATCCAGACTTGAATGTTAGAAGAGTAGCTCTCGTTGCATTTAACTCGGCGGCTCACAACAAGCCAATGCTGATACGAGATCTCTTGGACCAAGTGCTGCCACAACTTTATGCTGAAACCAAAATCAAGGTACAGAAACCCTAATAAATTTAAAAAATTTATTGTCAAAACCCCGATAAATGCTAATTACATTAGCACTACCCCGATAAATTAAATTCTATTCCGTTTAAATTTACAGAAAGAGCTAATCAGGGAGGTAGAAATGGGCCCATTCAAACACACAGTGGACGATGGTCTGGATCTTCGAAAGGCCGCATTCGAATGCATGTATACGTTGCTGGATACCTGCCTGGATCGACTCGATGTTTTCGAGTTCCTCAATCACGTCGAGAGCGGTCTCAAAGATCACTACGACATTAAAATGCTCACTTACCTCATGACTGCTCGTCTCGCACAACTCTGCCCTACTGCTGTTTTGCAAAGTATGTTCATCGTTTCTACATTCCAACAATTTAACGTCTACTAAGATGCTCATGATTGATTTCTGTTTCTTTCAGGGCTTGAAAGACTGGTCGAACCGTTGAAGAGTACCTGCACGATGAAGGTCAAGCAGAACTCGGTCAAACAAGAGTATGAGAAACAAGATGAACTAAAACGATCCGCTTTCCGAGCCGTCGCTGCTCTTCTCACAATCCCAGATGCTGGTATGTAAATAAACTTGTTTTTATTTTCAAATTACGTACGTAGCATTTTAGTTATGAATTATTAATTTTGTTTGTAGACAAAAATCCGGCCCTCAGCGAATTCGTATCTCAAATAAAATCAACGCCAGAGCTGCAGCCTCTGTTCGACGTGATTCAGAAAGACTGCACAGGCAACAGTTTGGACGCGACGAATTTGATGGATCAGAGCTAAAGGCAGGTCGGCGACGTTCTTTTTTCGTAGCATTTCTCATGTGATGATACAGAAGGTGAGATAAGGGAGAGGCAAAGAGAGACCACTTGGATTTTTGTATAAAAAAACTCGCGGCATTATATTATCGTCGATCATTTGAGTGTGCGATCAAGAGATGGAAATCGTAGAATGATAAGGCAAAGAAGCAACTATTGATAGTTTATTTCTATACGTTATTTTTTCATTAATTGTAATCGCTCCCTCCTAAACCCCCCTGCCACGAAAGTTCAGTGAAAGTGTCGCTACCGAGGATAATGATAATGTGAAAAAAAAAATGAAAAAAAAAAAAACACGTAGCTTTGAGTTGATGTGATTTATATTTAGCGGTAAAAAAAGCCTGTATAAACATGAAGGATTGAAAAAAAAATAAATTTACCGGACGTTCAAATATTTTACAATCTGAGTTATCTTCTTTTTTTTCTTTGGACTCTATTCAACGCAAGCACGTCAGAACGAGAAGTCGCTTTATTTATAACAATGGTGACCATGGTGATAAATGACTTTTCTTTTTTTCACAATCAGTTTTTCCTTGTATATATAAATCAGCTAGAGTCTAAATCATCTTTCACTTAGGGAAAAAAAAACCATCTCATCAGTTGTCGTCTCGTTTAGAAAACTAATTTCCCTCCTTTCTCCTCTTGCGGCTGGCGTCGCGTCGCAATTCCCGAGCATATTACGCGTTTTTCCGAGCGTGCCAACCGGTGGCATACGTGCCGTTTTGCATAGGCCATATGGAGGCTAGCCTCACGAGTGTCTAAGCCACGAGGTACATCGTCATGCACGTGATGGAAGAGTTTTGGAGTGCTGAGGCGTGTGGGTGGATTTTCGCTAGAGAGACCTCGCTCGACTTTTCCGTTCCGTTTGTTTGGCAGAGAAACGCTTTTTTTTTTCTTTTCCGCCTTCGAGCGCGAGACGACGAGAGAGCGTTTATTTTTGGGAGTGCATGATTTTACTCGTGATTCGGCGTTGATTTAGAAACTGTTTGCATAATTGCTAGCGAGATTCGGAATTCGGTAGGTTCGGATAAATATGCACTATTCCGATACTAACACTAGCTCATTAGGGATATTTCTGTACTGATCATTTAGTGGATTCAATTCTGATTTTACTTGAACAATTAATTCGTTTGTAAACATTAATTGCAAAAAAATCGATTTGAAATATTTGTATGTTAAGTTATACAGTTGAAAGGTCAAATATAACAAAGGAAACTTAGATGTTACAAATAGGAAGTGCATTGACTCTAAAATACTAACTTACAGCTGTGGCCTGCACTAACATTGTTCCTCTGCTAAGGATTACAAAGAAGCCATAAATTCCACGTTCAAATTGTTATTTTAATTCAACAAAGCATCATCAATTAAACTTGCGGTAACAACGCGCAAATTGATCAATCTCAACGTAAAAGAAAAACAAAAAAGAGTGATTGTTATTTTTTTTTTTAAATTAATTTGAACAATATTATCTGTTACTTAGTGAAATCAGCATTCGATCAGCATATCGATTTTAATCGCCTTATCAAGAAGTGCATCGAGTTATCATGCTATTGACACTTGTAACATTTTTTTCTCTGCTCATCAGATTACTCACACGCGAGCTTCGTCACTCGCCGCCGCGATTGCGCAACCGACGTTAGCGGCACGCGCTTCGTTCGCATTAATCTGTGTAACGATTTGGCGACGTCAGTGTAAAAGAGCTTTTGCCCTTCGCGTCCTCACGTAGGCCAATGCTCTCGCGTCACGAGCTCGGCAGTCATTCAGAAAACGGCTTTTTAACGAGTGACGGACAGTCTGGGAATTTTTTATTTTTTATTTTATTTTTAATGTGCCAGCACTTTTGATGATACTTTGTTGGTAACATGTTGAATATTACTCTTGTTGGATAAGATGCCAAGGAGGATCTTGAGAGAATGTAGGTTTTTGGTGTATGATATGGCTTTGATACGAGCTAGTCGTGGGTTTGCCGAAATTTGATTGATATTAATGATCTTGAAAGTAAAAATAAGTCGTAGTAACGTTTGAATAGAGAATGTTTCTATTTGTCGAATCTTCGCTTTGATTTGCCTGCAAATTACATTTTAAGTGGATTTATAAATAAAACCGTTAGTCATTCACACACACGAAAAAGAAAGGAACAGCAATCGCAAGCTCCAGTATGAAATATCATCGAATCTATAATCTCAAGCATTCCTTTAAAAATCAATATCACTCAATTACATCGAACATTTCAATCATCATCCTATCTTCAGATCTCTCTCCGCCCAATATATACACACATAACAAGCCACACGCTGTGCAATTAAAAAAAAAGATGTTTACAACTCGCCGAGCTCGCGGCTGCAGATAAAGTAATTTAAAAATCTCTCCCCGCGCGAACAAAACCTTCCGCGTTTCGCTAAACCCCTATCGCGCCGCTCGCCGAACGAACAAAAAAAAAAGAATTAAAAAAACACGCGGTATTCGTGTTTCCACCCACAATTGTTCGCAAAGGGAGCCATATATACATTTCAACGTCGACTTTTGAATCCATTCCTCCTACTCCTTGCATCGAATATATTCTAAACTGGTTCTACGTAGCTACTTCCTTTTTTTTTTCTTTCGGCGCTGCTTTGGACGAAAAAGCCGCGAGCGTTCCATTTAGATATCGCTATACCCGCACCTTTTTTTCTTTTCTTTTTTTTTCGTGTGTCTGCATACGCCTCTTGATTGACGAATTAGGTGTCGCTCGTTAATGGATATGGCCTCGAGGGTGGGGTTACTTTAAATTCAATTAGCAGCAGCGCGATTTTTTGGGTTTTTTTGTTTTTTTGGCCGAGTGGCGGATATGAAATTAAAATTTTTTTTTTGATAGTGTCAAGATGTTATCGTGATATATAATTTTTGAAATGGAATTTAATGTGAAATGTGTGATAAAATTTTTTTTTGGAAATTATGTATGATTTGTCGACTGGTGAAATTAAGATGTTATCGCGCGCCGTAATATTTATTGCTTGACATCCTGAACGAATTGCTTGTAATGATACAGCTGTACATTTTTATATTCGAGTTAACACACCTCTGGAATGCTTTAGGGCTCGCGACTTGGACACTGCCACTTTTTTAAAATATTTATTAAATCTTATTTATTACTGAGCTCTTTGGATCAGCTACTTGATTGAATCAGTATTATTGCTATAATTCAGCTAGTTTTGAAATTCGCGTAGTTTCGATTTCATATATCTTGATTTCAAAAGTTAGAGTGCTAGTTTGAATAAACTATTGAAATTTAAGTTATCCCAATTCGATTCTCGGGCGATTTTTAAATTCTTATAAAACGCAGCGCTAAAAAATTACATTTTATTAAGTATTTTAATTACGAACGCGAATGAAAAACGACACTATTGGTTTGATTATTTTGAATTTATATTGTAAAAAAATGGTTTGCGCCTTCAGCTTTTACAACTTTTAAATTATTTTAGTTAAGAGCATGATGTAAAAGATATAAATATATGTTTTTACAATTGAACATTTTTTTTTATTTTCATGTAAAAACTCAGCAGTAATCATACATTTAATAGATTTGCGTACATGGTAATATTCAATAAATTGTCTGTGTATCCACGATCAAATAGTTTCATAGTAAAGTGAACGTGTGATAAGATACGAAATTTACGCAGTCACACAGGTACTCTACTTCAACAGAACCGTCAGATTCATTCATGCGAACTTTAAAAACTCCAACATTTAATGCATGGCATTCCAATTTCAATCGACGATGCTTGATTTGTATCAATTCATTTCCTATCAGAGGTATCGATTTCGAGTTTTTATCCGAGCAGTTGCTGTCGTCGATGCATTCGAATTTGCGTGTTACAATAGCAAATTGTACAATCGACGAGCAGTTCCTCATCGGATTTGACAAACAATCTCTTTCTCTAGCGAATAGAATAAAGCCATTTTGTATGGTTTCCACATCCAGGAGAATCATGAAATCAGGATAGACTAATGTTTGATTGAACGTTATGGTGCCATCTTCTAGAAATTTTGAGCAATGAATAGTCTTAAACTCGTTGAATCGCTCTGGTGTCCAGCAATACGATAGATTCGAAAAACGTGCTTTTAGCCTCACATTTCTGTTGTAATATGGAGTGTCAGAACTTGATCGCACACGCAAATCATCATCATCGTCGCTCATTACGGAGTAAAATTCTTTGTACTTGAAGGTTGACAGATCGTACAGGCGTATTCTGTGTGTATTGGTGGCATCGGTTAGACGAATGATAAAATGATTTCCATCGAAAGATGTTGTTGGCTTTATCTCGACAAGCTCATTCCAAAGGAAATTAAAAGCCAAAGACTCGAATTTCTGGTACAGTGGATCAAAATACAGCCTGCACCAATTGTGTCCACGACAAGACTCTTTGCCATACATGATTATCGAGAATCTTTCGTCGGATGAATTATTGCTCGTGAAAATGTGCAGTTGCTTGGGTAGGGCAGCGTCGTAAACTTCCTCGTACTTGCAGCTGAGAAAGTTAACTATGACTAGTTTCAAGCGTAGATTGTCTTCAATCGAGATTAGCGCAGTTTTGTAACTCAAGCGTCTAACTGGCCAAAAAGTTATACGTCCTGCCGGTTCAAATGGCATCAAACATTTACCACTAATTTCCGATCCAACCAGTTGCAGGGATAAACCGGACAGTACATCCGACGAATTGAAAACGTAAAGGCCTATCGCGAAGCTACGATCGTCCAATATCTCTGGAGCAAGGTCGTAGTCTCTTTGGAAAAAGAATAATTTAGATTTTCGATCTGGGATTTCAATTTGAGGATTCGTTGTCCTCGATAAAGTTTTGCTACGACTTGCAGCAATAACTGCTGTTGTCAGTAATAGATACACCGCGATGAAGGACTTCATACTGCTCTGCATTTTTTACCTAGAATGCATACGAATTATTTTAGCCTTGCAATCAATAAATTATAACTTGACGATACTAGATATTATTTAATTTCGTTAATTCAATACTTTTTATAATATGATCGATTTTTTTTAAGTGCAAAACCGTAGGGTTTGTTCATTGATAGAGAAAGTTAATGTTCGATATATTTTCAATGATTTAGATTTTTCCGATAGTGTGCAATTTAAAGCGACAAATCGATTACATAAAATTAAATACGAATATATTCTGAAGTTGCTGGATATTTTACCGACCGAAGTTTAGTCGTGCGTTTTTGAAAGTATATGGGTATACCCGAAACTACCTGGCGGCCATTTGTTCACGGGAGACCGAATAGGGACGCTTTCTTCGAAATACACGGTGATAAATTTCAACCTATACCAAAGCAATATACTTACTTATCCGTTACTGTTTTCCAGGCTTTCTTAAACCATTCATCCACTGTTCCACGACTATAGGGAAGCGTATATTCGCGAGCATTAATAATCCAAGAAATAATTAACATGAAACGTTCATATGCCCGACAGAGAGAAAACTGCTTTTCGAGCGAGCTAACTGAAGCTAGCGTAAACCCGCATGCTAAAAATTGAAATTAATTTGTGCTAATATCTCGAAATCCAGAAAATGCCAATTTTTTATAATGAAACTAAACCTACAAAGATATTATATCAACTTACGGCGTATTATCTGATTAAGAAGTGGTGGATCATTCGGTGATGATGCTTTTTAATGTTCTGCCATTTTATCTTGATCTTTGCAAAATGCGCATTGCGCTTATAGCTATACGAATATCCGTTGCCAACTGTTGGTGATTTTTGGAAAATAGCGAAGGAAAAGATGGTCTCCTACATTGGGACTGGCAGTCACGTGACACCCAACATAAGGGCTTGCTCGTCCCCCCACCATCGATCCCGAAGTCCATCCGCTGGACAAGGACAGAGCCAAATTTTTCTCTTCTTCCATAGTCTACTTTTCAATTTTCTGCATTGTGATTGGCTAATTTTTGGCTTTCAATTCTCTTGCCTTGCTCGGAGAGCGCAAGAGAATCGGTTTTTTTCAACCTCATTTAAAATGGAGCAACAATATCAAAACTTTTTGAGAAATTCGTTCGTTTAAAAAACGTGCCTATTCTTGATGAATTAGGAGATTAAACTGTCCGCGGACATTAATTTACTCGCTAGAGAAATTTTGATATTGTTAGTCAATTTTAAATGACATTGAAAAAACACATAAGCTCTCTGTACTCTTATAGCGACCTTATACTAATATACTCGTGGCCTTGTTTGTCAGCCGACTGGCAATCCCGATTATTACATTCACCGCTTCTCTAAATAATACTTTAGACATTGGGATAGTAGTTAGTGTAATTACATCAATAAATAATTAAGAAAAATCAAATGTTAATTTTACTTTTTTCATCATTACAGCTTATAAGAAAAAAACTTCGAGTCCAAAATTCATGTAAATTTAAAAAGTGTTGCTAATTATGTACAAAATTGTTCGTCTTTTTCCGCACGATTACATTTAAATTTTGGCGCCGATTTTGCCTGCCGAGGGTTGAAATACTCTGCCATGGTTGTCTTCCAAGGTGTACCATGCAGTTTCTCCACCAACTGACAAAATTCTCTTCTTCTGTCCCACTTGCATAACACCTCTACACACCCCATAAAATACGGGTTATCATAGCATTGTTCTCTTTAAAAAAAATAATCGAGTATTAATTAAATTAAAAGTTTTTAAGTAATAAATATATTTGTTTTGTAACAAAAGCACAAGTCACCCGATTTTACGATTTATGACTAATGGTTACGACAGATACAATTTAGTGGATATTTTTTAAGCAATATAAATAAATACGTACCGGCAGAGTGTATACAAATCTGGCCTACTGTGACAGTTTTGGCAGTCTTCGCAAATTCGATCCAACTTTGCATTCAGGCTCCTGTCACGATTTAAGCAATGAGGGGGGATTTTTATCCCGGGTATCTTAAATGCTAAATCAGCGTTATCGTAGAACTTGAGGTCCTCCTCAAAATTGTCATTGTCCTTAGCCTCAATGAGGACGGTTAAAATCAATACTCCAATCAACAACATGATGCTGATTTGTCTTCGTTGCCTGAAATTTGCATGTTTTACTAATTTTGTATGAAGTGACTTTAGTAAAAAAATTTAAGAACTAGTGCTTATGAAATATTAGTTTTGTTTTGAATAATGATTGACTTCTTTTCTCAAATTGCGGAAAAATAAAAAAAAATGAGAACAAGCTTCATAATGTCTATTGAGCACGAAATAGATGTATAGATTCGGATATTTACCAAAATAGATATCAAAAGAGATTTCGTAGAAATAGGATATATAAACAAAGTAAAACGTGCACATTAAAGATTGATGCATTTATACACACTTACATATACATGACAAAATCTATCGAATAAAAGCAGTTTTCTGTGGTCTACAATCGCAAAAAAATATCACGACCAGTAAAATAGATGAATAAATTTAATTTTGTCGGAATAGTTTCCAATAAGTTCAAAACCCGGTAATAGATGGAAAAGAATGAATAAATACCACATAATTTCAACGATGGCATGCCATAACTCCGCGTATTTTTAAAACTTTCAGGTACGTGACACACACGAGTAATTGATGAAGTGTATCGAATAGTAATAATTATTTACCTTTACAGCTGGAGAGAGTCAATAAAAGCTACAAATTGCTGTCGTCAGTTCAACTCAGGCAGGTCGTCAGATCTCTAATGACTGTAAAATTTAGATTTGCAAGTACGTTGAACTTTGCTCATATTTGGGGAAGGAGTGGGAAATGCTAAGGGCAGCTGCTGGCTTTATTCTTAATCCTATTAGCCTAGCAATGTCCTCTTCTTTGATAATCCGAATTAGGTGACTAATCTCGTCATTGGCATCCGTCTTACGTCTCGTCGATTTATATTGCTGAAATCGATTACCTTTACCTTTAACGAATTATCTCGTTTGCAAAAACGAAATTCCATTCTAGCGAATTTGATGTTACTTGATTTTTAAATAAATCAAATGTACAAACGATGATTCATGGGACAGTTAATTTTAGATAAAATAATTTTCAAATTTTTGTGAATGACTATTTACACAATAATATTAGAACTTCAAATTGTAAAATAAAACTATTATACACAAGTATTTTTGACTGCAAATTATTGTCACTGCCCGTAATAAACGTATGTTTTATTATTTTGTTTTTTAAATCATGCTAAAACAATAGCCTATTACAAGGACTAAATCATTCAAAACTTGATTGAGCACCAAGTATCTAATTGGACATATTATTTAGAATTTTTTACACACGTATTGAAAAAAAACATCCGTAAGAAGTAGCTCAAGCATGCATTTACATTTTTATTATACTTACATCATTTCTGATATCTACAAAATTCAATTACAGACGAAATAATAAACATTTATTATTCGATGAAATAACGTTTTATTCATTTGCTGATTATATTACACACTGGAGATATCTTGCAATCAGCATAGTCATAGTAGGCCTTTTTAAAAGTGTACGTCGCGTCGATAATGATTTTCATATTTTTTTATAATGTCAAGATTTTTATCGTGAAATATAATTTTCGAAATCGAAGTTAATGTGAAATGTGTAATAAAATTTTTTGTGAAATTATGCATAGTTTGTCAAGTGTTAAAATTAAGTGTATCATCACGCGCCGTAATATTTATTGACATCATGAATGAAAATTAACACATTTCTGGAATGCTTTGGTGCTTGCGACTTGGACACTTTACTCCTTTGTTCAGAATCTTTATCAAGTCTTATTTATTATTGAGATGTTTGGATCAGCTACTTGATTGAATTAGTGTTATTACTATAATTCAGCTGGTTTAAAAAAACACGTAGTTTTGATTTGATTTATATAAATGGGTTTCAACCAATAAGATACTGCCTTGAATAAACTATTGTAAATTCCATTATCAGAATTCGGTTCTCGGCCAGTTTTGGAATTTTTTTCAATTGGATGAAACATTTTAAATACATCTAAAAATTGGTTTGTGTCATTGAATGTTTCTACACTTTTGAGTTAGTTTAGATAAGGATTTATATAAATTAATTGAAATCAAATAATTAAATATATATTTTTGTAAAAAGCGATTTTTATTTTCATGTGAAAAATTGTAGATAAATAGAAATATATTGAATTTTCGATCACAACAATATTCATTTTATTGTATCGCAGTCGAATAATTTTAAAGCAAAGTCAATGTGTGATAAGCTACATGCAAATTACTCGCGCACAGGTACTCTACTTTAACAGAACCATCACCAGATTCATTCGTGTGAAATTTGTATGCTTCAACACCCAACGCATGGCATTCCAACTCATATGGATGATGTTTGATTTGTATTAATTCATTTCCTACGAGAGGTACCGATTTAGAGTCTATATCCGAGCAGTTGTTGTCGATGCATTCGAATTTTCAAAAAGGAAAAGTAATATTTAATATTAATAACTGTCGGAATTTCACTTATCATAATGTGATAATTACCGTTATCACAGCAATATCATTTACTATTAAGTTGTATTCGTTAGTCATATTTGCCCACTGCGCCAAGCTTTGCCACGACTTTGGCTTTATACATTTCACCTTTACGCAAATCGTTCGATCCAACTAACACCCAGAATTTGTCTTTATCTTCTCCGATTACGCAATGCGCAGCAGTTAAAACACTTTTTTGAGATATCAGTACTCCAACACAATAATGACCATATTCATTCTGAATGGATACCACGAAGCGAAGTTCATTTGATTTTGCGTCCCTAACCTTTTTACCACTTGGAGGTACTTCATTTGAGAGACTGATCAAGATGACTGTGAAAAATGGTCGAATGAAAAAAATGTTGTGCTGGTTGGCACGAAATTCTTTACAAACAATTATACTCACAGTATGAAGAGTCGCGGTGGCTCAGTGGATAGAGCGCAAGGCTCCCATGCGGGGGACCTGGGTTCGATTCCCGGTGGGTATCAATGGCTTTTTTCAAAAAAGTGTATGTGCCAAAATTAACACCGCGACTCTGGTGGTTCGGATTCCACCTTAAGCTTGTAGGTCCAGTAACTGGGGGGGATTGGCGTCCTCCGGTTAGCTATAGGGGGGTTTACGCCACGAACTAAGTAGATGCGAATAATGACTGCTTTGGAACGCGGTAGTCCGATGCATCTCGATGGTTCACGGGAGGGTATGCTGAGCAAAAAGAGCATAAGGGGATATTAAAAGGGGGGAAAAATGCCTACCACAATACGGTGGTGAGCGAGGTACCCTAAAAGCCCGAGAAGGGTTATAGGGAGTAAAATAATAACTAGAACTAGAACTATACTTACAGTATGTTAAATAATGAGCTAAAGAGCGCCAAATTTTCGACCTCATGTTTTCTTTTCAAGCGATTTCAATATGAACTAAAAATTTTAAAAGAAGGCTGATATTCCTAGGAAGTATGCAAGTAGAAAGATAAAACTCGCTAAAACATTTTTTTTTCTCGTAAGTTTTGCGCAAAGGAATTGCCAAAGCGTGCATGCATTTTTATTACATTTATACGTCATTGCACGACAACTGACTCACCCTGCCAATAAAAAAAAACACGATTTATAGTTACATCAACTGCTTTTTTTTTCAACCGAAACATTTATTATTATGGAGTTCTGCGGAATGGAACAAGTTTTGTTCGCGTGCGCCCGAACAAAGTAAACACCGCGTGATTTCCATGAAGTTACCTTATACTTTACTCCCGCTCGTTACCCACAATTACGCCTTTTGCAATTTCTTCAAGCTTCATGTATTTATCGTAATAATTTTTCAAGAAGAATTTCACTTTATCGACTCATTTTTGTTTTCGTAAAACTTTTTTCAGCAGTAATATCATCAACGTCCTTACGCTACTTTCATTACTTCAATAAACTCTACGAAATTGTGCAAATTCAAATGAAGATTCCGTTTCTGGTCGTTTGGAATATCGTGTGGCAAATTTAATTTCTTTGCGTCCGGACAAACTCCGATATTGATGCCAATCAATTGATTATTCTCGTTCAATATCGGCGCACCACTGTCACCCTGTACAAACAAGAAAAGAATGAGTAGTTTCTTTCAGATTACACAGTAAGCAAAATCATAAGAACTTACGCAGCTCGACAAAACCCATGGATCGGCTAAGCTGCAGAAGAAGTTATCGTGAACGTAAAAAACATTCGCCACTGATCCAACGCTTTCGCACTCATCTTTGGATATAATTTTAACTTCTGCCGTTCTCATGACCGTTGGTACTGTGCCATCTTCGACAACACCCCATCCAGCGATTCGAACTTTCGAGTTGCGTTGATCCGCCGACGTTTGTATCTCCGCTGGCGTCACATTTAGTTTATGAAGATCAACGCTCTGCGTCAACTAAAACATTCGAACAATAATATAAAAACTCGCTCGAAGCCTTATTTTTAGCAATCGTTACCGTTATCACAGCAATGTCGTTCAGCGAAGGTTTAACTCTCGCGACTTTTTTCTTCCACATATCGTACGAAGTCCAAGTCTTTGGCCTGTACCTTTTACCTTGAGGTAAACTCGCGGATCCGACGATAATTTCAGTGCTAAAAACTCTTTCACCGAGTAAACAGTGAGCGGTAGTCAAAACTTTGTCCGGCGATATCAACGTGCCAGTGCAGAATTGACGATCTTCGACGTTGGCCGCGTACAATCTTCCGATCGATACGATGAACGAAAATTCGCCTGGGTTTGCCTCTCGAACGTTTTTACCGATCAGTGGGATTTCTTGAGAGATGCTGATGGTTAGAGTAACTGTAGAATAATTTAGTATGATTATTATATGATTATTATTTGTAAAAAAAGTAGTTTACTGACAGTATGCGAGGGAATAATACCACGATGATGTTTCCATTTTGAAGAATAAAGCACAAATGAACGGTTTCGACATTTGCGTGAATATCGAAATATTTATAGTATGTCACGACATTATCATAAAGTACGTTTTTAGATACAATGAATGTCAAAATAAACGATTAGGAAAAAAAATTGACAAAAATAAAAAAAAAATCTGCCGATTCTCATCAGCTTATACCTGCAAAGATAGCGGTCGTCAAACTCGAAACATAAACTGACCACACGATCTCAATATGAAATCTCGAATTACCATAAAATTAAAAGCCTAAAGCACCGAATTCCACTTTCGCGTAACGCAAAAGCTTAAGTAAACCAAAACTACCGAAAAAAAATCCCTTCGAAACAAAAAAAAAAAGAAGATCCCGGAAACGCGAAAAAAAGGTAACCGAAGAGGCGTCTTCGGATGTCAGCTAATCGGCCGAGCCTAATTGAAATACGCGGGAGAGTTCTCCAGGTGAGTATATTATTTGCATGTGAAATCAGCGCGAGAGACGTTGTGTGTGTATTTTTGTTTTTTTTTTCGCGAACCCCCTGCTGATTTTTTTACTCTCGAAATCGAATTAAACGATTTGTTTGCATAATGTATATATGACTGACGGGCAATTATATTCGTGTAAGATTAAATAAACACATGAAAACTTCTTTTTTTTCCTCTGTCTTTCGAATCGTTTGAACTCGAACAACGTATTTTCTAAACCCTAAGACGATCGAAACAACTTAAACCGAAACGGAGAAAACAAATGAGCGTATAAATTTTTTCTCGTTTCTCCACCCTATACAAGCAAAACCTACAATCGCCCAAGAACAAAAAAAAAGCCAACATTCAAATCCTCTCGCAACACGCGAACGAAGCAAAAAAAAAAGAGCGAGCTAAAGAAACGCCCAAGGAAAGACTGAATAAAACATTCCGGCCTCTCCGTCGCGCCACTATACATCTAAAAAGAACCCCGAGACAGTATGTTAGGCCCCCTTTCAAAGAAAGAAAAGAAAAACTAACGGATAAGTCTTAGAAAAAAGGAGTTAACGGAGCGTCGATTGAAACGAGTCAATTTATTGATTACCGAGAGAGAGAGAGAAAGAGAGCTGTTCTCTAATGAGGCGATGGCCTGCGGTGCGAGCGACTCTTGATTTATCGACGCCCTATAGAAAATTTCTAGGTGGGCCCTTCTCGATGATGACTCTATCCTAATCTTTTTTTTTTTCGCGAAAAGAGAGAGAAAGAGAGGTCGTTTAACTTCCTGCCCGATCCTCTCCGATTTGGAACTCTGAAATATCGTCGAAGCGAATTTGAATGGGGATGCTACTCAGCGCTCTATTGTCTAAGAATGTATATTATTCGAAATGACACACGGGGATTAGCGAGCTTCGCTCTCCTCTATAATAATAGTTTTGAATAATAAACGCATAATTTTCGTCATGGCTATTGTACCACGGCTGAACGTACAATAGCTATATATCTAAACCTTCGCTATAAATTGCCGCTTTCAGAACTCTATAAACACGAAATTCATCCCCCTTCATTTATGTTTTTTCTAAAAGCGATAAGATGTTTCATCCTCTGGCAGTATAAGTATCATCATGTTCTGTACATATGCGCAACAATGGTCTTATACTCGAAAAATCATTGACCTTTGTTCGTGTGTATATAAGCAGCTCCTCCTTCTCTCTCGAAAAAAAAAAGGAATTGAGGTTCTGGAAGAATCGCGAGGTTGATTAGACCTTCCGTGCGCGCATGAATAAGCACGAAAATGAATATTCGACGACCACCCCGCTGTAGAATTGTGTGTGCAATTTGCGAAGATTCCAGATAAGGTAATGAACGAGTGCAACGTTCAGGTAATTCGGTATGTATATGTTGATGGATCGCGAACCGATAATACCGCACATAAACGGACCGGTTGCTTTATTTTTTCTTTTTTTTTTTTTTATACACTTTTAGAAGGAGAGAGAGAGAGGTGTTGGGGAGTATCTCGGTTAGGCGATCGCACAACACGGACCCAAACTCTAATTGGACTGTAGAGAGCGAAATCGGCTTTTGACGCCTTTCAAAACGTGTATCAAATTAATTATTGCCAGAGATTTTTGCTTCTAACGTTTTTTTTTTTATTTAGATGGAGGGTTGTCGCGAGAGAAAGTGCAGCGGCTGTTTCTTGTTTTACCTGCTGAAAAATTTGTTGGACACTGTACCGAACAAATAGCTGTTGATTTAATTGGAGGAATAGAGGGAGTTGGAACATGAGATTTTTTTATGAACGATTCCGTAAATATCTAATAAATTCAATAATCAATCTTGAAAGTCAATTTACGTTATTAAAAATAATATGCAAAGCAAGCAAAAAAAAAATATTCAAGCAGCAAAATTCAACCCTCTAATTCATCAGCAATCATTAAAAAATAATACAGCGACGTTAATTACAACCTTCCCAAGCAATCTGTACTATTACATTATTTTCAATTGAAAAAAAAATACCAGTAAAAGAGTTAACTTCACTAACGAGATAGTTAAATCAGTCATAAAATCAACTGTGTAGCTAAACAGAGTTCTCGTCTATATATATCGCAAGTGAGTTATGTTCGCACATTACGTAATATACATATGTCATTCACCTTGTTCTTCGAACACCTCGAGTCATAATCACGCTCAATTTTCCGAAAAACTCACGCGGTTCCCAAATTACATATATTTTTCGCAAGCCAAATCAGTTATAAGTACAGCAGATGTAATATATATAATGCCGCGTGTGCTGCACGAGTTACAAATGACTCATACACACACACACAGAAGCTCAATGACTATATAATCGACTACATCCTCAATGCCTATTGAACTTGAGCTCTCGAGCTTTTTTGCCTAGAAAATAGACATAAATCAGGGGATATATGCATGTGCAATACTCGGGTGCATATCGCGTGCGGACAGTCACGTATTCGCGCACAGGACGAAAACGACCTTTTTGTCTTTTCGCGAGCAGCAGCAGCAGCGCGCGCGTCATCGTCATCCGCAAAGTTTTATAGGATTTTTCAAGCCGGGCGCGGGCAATAAAATTGTCGATGGGTTTATTCCGCGCGAACAACGTATAATAGTCACGTACGCAATATACATCTTCTTTGATTCTGTGCCTAGATATGCATTTAGTTTTATGCTCTTGATGCATTTAAGTCTTCGAAGCCTTGATCTAGTTTTTCGAGTTAGATTGTAAAAACCATGATGACCGTTTAGCGAACTACTTTTTTTTCTCTCTCTAAGTGTGAAATATGATAATTATTTTGAGATATTGAAATTATAAGTCTCACGCTTGTTTGATGAAACACCTGGTAAGTGATTAGCAGTCGTAAATGTGCTTTTTCCTTTTTACATAATGCGAATCCATCATCGATCGCTGGGAAATCAATAAAATTGCTCTTTGCGCGTGTAACCTTAATGGTGTATTCCGCAATAGTGGTTTGTTTGTGAAAAAAAGTGCAACTACGTTGGGACGAATAAAAAAAAAATTATTTTGCTATAAATTCGCGTCTGACTAATGAGTTTGTCGATTATTCCATAAAAAAACATAAATGTAAAGTATACATACGCGAAGTAATGGTTATTCAAGAATAATTGTAAAAGCAAACTGATAACTCAATATTTACTCGTAATTCAGTTTGTTCTCTTAAAGTGTTTGAAAGAACGCTACTTAACATAATATTACACTTTATATTTTTATATTTCGCTCATTGATGGTATTTAACAAACATAAAAAATAATTATGCGTTGATTACACTACAAAGTTTTACTTTTTTTTTTATAAAAAAAATTAAGAAATCATTCGAAATAAGAGAAAAAATTTTAATTTTCAGCATTTTTTTACTGTTTTTCTAAAAAAAAATACGACCTTTTACAATATACATTTATATGTATGAGTCAACAGTGATAATGTGACTAATAAGTCTATCTGCAGTTGTTTCCAAAAATTCGTATATTTATACAAAGCTTTGTTTTTATTGGACACTGCTTTGCTTCAAATAAATAAAAATTTTCAAGAACATCTGGATATACATTATTCACGCATTATCGTCGTTTACGAATCCAAGTACATCGTCAATCTGCAATCGAACTCGCGCGACAAATCATAGCGTCTATATACCGCTATACCTAGAAAAAGCTCAAAAGCGCGCGAAAGCTCATAACCACCTGACTCGCGTCTTTCAAAATCGATGCCTCGCGATTCCTCGTGATCGCGCGCGTTCACGTAATATAACCGTGAGCGCAGGAGATAGAGCCAAAATCAACTATCGTGGCGAAAAGAAAAAAAAAATTGAAGAAAGATAGTATATAGTTCTGCTGCTTGCCGGTGCTTTTAAACATCGCCGAAAGAGTCAATGCGCATATATAATCCCCACTTCTTCATCGTCGTCGGTTCTTTCATGCCGAGCCTCCGCCGTCTCCGCGAGAGCTGCGTGCAGTGACGTCGCTCGATGCTGCTGCCGAGTAGCGAGTGAGCGCTGCTGTTGTATAAAGGGGCCGCGTGCTAGCTGAGAGCAGCGCACTCCGTCGCGAGAGCCCTTACCGTCTCAATCACGTGTCTTATACCCCATATATCCAACTTTTTTTTTTTTTTTACTTTCACTCCCGTGTGTAATCAACATATAAACGAAAAAAAAATAGTGACAGAAAAGTGCGTTGTTTTATTATTATTTTGTTGTTTTTGGTGGGTGAATACTTCGATTTTTTTCCATTGATAGTTCAACACCATCAAGATCGACGTGCCGGTCGTTATGTGCGTGCGTACTCTAGCCGGTGGCGAAGATCCATCTTCGCCCCGGCGAGACGAGACGCCGCCTGCACAATCATCGAATAACACCATGACCGATGGTAACACCAGTACCACCGAAAGCGTCAGTTATAAGAACGGCCTGACCAAGGCTAAGGAGAAATACATGAAGCTACATGACGAGATGCTCGAGAGAGAGTTGCAAATGAGCCGCAAGCAGGAGGAACGGGACGAGGTTGCTCAAGATTTTTTAGCGCTCAGCGGAAGATTCTACAGGAAGAGCTTGAGGATATTGGCCGACAGGGCGAGGACGTGGCAGGACTCCAAGATCTACAAGTAAGTTTTCATTTGCTTTCTTTTTGCGTCAATTACTTCTTCTTTTTTTTTCGTTTTTGGCATTGACCGAATTTTAAATGTACACGACCACGTGGGTTCGATGAATTTAAGCGAGTAGGTGTTAATAATGTACAAATGCGAAATCGATTATAAGAGAGCGAAGGTGCGTATCGACACTTCTGAAAACGAACAACTCAAACACGTACGCGCGTGGACTAGATTACTTAATAAACTCACTTATCCGCTTTCCATCTTTATACCTCGGCAGTAGCATGTCCAAACACACACACATACCCTGCCGTATATACACGTTTGAATATTCATGTAAAACATTTCTCGCCTCATTAACTCTCTCTCTCCCGTAGTGTACGCCTACTATAACATCGCGAAATAAAAAAGAAAAGGAAAAGAGAAGAAGTCGTGTGTTGGTGAGGTATCTAGTGCTCGTTTATTTTTAGGGCCTACTTTTTTCGTTCCAACGTTTCGATGTTCGTTCCCTCTTTGAGAGTTCGACCACAGCAATTACTCGACACTGTTAATTGCAACCTTTTTTTTTTCTTTCTTTCGGAGATTTTTGCTGGCGTGCGAGTAGTTGGAAAATGTGGTTTTTTGAGCTTTTTTGTTCGTCGGGTTTTCGATTGATTTTAGTTAATTGACAGGTGCGTGTGCTGATTGCATTTGAAATGACGCAAATTTCAGTACATTTTACCTCACAATGATAATAACCGGTTAATTAATAATCGTTCTTGACTTACTATTCGAAAAATAAATAATTTTAGGCTCGTTAATAAACAACTTATTTTTCCTATACAATATTAAAAAAAAATATATTCCGTCGACGAAAAAAAGAAAAAGCTCTTCTCTTCAAAACACACTCAACCCGTCACTCTTTCGCACCTCTTCACGCGAAAAAAAAAAGCGACATTTCAATCTCGAAACAGAAAATCAGTCAGCGAAAAAGTCTCCGAAAACACCACCGACGGCAGCGTGTCAAAGTACTTATAGCTCGCCGATAGCAATCGACGCTCGCGAACTAGAACAGAGCATCCTCTTTTGCTTTTCAGCTGCGGATGTCAGCGACCTCTCCGCAAGCGGCAAAAGCGTCGCGACGCTTCGACTTATATATATTATTACACCTGCGCGAAAAAAAAAAAAAAAATTTCATAGGTATGCAGATTACGCAGGAAAATTTTCGAATTCTCGCGATAATTAGCGTCTACACGTGCGAATTGTGTGTAATCTTATCAGCCCACGCAATCTTTAATTGAGCAATCTCGCATATATGCTGTTATACGTGTCATTGACATTGCGCCGATTAATTTCGAGTATCGCCGAGCTTTATTTTTAATCGCGAATTCATTTAGGCGACAAAAGATAATATAACTTCGTTTTTTTTTTTTGAATTTTCCACGTGTGCAACCGAAATTTCACTTTTATATTCGATCGTTAAAAATGGATTCTGAGAGGTACAATAAATGTAAATTTTCAATTTAACGGCGTCTCTACGCTAACAACCGTCGCACTATAAAACTCTGTGTTTTTTTTACAATCCTCGTAAATCAACCGAAATGTAACGTCAATTCTAAGGATTCAGTCGCCACATTAAAGAAAAAAAAATCTCAGCTTATACTGTATAACGCTTTGTTCTCCATATCAGAGTATATAATATATACGTACGACAGCTTTTCGTCGATACATCCAATAAAGCTTCCGCGGGGCGAACTACACAACGTTACGTAACGGCGTTTGTAACACACGCGAACTAACGCCGGTAGAGAGAATCTTTTTATTGCATTTTCTATTAATAACGAGGGGAAGAAAGTAGGCTATGCATGCACACACACTCACCGGCCGGCGACTCTCCTCTCTCTCATTGTCTTAAGTTTAGTTTTGCGCACACCTAGGGTATATTTTTGAATGGGCGGCCTTTAGTATTTATACTCGTTCTTTTGAAGTTCGTCGTCGTCGGGCGAGACGGCTACCTAATTAATCGCTAGTCTGACCTTTGTATCTTTCTTTTTTTTTTCCGAAAATTATTTGCAATCAATTAACGTTACATAATTCAAAAATAAAAAAAACTAAAGGGGGTTGTTGTAGCGCTAATTATCGAAGATGAGCGCTTCGACGACAATTAAAATCGACGCCAAGGTTGCATAGTCTCACGATTCATACTCGCGCGATTTAATTACGAGGGAAAAAAAAATTGAACGAGAGAGAGTTCAAGGCACCATTCGCTTTACTCTCGAAAGAGAGAGAGAGAGTTTGATGAAGCTGAATTGTCGTTTCCTATATCCTCCCCTTTATAGGGTTACTTTATACACGCGAGGCTATAAAAACGCACATTGTACCTCCTTTTACGAGCGCTTTTATTTTATTAATCGAAAATCCGCATCGCATTATCGTAAATTATTATTCCGTCGGCCAATTTGTTGACACCGGTCATCGGCTATCAATTCTTATAATCCACGTTTCTGTCACGTGCGCGTGCGAAGCGCAAAAGTCCAAAAGTCGCGTGACCCGAGACGTTTGAAAAAGCTTCATTTTCTATGTGCGCGGATTATCTTCGTGGATTTCAAATTTATCGGCAGTCAAATGAGCTTTTTGAATTCTCCAAACCGTTAATATCCAAAGTATACATCTCGACACAAATTTTTTTTTTTTATCTCGTTTCAATCTACATAATTATCTGTAATTTCATGAATGACATAGTTTGACGACATCGAAAGAAAAAAAAAACTTATTACGATACAAATCTCCGCTACTGCGCGAAAATTAATTCTACTATTCGCGCATTTAAACCGCAAAAAAAACGAAAATTTCCCGTATAACACTCATCACATCTCAAGGCTCTTTCTCGCGCGCGCGAGCGGGATTTTATTATTAAAGCCTCGGCTGTGCGGCGAAAAAAAAAAGGTGAAATGCAAAAAAAAAAAAAGGAGAGGAGAGACAGTCGACATGAGCCGGTAGTCGGCGGTCACGTAGGCATTTGCTTGCGAAACGAGACAGCGGCAGCAAGGCAAGTTATATATCAAAAGGCCACGGTCGGTTTGTTTTAATTGCCGATGGGACTCCGATTTTCGACCGACGACCGATATATTTTGCTCCACATTCGCCTGCACTTGACATCACTTCTGACGTATATACTGCACCATTGAACATTTTCGGAGGCATTGTGTTTGTAATTCGTTTTTCTCTTTCTTGTATATGTATCGTTCGATTGTCTTTTGTGTATATATAACGGAAATGGATTCGAAACCGTGAATGATTTTTTTTTCGCACGGATGGAAACCTTGAAAAGAAAAAAAAAAAAAAAATGATTCACGCGCATCGACGTCAAAAAAAAAAGAAGAATCTTCATCAATTGTCTTACGTAGTCACTTTCTTATCTCTCTCTCACTTCACGCATGAGATACACGCCGCACGCGTGAATTATATATGATACACAAATTTTCGCTTTCCCGGCAATTAGCGGGACTTCCCGCCGACCTCGAGAAAGCAAAAATTTTCGCTTTCCCAGCAATTAGCGGGACTTCCCGCCGACCTCGAGAAAGCAAAAATTTTCGCTTTCCCAGCAAT
>JAWWMK010000032.1:14901109-14919652 GCA_035047105.1 Galeopsomyia nigrocyanea | reverse complement strand
AATTAAACTTATGGATCAATCATAACCAATTAGTAAAAACAATTGATCTGGAGTACAAGCAGACTTTGCCTTTTTTTTTTCTCGTCGAAAGCTCGCGCGTAATATATTATATTTATAAACGCGTAACGCGCGCGCGTGTATATGATGATGATGATTTAAGTAACGCGCGATCAGTCATTTATTATCATAAGCGTAATCGCTATTACAAGAGCTATCACGGTTCAGATATAGAAGTAGTAGTACAAGTCGGCCACGCGCGAGACTGCCAAATTAAAAAATTTTTTTTTCTAAGGTCATTGTTTAATTTGGTTGCTAAGCTATTTCGATTTTTTTTTTCACAAACAACATTTTATCAACTAACCCCTCTACGCACACGTCTATCAAAGTGAATTTGTCGCTCTCTAATCGCGCGGCGGCAGCAGCTTCCTCATTTAGAACTCGACGACCGTTTCGCATGTCAATCACGCGGCGAACATCAAAACTGCCGTGCACGAAAGTTTGGTGCATCGTTTCAAACGGTGCTGGTGGACGGACCCGAGGTGAGCAAATTGATGATCTCTTGTGTGCCGCCGTCGGATCATGGAGTTCAACGATCCGCGTAGCCGCAGACACTCATTCTCTACTTCGCGTTGTAGTATATAGTCTCTCTCTCTCTCTCCCCCTCGTCGAGAGAGTATTATATTAGCGGCTCGTTTGGAAAACTGATCCGGATACTTAACGTTTTTTTTTTTGCGTTTCGTTGACCCTACGCGGTTGATGAGACTAAATTGAAGATTTTTTTTTGTTTCGTCGATTAATTCGTGTATCTCTAATTTAGGAAAAAAAAATCTTAGCGAGTTGAGATGAAATACAACGTACAGGGAATTACGAAACTCAAGGCTATCATCAATGTCATTGTCAACAACGCGTTTAATTTCTAAATCTCGAAGAAGAAAAAAAGAAGCAAGTTTATCATTGAAAATTACGTCAGAGTATTATCAGTATACATAAACGTCAAGGCACATAACCATATCCGTCGCTCAAAGAATCGTGCAGAAGCCTACGGATAATCAATCGAAACGATGAGAACGCCATTAAACAAACATGAAGAGAAGAAGAAGAGCTGCGAACCGGATTTTTATACGAAGCCGCGGCAGAGAGAAAACGAGTTGCAAGAGAAGCGAGGCTTAATTCCTCAAAATTTGCGCATCGCAAAAGTACGTTGAACTCTCTCTCACTCATTCTCTCCCTATGGCAAAGCGGAGATATCAAAAAAAAAATTTTCCTTTAGATGTCGGTTGCGCAAAAGCGAGCGCGCGAACGATAATAAATCGAACGGAAATTCGGCCGCCGCCGCGGGTTGCTTAGATTATTATTGTACAACGCGAGGCGAGGCGAGATATATAATGCGGCTACGGGTCGCTGATAAATTAACTTTGCGAGCAATCTCTTTCTCTCTCGATGAAGATGTTGATCGATCGATCGAGTAAAGATTCTTTTATTATGTCTTTTTGAATTGCACATCGACGAATATTTTCGTTTAAAAACAAAACGTTTCATTTCCAAAAGAAAAGTATCAAACACACTGACGTTCGCAAGCTTCGAGCGCCACGGGCGCGAAGAGATGTGGCTATAAAAGCAGAGCAGCTGAACGATCTCGTAAAATCCGCGAGTATTATAGCTCCGCGTGATGATAATAAAAGCGCCCACACGCGAGCAAACTAACGCGAGCAAACAAACAATTGACGAAAAATTTAACGGAGAATTGCTAAGTGTGATGATGTGTGTACTACGGTTCTTTAATGCCTGATTTATGGCTGCTGCTGCTGTGTGTATAATCGTCACGCGGACGCTTTTACTATGGACTATAATTGCTATATACGTTGAGAAACGTTCGCAAGCGCGGGGAGGCTCAAAGCCCATATCAAATCTAATTGTTTGTGTGTGTGTTAAGTTTTTCGTATGATCGAAAAGGTTTTTTGTTTTGTAACCTTGAACTTTGTTCAGAAAATATCCGACGTGTGTGGGTACAAGTATGTATATGACGAAATCCTTAAAAAAAAAACACTTTTGGATGCTAAGGTTTCCGGACCTTTTTCCTCTTTTTTTTGAAGGTATATAGTGTCGTAAAATGTTCGTGAACATTGGAAAAGTCTGCAGGAACTACTTTTTCGGCATTTTCCCATTATAATCAAATGGGCTTTTCTCACTGAAAATAGGTGAAAAATGGCATTTCTTTAAATATTGATTTCTCGACTTCCAAGACCGCTAGAAACATTTTTGACCAATCAAAATGATAGCAAAAAAGAAGACCTTTACGCAGAAGAAAGTTTCACTCAAAAATAATTATCCGGTGACAAGTTATCAAAAAAATTTCAAAATAATTCCATTTTTAGTTTGTTATTAATATCGGGAAAAGGCTGACAAAATATAATTCCCGAGGACTTTTCCAATGTTCACGAGCATTTTCCAACACTATATACCTTCAAAAAGAAAAGGAAAAAGGTCCGGAAGCCTTAGCTTTAAAAAAAATTTTTGCCATTCTAGACCCCAGAAAAGTGTATTTTTTTAAAGATTTCGTCATATAGATATATTTAAGCGATTAGAGGCTAAAATTGTTTGGTTTATCGTGGTCGGTTATAAGTGTATATTATGAAGAAAATTGAAAACTATTTTTCAAAATTTATCGGCGTCTAATCGACGCGGGGTTGGGTTATACATTAGTATTTCACTTGCTTCTTTGTGTTTAGTCGAAATACCAGATCGAATAATTAGATATAACCAACGCGAGAGAGTAACCTGCTTATTATAATAAACATCAGGCGCTCGAATGGTACGATAAAAATTTTCGTAACAAATGTATCTTCGACAGATATCGAAAGAAATAATATAGAGGCTCTTCTTGGCTTGACAGTATATATTATATTGATTCTTTTTTTTTAGATTTTAGATCTCGTTCTATCGTGATTTCATTTGCTGCCGGTAGAGGCTTGTATTTTCTTACAGTGAGTTTATGAGCTTGATTTGCATATAACGCATAATTATTTTCTTTTATTCAAAATAATCGTCGAATGATGTATCTATAAGTACTTTTGTCGCTTGCTTCTAATGCAGACATTGTGTTTTTTTTCGACATGCTTTAAATGAGCTTACCATTTTTTTAAAATAGATATTATAATAATTAATTCTAATAGCTAAATTCTCGTCAACTCAATAAACATACAAGTCTAAAATACATTTAAAAATACCCAATCGAATTAAGCAACATAGACATTCTCAACACCCTAAGTTCCCCCCAAAAATACCATAGGAGACATTCAATCTGTGCAGCCTGTCCGTTGCATCCTGCACGAGCACTTATCACAAATCTCTCCGAGAGTCGCCATCCAAGCAATGCCGCATCCTAATTACCCAATCCACTTCTTTTTCGTCCCCCTATAGAACGATTCTCTAAAGCCTCACAAAAAAAAAAAGAAGATGAAGAAGCCATTCAATTAGCGGCCAATTATAGAGATGAATTCTTTCTCCCGTCGCGACTTGACATTGATAATGACACGCGCGAGAGCCTAAAAGTAATCGATCCGGAGCTGAGAATTCGAATGCTTGTTCGCTTGTCATCGCTATCTCTCTCTCTCTCTTTTTGAAGTGGGTGTTGCTAAGAAACTTGAATTTGTTTCTCGTATACAGGTGGGTGCAAGTGTAAGATTTGCTTCGAGTGATAAATCTTTTTTTTTTTTTTTTTTTTGAGAATTTAGAATGGTTAAATTGAGACATGAAAATCTAAGGAATTGATAGTGTCCGAGCTTAATTAAAACATAAGTCATCCGTCAGACGAAACTTGAACTATTTTCCACAACGACACCTTTCAAAAAAAAAAAAAGTTAGATAATATCCTCGAGGAATTAATCATCCGGACAACTGAAAATTGTCTTTGATGGATGACTCGCCTGTCATTCAACACTAGTAGTAAACGAGTTTTCTAATTGATCATCCCGCGGAAATATTATACTCGACAAATTTGACGTTAGACTTCGTAATTAATTATTTTCGATCGAAACTAACAGTTCCAATATCATGCATTAATTATTCTTTATTGACAACGATCAAATAGAAAAAAAATCCGAGTAAACAAAAGATTCGCTCGCCGTGGTAAAACAAAGTCCAAATCCGTATAAGCTGACCTAGTATGCGAGGAATCGGCAAAACAACGATCATTTTATTTTTTTTTTTCGTCTTGGAAACGAAGTGACGAGTTGGTACACCTCAAACACAAGTCGGCCGCGCAACTGTCGGAAATAGATCTTTTGGCTGCTCTTTGCTTTAGGGTTCGACTTACTCTCCAACTGCTATTACTACTGTGCGAAGCAGAAGCATCAGCAACGGCGACGGCGTCCACCATAAATTCACTCGTATGTGTGTGTATAATTATATGCGCGATATTAATAGCAAACGCGTCGCTTAATGGAATTCCCTTTTTCACTGATTGAGTTTAATCCAAACGATAAATTCCTGCATGCAACGTTGTACGTCTTAATTGGACTTGTCAGGGTGAGAGAGAGAGAGAGAGTGGGGATCTTTATCGGATTTTACTCTTTCTCAGCGAGAAATGGATTGTAGCCCAGTGGGTAGAACAGACCGTTTGGTAATTAGACTTTGAGAAATATTTTTGGTTTTCCGGTCGAGCCTCTCGAAATAAAAACGCTCGTCCCAAATTCACATCACGATGTACAATAAATCATCCGTTGCAATCGTAAAAAAAAAAAAAGAAACCAAAGCGAGGCAACACTATAACATCTCAATATCCCATGCAGCATCGTGATAAGCGATTGTAAAAAAAAAAAATTGTAGCTTCAACTAGAACAATATAATCAGAGCTCGTAAGGGGATTAACGGTAAGCTCGTCCATAGATCGAAATCGAGGCAAGGGACTCGATTTATTATCCGGATATCCGAGGTATCGCACGCTCCGGATCTCTCTCTCTCTCTCATGCAGTGTAGGCGCACACTCTCTCTAATGACACTGCAATCAAAGTGTCAGTAACGATCTTTTTTTTTTTATTTTTAGTTTCGGGAGTTTTTTTTTTCGGTGAGTGGTTATTTAACGTGAAAGCGCGTGGATCGTGTATTTATCATTATAAAAGCTTTCTAGTCGCCATTAGTACAAACGATTTTCGATAAATTCAAACTATCAAAACTAAAATTTCTCTTTCTCTCTTCTATTGTTTCAAAAGTTCCATGTGATCTTTCGCATATTTTTCTCGCGACACGCCTGGTATGTGCAGTGCATTCAATAAACACTCACGTGAGCTATACTCCAGCGGTGGCCATTCACTCTCTATAATTAGTCGTCGAAAAATCGCGCTCGCGCTTGTATATATATAATCGTGTAATTTAGCTGCTTTTTATAAAGCTCCCGGACACGCGCCGCTCTGTGTTTATCGTTTATAGGCTCTCCCCCTGCTCAATCTTTTCGCTTATAGTGTGTACATTGAACTGCCGTAGCGGACGCTGATTAGGGTTTCTTCGGCGATTTTAGGCTGTTTATATGGACCCTTATTAATTTTTTTTTCATCTTTTCAAATTCACGCCTTCTCCACGAGCGCGAGGTTGTTATTAATTTGCTCGTGAATATAATCATGTTTTTTTTTCGACAGTGTGGAGGTTCGTTTGCCGTTTATTTAGATAAATTGGTATATGCGAGAGATGATTGAACTGCGGGATTATGGTGGTGTTGCAATTTGGGTTTTTTCACGTCGGTTTAAGTCGAAGTTAATGTCAACGAATTTTTCTGATTAATGCTTGCGATTATTATTTCAATTTGACGTTTATTGTTCGGTCACGCGTGAACGTATATCTTGTTGCCATATAGTTACGAAATAGTTTTGTATACGAACGATAGGTGCTTGAAATTTTCATCGAATGAAAATGTGATCTTGTTTCTACTTTTGATCCTTTATTTTTCATTATTTTATTGAATCTATTTTGAAATCATATTGGTTTTGAAGAAATGTGAACAAAACGGCACTGTATGAGATTGCTATTCTGTTATAATGTAATAAAATCCGCTGAATATTTGAAACAACTGATACAACTGATTATTTTTCATAAATAATATACTTTGAGTTATTTTCGTTCAAGTATCTGCAATTACTCCAATTAAAATTTTCGTAAAGTCCGTCAATAATCGTTAATTTAAATTTCAAAACCATCCACCTTATAAATACCTCAGCCACAATAAAAAGACATGTCAATCAAATCAAATCAAGCGATCTATGTTATAAATACCTCATGCCACGAAAAAAAAAGAAAGGAATGTACGAAACTTGTCAGTCAAGCTTCAAATCGAGCGCGATCAATATATACATATATTAATAATATCAGCGTGAAAATCTCAAGCGTTACAAACTCGGTAATTCGAGGATCGATCAAGATAAAAACCAGCAAAATTAAATTAACGATTGTCTATACCTATATACTATATATACATTGAGTAACAATGGAGATTTGGTTATCACCTCGATTAATTTCGCAGAAAAAGCCATTGGCGCTAATTATATTACATGATTTAAATTGTTGTCTCGCAGAGAGCAAAAGTTTCGCAACTTTGATACACACGCCCCAGCAACGTGTAAGCATCGATTACGATGTTAATAACAGCTATACGTGTACAGTCGTTGCGGGGCGACAAATCGGCTTGCCATAAATATCGAGGGGTAATGGTGTGCAATTTGTCATCGCATCGCGGCTAATTGCGATATATTCAAAAATCCCCCTTTTTTGTCTTCTTTGTCAGCGGAAAATTGACGTGAATTATCGTCTTATATCCGTTGGGCCAATTACGCCTTGTACTTTCTCCGCAACTTGTAACGAATAATTCGAGTGTGCTTTTAACTGCCTGTATAAGTCATGGAATCGAAGAATTCTTTTTTTTTTGTCTTCTAAGCGTGATTCATTTAGAAGTTCCCATAGACAGCGAAAAGTAAATGTCATCGCTCTTTTAATCTAATCGTTCCGCGAAATTTATTTGGCGACGTTTCGTATACGTATATCTGGTGATCTTTGATACACAAAATCAACTTGATCTTGAAAAGTCTGGTTAAAAATTGAAAATTCGGCTAATTAGTGGAAAAAAATCGTATCCAAGTTGCATTGATTTCGAGAATGTACTAAAATGACATAATAATTCGCAAGATTAGAAGAGAATGAGCTTTCCATTCGAAAAACAATTTTCCATTGTAGGCATATGAATTATCATTGTTGACTAGTCGCGATAAATCCCACCAATTAATAATAACGCCGCGGTGAATTGATTTTTAAACGGCTATCTTAATCGGATAATCCCAATTGAAAAAAAGGGGATTAAAAAAAATGCGTTTTTTATCGCCGAGATTCTTCAAGGAAACATCCTACTTTCCCATCGTACACAGTATAAACCGGAAGATTAATAAACATTTCATCGAAGTTTTTTCTCAATGTATACTCAACAAAAAAAGTAAAACTCCCATGTATTAACTTTCTTCGCGCAGACTTATGGGAAATTGCATCATCATCGTCGTCGCAACGTCAGAACAATAAAAGGTAGACGTGCCGTTTTGCACGTTCGCGCAAAACTGCACGCGAGTTGCCTTGACCTTCCCTCCCCGCACGCGTTCAGTGCAATCCGACGCGACGCGCGATTATGACGTTTTTCCCACCTGATGCGTCGACGCGTGCTGTACAATGACGCGGCTGATTGCTATATGTATACGTACGTGCTAATTTTTTTTTTGCGGTAGGTAGCGGTTTTTTTTTACGTTTCGTATCGTTGGAATTCGTTTGGAATTTAAAATGCTTTTTCCGACAAGAGTTAACAAATTTGTCTACAGTTGTATGCGAAAATCTGTCAGAACAGAAATTCAAACTATTCAATATAGCTGAACATTCCAACTCGCGCCAAAATTATTAATTAGAAAACAAAAAAAAAAAAGCTCATCAGTCTCACTCTCACTCTACTACAGCAAACATCACGTACTATTCAACACCGGTTGGGTGTTTAAAGTTTGCCAATTGTTTCCTAATAACTGTTAAACGCCACTGGTATGCGCGCGTTCACGTCGAAGGTTACATATACACTCGCTCTCTCTCTCTGGCAAACTTTGCACACTCGTATAATACACACGCACGTGGATATCATTCTTAATTCGAGGTCCAATTAACCACGCAGATATAGGTTTTGCCAATCGAGGCCAGCGCGCAAAATTTACCGCCGTCGGGCATATAATCACACCCACACACAAACGTGGTGATAATTTTACGTCGTAAATACGATGATCGCCTACTCGCGCTGTTATGTGTGCGTGATACACTAAAACAAAGCGCGTCTAGACGCTTTTTTTTTTTTTTGCTCGATCTATTATATTCTTTGCGGGTGGGCTGTGTTGTTAGAGATTTATGAGAAGACGTTTGTATGTAGGTATATATACGCGGTGTTATATCAGTGGATTAGGCTTTACACTTTTCATTCATATGTTGTACGTTAAAGGTGATCCTGAAGATTATCGCGAATTTACGAGGTATTTGCACTTTTACTCTTGAAAAACACGTGTCGAAAGTTAAAGTTCTGGAATAAATTCCGAGGATTATGTGTATACCGAAGCTTCAAATAAAAAGAAGAAGAGGAAGAAGAAGCGTTTCCCAAATTAGCATTGACGTACATTAGCTTTTCTTATGGCATTTCCGAGATGAAACTTGTTATTTTTTTTTATTTTTGGTGTCAATTGTATGGTTATAAAAGTGTCCGCTGGGTTTTAATGCTCGACGAGAGTTTACTCACGCGGTGTTCTGGTATTTCCTTTCCCTCTATATACTTCTATTTTGCCGACTCGATGATCCATTTTTTAATTTTTGATATTCTGTGGAATAAAAAATTTTTTTTTCCAGTTTTGATATACATTTGAATTGATTGTGGAAATTTTTTTCAAGTTTTGATTGTTATTTATACTTTAGCACTTGATCGATAGGTGCTTGAGTTTTTACACTACTGAATATTTGATCTACTGTATTAATATAATTGTTGATTTGGTGAATAATTTTGTAAAAATATATTATTTTGAATGTGTTCATCAATGATTTTGTTTCATGCAATTAGCTCATCTCAATTGCTCATATCAATTTTTTATTGATCTTTACGAAAACCAATCTAATCAATTTCAAATAGTATCAATTACCCTCGTATACCTCACCTAAAAAAAAACACCATGAAACACACATTTTCACGCGTCAAAGACACTCATAAGAATAAATCATTACGTCGACTGTGCGCTTTAAAGCATTATAACAGATGTAAACTCGAGCATTAGCATAAATCAAAAGTTGTAATGTATATCTCTAAGCTATAAAGGCCACAACGTGTATAGTAACAAAAACTCATTTATACGCACCGCCTAAAAGCCTCTTATCAAAAACATACGCGCACACGCCTCGAGGCGCCATACACTTGCATATGCGATAATTGAATTTCTTTCGAGTTTTAGATGGCGAAGGATAATTGAAAAAGTTTTGTTTGAGGCTACGATCGATTAGCTAAAACTTGCTGCGAGTGATTAATCTTGTTTTTTTTTTTTGGAGGAGGAGGGCGGGTTTCTAAATAATGTTTGTTGCTCGACAGGATTTATCGCGACTGTATTAATGAGGACAGTGCTATTAACGAGTTGTGCTTGTGCGTGGAATGGATTCTTTTTTTCTTTTGTCGAATGGTTTTGATTGAATTGTTGAGTTTCTCTTTTGTTTTCATACGTAAGTGTTTTTTTTAAATAGTATTGTTGAGAATATTTAGTTACGGATTTTTAGCAGTTTTTTTTTTATTTCACCGTTACGTTTCAATTGCCATTGAATTGTATTTGTGTAGTACGTTACTAGATGACTTTTACTATGTTGTTTGACCACTGTACAGTTGAATTAATGTCTTTAAACAATAAAAAATACAATTTTTTTTTTCTGTTCACATTATTTTGTTATTCTTATAGTCGAACTGGGCATGTAAGTTTGTAGTTACAGTAACTCAATGTCATATAATATTAACATTTACGTAATGAAATCGAATTGAAAAGTAATTTACTTCAATAATCGCAAACTTAAAAATTCAACCGATACTCTCAATTTCTTTATGTTCTATATTGAAAAAACTAATACCATTGTCAAGCCAATCTCTTAGTAAAAGTTTCAGAGCAGTCAAACCTCCAAAAAAAAAATTACAACAGTTAAAAGAAGCAAACCACTCTTTACCTCATAAAAAGCTACACGCGCTCATTTAATTTAGCCGCAATTAAAAAAAATGAAGCTGCATCGCAGTTATACACTCGTCCAAGCGAATGCTAATCGAATTAGCCGCGCTCGAAAAATTCAGGCTAACGACTGGCAACGATGCCGCAGAGCCGAGCGAGTTATACATATACATATGCGGTTTTGATATCGGGTGCGAAAATCTGTCCCTTTACTTTCCTTTTCTTTTTTTTTTCTTTTTTTTTTCTCGCAGTGCTAACGATTCGCGCGTGAGCGAGTTATTTAAATTAAAGCGAGTTAACCCTTTGAATATGCATTAAACGAGTTTCAGCACGAGGGTGGATAAACTGTTTATATATAAATTGCAGTTGAATGAAAATTATAAACAAATTCAATTTTCTGATGTTGATTTTCACACTCATCTATTACGTATACATCAATATCGTCTTTAAAATTCCAGGCTAACTTAAACTATAAAAAAAAACCGTTTAGCTTCGATGATTCCCAAGAATTATATACACAGTCGCGCGCGCGCGCGACGCTTAAAATTTAATGATGCCAACTCTCTGATGTAATTTGCGAACTATATATCAACCTAATTCCCATCGCATCTCTCTCGCGTGCTCCGAATTTTGCGGTGTACAACGATGGCAACGACCTGCGACTAAACGAAAAAAAAAAAACACTTCTTCCGCGTTTACAATCCAAATTTGCAGTACATGTTTTTCGATAAAAGCCAATACACGAGACGATTAAGCAAACAACAACCACAAGCGTTGTGTGTGTGTGTGTATCGATGTCGAATTTTGCTTAATCTCGAGCAGACGAAAAAAAAAAAAAAATGCGCGTGCAAAGAAAACCAGTCCTTTCGGTAATTCGATCGCGAGTGGTGTTTCTCACTCGAAAGGTGTTACATGCTTTGGGCGCGCGAAGGCTGAGAGTGCACTTTAGTGGATATTTGCATATTATGTTTTATCGGGTTGTACATAGAGACACTGAGACAAAAGTTGGTTGGGAAATTATTATTGCCGTTGGGAAAAATGGGCTCTTTGCCCATTTGTATAATGAGTGCTCGAGTGTAGCACTCAACTGTGTTATGACTTACTTTTGATATAATACGTCGGTGAGTGCCAAACATTGTGTATATGTCGCTAGATGAAAATTCTAAATGATCAATTGCATAAAATCTAAATTATACATATAGAGAAAGTCAAAAAGAACTCGTTTATTAATATTCAGCGAAGTGAAACGTCAAGTTTGTTGTTGTTGTTTTTTTTTCTCTCCAATCGAGATAAGCAATTCTAATTTATTGCTCGCATGATGTAAAACGACTTTTAGCTAAGTTTCGGGAAGTACGTTTAATAATGACATTTGCAAACTTACTCAATCAATATATACAAGTTTCTTGCCTCTAAATTGATATAATTATTTCGCCGTTAAATTCTGTCTTAATATCGACATTCCGATAGATTTCCGCGATCGTTTTCTCAAAGTGCTGATTCAATTAACCGCGCGACTTCAGATTATATTAACACGAAGTGAGAGAGAGATGGAATTTATGGTTTCACGCGTAGGCGCTTGCAGCGGCAATTATAAACGTTGTGCACTTTATTATATATGCATCGCCTACGTGGGAAATGTTACGGTCGCTCGTTAGATGCACAAAGTTGCGACTTGTTTCCGAAAATATCATACGCACCACTTTAACGCTTGAATTTTTTTTTCTTTTTTTAGAATTCTATTCTGCACAGCGCAACCAGCTCACGTGATAACGATAGCAGCGGTGCTGTGCGTCACCTCGGCCCTCGTACCAAACAACTCCAACACATCATCGGGTAATCCACGCTCGAGGCTCACGGCCTTCGTCTACCTTGCCTCGTTTGTCATGCACTTTGGCTCGCAGATCTGGATGACTTTTGTTTCCGGTAAGTGTTTTTTTTTTTTTTTTTTTTTTTTTTTTTGAGAAACCGGTATTATTAAATTCCAAATGAGCTACCGTGAAGAGCAATTTGTGTTACGAGCGCGAAAAGTTCGTCCCTTCCGCGTGTGTAATCATATGGATGTTTTTTTTTTTCAGGTCTGTCCTTGTATTTTGCCTTACCGCGGCACACGTTTGGCGAGGTGCAGCGAGTACTTTTTCCTCGTTACTTCACCCTCAACGCATGTCTCAGTCTCACCACCTTGCTCATCTACGTCAAGCATCATCCGACCACCAGTTGGGACGCTGAGATTGCTATACAGGTGAGTCTTTTTTTTTCGCCTTGCGGCTAGTGGGATATATGAATGTCGAGATTCGGGGAAATGATTATTATTATCATCGGCGTATCTTGGTATAAATTGATGAGCGAGAGGTTTTTTTTTTCGTCGAGGGTGGCATATTCTCATCGTTTTTTTTTTGTTTGTTTAAGATTTCGATTACTGTGTTTCCGTCCGCGATAAAGATTGGTACTTTATGGTTTCGGTATAATATCCGTTATTATTAGTTTCTAAAATTATTCGAGAACTATTAAGACACTAAGTTATTTTGACATTTTTTCTCTCTTTTTTTTATAAATATATAAATATATAAAAAAAAGAGAGAAAACATGTCAAAATAACTTAATTATTCGAGAACTATTATGACACTAAGTTATTTTGACATTTTTTCTCTTTTTTTTATAAATATTTATATATTTATTTATATAAATTATATAAATATTATATAAATATTTATAAAAAAAAATTATATAAATAAATATATAAATATTTATAAAAAAAAGAGAAAAAATGTCAAAATAACTTAGTGTCTTAATAGTTCTCGAATAATTTTAGAAACTAATAATAACGGATATTATACCGAAACCATAAGATCTTACGATGTTTACATTAGCGTGGTAACCGAATCCAAACTAATAGCCAAAATAAAACGCCAACTCCGAATAAACAAAGCATCATTTCTAAAAAAAAAAAAAAAAATGAAATAAAATTTCAGGTCGCAGGAATGGGTGGTGCATTCTTCCTCGAGCTGTTCATCCGTCTCTACCTGACGCCACCGCTGCTAAGATTAATCGACTTGAAAACGAGTATCGAACGAGCCGCCGGAGTTGGCGCGGAGATCGGCAGGCACGATCCAGGTCCGCTCAAACACTGTCCGCACTATCTGAAGATCCATCAAGCCTTTCGACGCATTCACGTGACCATCGCCATGGGCAATATGCTCACGATGGCATGCACCGTGCTACACTTGCATCATGTCGCCAGCAAGCTATGCATGCTTTAGAATTTTATTTATTATTTTTTTTCTGTCATGTCTTTTAATATTTTTGCGCTGAGTTTCGAAAATTCAAAATGATTAAGTTCGTTTTTCTTTTGAGTTATTCGATCGATATACCACGACGTAATTACGAATGTGCCATTTTTCGAGAGAATTCGATATTTGGATTGTCGACGATATGATAAATGCGAATTATTGTAAATACTCATATGCATTGGAACAGTATAAACGTGTAAGCTTGTATAACGATCAATACTTTGTGTATTTATGTTACGCGCGCGTAAAGCCGCGAAATTCCGTAAAAATAGTTGCGCGATGTGCAAAATCGAGGCGAACGTATAGGGCAAAACGTGCAATTTTTTGGCTGGATTTCAAATAAAACTGAATTATTACACCCCCTTACAAAGCTTATTTTGTTTATTAGCATAAATTTCACATTAAAAACTGCGAATCGTGAGAATTTACGAGCTAGAACGAAAAATGCGCTCGCCTACGTTTCTCTCGCTCTCTCGCAAAAATATATGGTAATTTCCTTTACGGCAGATCTTATCTCAGTTATCTCACAGTGCAACTCTCGACGCGCGCGCGCGAAAAATACATACGAGTGTGTATTCCGTATACCTGCGCGAAACGAGTTTTTTTTTTCTTTCTTTCTTTCTTCTGTTTTTTTGGCGATGATATATTTCCGTGACGGAGTGGAAAAATTGAATTCTTTTTTTTTTGCGCGAGAGCTTCTATTTTTTTTTTGTCGAAATAACAAGCCTCTCTTTTTTGTATCTCTCTATTTTTTTTTTGCTGAGAATAGATTGTGTTTATTTCATTATTACGATAATTGCATATTTTCTCGTCCGCAGGGTTTGAATACAGTTATTACACAGCAAGGGTAAAACGTTTTTGCTCGGAAATTCAAGTTTTTATTGTCCGTCTCGTTTTTTTTTTTAGCAAAATGTGTGTAACCCGAAGATTGAATTTATATTGAAGAACTATGAGAAAAACTTGAATTTTGCTTTTTATATTTAAGCTGCGCTGATACTTGTCGTAGACTATATTTTTCAGTGTTCGATGCGCACACTCTGTATCAGAGTGTTAGTTCGTAATTGATAATCGAAAAAAAAATGCGACCTATATAAATGGAAAAATATATAATCACCAGTAAAAAAAGAATTTGTATCGAGTCTTTTTCCTATATACGAAATATACGAGAAACATAAAGGCCAATAACGACGTTGTCTTCTTTTGTCTCTTAATTTATGTTGCATGACATTGTCTCATTGTTGTAAATAATCCCATAAATCGTTCATTGAGATTATTATGTAAATTATATTATACGAAACTGCGATTATATCTAAACTTATTTAAGTATATATAACCGCGCTTGTGGTCTTTCGGGGGAATATTGAAATTATACTCTCGGATCGAGTGTGTCAATTTAAATTCTATACGTTTATTCATAACTCTCGATATTGCCCCGATTAAATGCTGATTACACTTGCTTCGAACCAATGTTTCTATGGCATATATGAATAAATGTATGGATCGATAAAAAAAAAAGAAAGAGAACTTTTTTTTATACGCCGTGGGCGTTCATAAAAAAAATTGTATTACGACTGGTTACAGTGTTACATAATTATTCTTAATAAAAAGTTTATGTTTGCCGCTAGTACATGGGTGTTTTTTTTCTCTTACTCTCGCAAATATTCGGATATACATATTTCGTGTACTAACACTTAAAATACTATATACTTTATGCGTATAACTCGTGCAGCCTGTACAACACATTCGCAATACATCGTCAAGAGTCACATACTATTTTTTTTTAAACTACGTGCTAAAGTGAGAAACTCTATATGCTAGATTAATAACAATCGTAAATCCTACATTGCTCGATTTTTTTTTAATAAAACAAAAAAAATCGCTTCAGTCATGATCGATACAATAGTACAATTAATCCCCTTCTTCTTTTACTATATCGTTGGGATGAAAAATAAAACGTTTATACAAAATAAAAGGGATATGCCTTATCGACACAATACCTCGACTTCTGTACGCCGGTATATATTGAACAACCATTCGAGTCGCGTTTTGTGACAAAAATAAAATAAAATAATAAAAGCACGGCTATAGACTTCGAAATTCCTTCGGAGATAAACGGAGATAAAACTATTCAAGTAGTCTTTGATAAAAAGAAAAATCAAGAGATCATTATACAGGAAGCCCTGTATGACTGAGTGACTGCTGGCTGAGTATGTAAAAAGTAAAAAATTTTTTTTCTCATTCTTCCTTAACGTTATAAAACTTGGTATTATTGTCAATCGCAATGTATTAAAATAAATTCGAAGCCAGTATAAACTCTTCTCGTCGCGCGCGTACTCAGCCAGTAAAACTTTTTTTTTTACCGCGGAAAGAAAAACGACATTTACACTCGGAGAATCTCCGCGGCTTTGTTGTAGCAAATAGCAATCCAATCCGGTTGAGTCGCGCCCCATTGGATTTGATTAACTTCGCCTTCAGCAGCTGTGTACGCTAAAATCGGATCCTCGATCGCTCGTGGCATTTGCTGAATATCCCAAATCAACGCTTGATGATCGTCGCCGGCTGTACAGATGTGACACGAAGAATGTGGCGCCCATGCAATACCGTTGACGCTTGCTCTGTTAAAAATGAAGATCATTAGAATTTCGAAGGATGATCCTCAAACTCGCAGAATGATAAATTCAACTCACCTGTGATTATTTAGCCTAGCAACAGGTGTACAAGGCACCCTAACATCCAAGATGATGACCTCGCAAGCATCCATGGCAACGGTGGCCAGATAATTCGGATCCTGCTTGTTCCAGGCGAGCCTGAGAAGTGGCGTGTGCTGTGGGTCTTCGTAAATGATAGTCGAATGCTCAAGGTGACGCAAATCGAACATGCGTACCGAGCCATCGGCACCAACTGACGCGAACATGTCTCGACCGCCACCCGCTCGGCTAAAAGCTATGTCGTAGACTTCTTTGTCGTGTGCGATAAGCTACAAATATCGTAGTAAATATATTGATTCGTTTTTACAAGGAAAAAAAAACGATTCGAAGTAAGATTAGTTACCTGTGTTTTCACGTGTCCCGAAACAAGATTCACTCGACCAATCACTTGACCTGTTTCAAGACCCCAAATAGTACAAGTCGTATCGATGCTCGACGTTCCTACCAAATTCGGGTCAACCTCGTTCCAATCAAAGGAAGTGAGAGGTGCACAGAAATCCGAGTTTTTATTGTTGTTTAGTACGCATTCCATCCGCGTTTCCGGTTCACCTGCTCTCCATACTCTCAGATAGTCACCAGAGGTGGCCAAGAGATCCGGAAACAGTCCTGTTAAAAAAAATTTCAATTAATCACAAAGTTACAAGCAGCATGAACAAGTTACATAAATACAAATCATAACAACAGTTCTGCTTATGGCTTGAGGCAAGTAAAATATATATGCAGTTAAATCTTTAACAATCACCTTTGCTGTCAGGAATCCACATAATCTTTGTGGTGGGATACGGATGATCAAAGGTGCTTCTTGCAACAAACTCAGAAGTATCCTCATCGAGCGATACAATTTGCACTTTGTTGTTGTACTCCTCGACAAAGCTGCCTAGAGCAAGCCGAAACCTTTTGTCTGGCCTCACCGACCAGTTCATGCTGTACAGAGGCCATGGTGCTTCGTACTTGTAGATTTCTTTCCTTTTTGGAGGTCCACTGTGGTGTGCCATTATTCTGCATACGAAAACAAAGTAATGTAAGTAACGATGTATTGCAGGGAATAGTTCTCGTTTGTATTGTTCACGCACTGATTGTGAATAAAAAAATTTGTTTTCTTATTCTACTCACAGTATTTAGTGATATAACAAGTTAAACAAATTTTAGAAGCAAGCCACTCGTGTATCGACGCCTAACCTACATATGTACAAGCACAACAATAGCGCGTAAGTTCACTTTGGAGTAGGTACTTGCATGTCTAGCAAGATCTGGGACTGTCGATTTCCTCCATTGTTTCTTGTCAAAACAATGGTCCGATTGTTTGTTCGGTGACAAAAGTATGCTGAGTTGTTGTGAACTCTCTGTCAATAAAAAAAAAACCAAGCCGACCGAACACTGTTAACGAAAGGACGTCGCCCTTGTCGCGGTTAGAACTAAATTAAGGTGGTCGTCGTCGGCGAGTTCGATCGATATCATGTCGCGCGTCGGTAAAATAAATTTCTGGAATTTTTCGGAGCGAAATGGTAGATTTTGAATTTCTGTAAAAATGGTAAAAAAAGACTCGATTAATACTCGCAACATCTAACTTTTTAAAGGAAGTTTAATGATTAATTAATTAATTTCTTAATCACTGAGGCTAAATCTACGCAAAAATTTGAAAAAAAAGGCTTTCTTGGCTAATTCCTCATTCTAAATGAAGTAAATTATTTACGTAATTAAAAAGAATGATAAATTAATCACCCCATTTTTCAATCCCCCCCTCTTGCTCCCTGGTTTTGTTACTTTGATTTTTCTTATATCTGCGCAAAAAAAGTAAAAATATTCAGTTACTGTCTCTCTATCGCGATATATTTAGTTAAACTCGCTAAAAACCTTTATTTCGTTTTTCTGTTAAAACAATGTTACATATGACAAAAAAAATTTATGTTTAAATAAATCCATTGCGTAGATTTAGACGCAGTCTTAATTAATATCATTTAAAAAATCTTTTTTCAATTTGTTTCTATTTAAACGTTTTAAAAATTCTCTACAACATTAATATTTTTAAGGTAAAATTCACAAAATAGTTGAATTTAATTAAATTTCATTTATTCTGTTTTAAACAAAAATTTCACGCGCGAATGACGACGTTTTCGGAGCAACAATGCAAGCATAAACCGCGTAAAATCAAGAATGAATGAAACGGCTGTGGAGCAGCTGATATTTTGATGAACAGCGAGCAAGTCACGACTTGCTTGAAACGCACGTGTGTATGTACACTCGGGGGCCATATATTCTGTTGGAACAATTCGAACCGAATGGCAACGTCGCACGAAAATGCGCATG
>JAWWMK010000032.1:14857830-14900441 GCA_035047105.1 Galeopsomyia nigrocyanea | reverse complement strand
GCGCATGCGCATTTTCGTGCGACGTTGCCATTCGGTTCGAATTGTTCCAACAGAATATATGGCCCCCGAGTGTACATACATCGCGCATGCAACATATGATCTCTCGCCAACGATGAGCTGTTTAGAATGCTTCAATGTATTTGCGCCACTCCCTTTTGGCTCAACGGAAATTTATTTGTTAATTTAGATTGTTACATGAAATTTTGAAGATGTAAAAAGATTTTATATCAGCTTTTAAAGATTTTTTTCGTTTATAAGCAACTGGCGAGCAATAATTATTATTTTTCGATATTTTATCAATAAAAATTTGAAAATAAAAGGTAATTTTTAACACAATAGAATGTAAAATTCGTTTTTGAATTAAAAAAAAACTTATATCAGAATTTCATAGTTTCTGGCAAGACTGAATCTTATATAAACCTAGTAATCATTAGGCAATTACTCCAATGATGATCAAAACATGCATACCTCCAATTATTAAAAAAATATTATCTTTGCACTAAATAAAGTCAATCAAAAGTTTCGCAACAGCAAGTAAAATTTCGTAAACGTTAGCAGAGCAAGAATAACAACGATAATAATCGCTGAAAGGAAGAAAAAATTCCACGCAGTGATTCACGAAACTTCCAGCTCTTTTTAATTCGTCTCGCTCTCACCTAAAAAGCATTCGAGGATGGAAAGAGAGACGGAAAACCGCCCTGTCAGCTGTCACGTAGAGATAATAAGCCTCACGCAGCACCTACACTTTTTTTTTCTATCGCGCCTAACAGATCTCATCGCATTTGAAGTTTGACTCGTTATGTTCGTCAACGCTCCAGTCGAGAATTTGAATTTTCGAGTTTTAGACAAATCTTATCGATGAATCCAACATATAAATCGAAGAACGAAAGCTTTCCGTTTTACCTTGAATTTCATTTGGCGAAATTCATCATTTTTCAAAGCGTAACAGTCTCAAAATCGTAAACAAAGATCCGCGAGCTGACAGTTGCCGGCGTCACAAACGCGTCCGTTGACTTCAAACAAAACAGGCGGCAGGCGCGCAAAAAGCGCGCCAACCGGATTTCCACTTCAGTCCCAAATTTTCCAGAAAACTCTCCCTTCAAGCATTATCCACAGCAGGAGACTTCACTCTCTCAACGGTCATCCCCTAGTCTTCAGTCACAAAAAACCCACGAAAGAACGACCCATCAGCGATTTTGGCGGCAAGCTAGAGGCAGCCGATTGGTTCTCTGCTTTCTGTTTACTTTACGAACAGCTGAAGGGGGAGAGTTGCAGGCGCGGACTTGAGCCGCTGCTTGAGCGCGAGCGGGCCTTCCTGCTCATTCCTCGTCGACAACTCGCACGGTGAAGGCTGACTTTTGATCCTCCAATTGTTCAAAGAAAACTTCGACAGCCATGGCTTTGAAGATGTCCACCAAGGAGAACGTGCTCCGCCAGAGCTTTGAGGCTGTGTCCATCAAGAGTGGCGTAAGTTTTTCATTCAAGATTTTTTAATTTTCCGAGAGTATAAATGATAATGGTCGTTTGCCGCGTAAACGGATGTCAAGTATTTCCGCGTTCAGTCGGGGGTTCCTTGAAGTTTGCTGAGTAATAACTTGAAGAAAATTTATTTACGGATTGAATAAGTAGCTGTTTTTTTTATCAATTATGAGAAGTTTTTGTGGCATGGATATAAGTGACGATACATTTTTTTTAATTGTTTGTACACACCATTTACGTAGAATGTTATCAGCTCATATTCTCATCAATTTTATTATTCAGATGTGTAAACATGATTGTATTTACGTTGATCTTTTCTCAAGTCAATTTCTCCGCAACGTCGATCGCGCCTGTTATGATCGGATTATAACCTACCAACAACATATTGACATGAAACTCGTTGATAATCTACGTAGACTTTCTACATTTAACATTTATAAACAAGTCATTCAACAAACAACAACTTTTTAGTCATGATTATTCAGCAACAAATATTCCTCTCGTGCGTTCGTATCACATTTCATCGTCTCAATAATCATCAATTTTTTCAATGATCATATATATTCCAATCGGCCAATCGCGACCGGATATAGCTCGATATGCATTCCAAAGTACTCGAAGTTCCAAAAAAAGCTCGAAAGACCGATGAATAGAGGAGACAAGCGACTAAATTGCCACGCGATTGCCCGCCTAAAGTCGAAAGCGCGGGAAGCAACATTATGCTCTTGACGCCCGCGCTCCTGCGTCGTTTTCGCTCCGTTTTTTTTCTTACGCATGCTCTTTCAACGCAGCTTGATAAGGCCCTATTCGGTGATAATGGCTGATTTTGAGTACTTTTATACGTCGCGTCAAGAACTTTGACGACTTATGCGTTAAAATTATAAAAATTAAACTTAACAAGTTTTTGTAAAAGTCTAGTACATTAAAATTGAAATGCTTGTAAAAAGAGGAGATGAAAATTACGTATTTATAAAATGTTAAGTTATTCGTGAAAGCTAAAAGTATTATGAACAATTAGTTGTCATCTATCTATCAAAAAGAAGTCTTTCCAAATTTCAGTAAAAACGTTTCCCCGCGTTTTTTTTTCTTGCGAGTCGCTACGCGCTGTTGCGCAGCACGCTAAGATAAAAAAAACTATAGTTAGATTTGTTAAGAACGCGATTGCGCGCAATGAGCTCTGCCTACTTACGCTTTGGATTTTTCTACGGAATACCGCGGTGATGATGTATACTTTTTCCTGTTTTAAAAGAGTTAAAATTAAAAATGCATTGTTAATACAATTTGTTTTAATTTATACTGAATTTTCACATTTCATTAGTAAACTGTAAGTGCACAGACATTAAAACCGCAAGTGAAAATACATATATGTAGCTATACTTAGCTCAATACAGCGCTATATCGATATACATTGCAAGCACATGTATAGGTATATTGATCAAAATAGTAGGTGAATATCAAAGGTTCTAAGCTGTTGTTTGTCAGCTGATTTTCTCAAACATAGTTGATTTTGATGTTTAATCAATATTTTATCGCATTTAAACCACGTAAATGATTTATAAATAGAAAAACTGATTGCCAGAGCTTTTACTCAAACGATAAGAATATTTTATTTATACTCTGGTTATGTTTAGTCCTGAGTCTGTGAAAATTCTAGAATTTTTTAAACAAATGATTGTTCTCATGTCAGTTATTGTCATCAAATTAAAGTCTTGATACTGCATTATACACGAGAAAGAGTAATCAGATCCAACAATGAGTGTTCTCAACTATCAGTTTCATCACTGTGCTGGCTATTTATTCAGTCAGACGCTATGCTCATTGCAATGCTAACCTAAGCTAAAGTATGCTCCATGTGACTTTTTTTTTAAAGTTTGGATAACAGTTGGAATTTTTGTTGTTGTCAGGAAATAATTAGTATGAGCTGTCCCTGGACAGTGAGTATTAGGATGATAAATATTTTGTAAACTGACATCAATTTTTTTTTGCTTTTCTTACATTAGTTGTAATCATACATACAATTGTGCAATATTATTAAATCATTAGATAGTGTTCTTTTATTGCAAAATTGAATTTTATTCTTTTTCAAATTCAATAAAATGACATTCAAATATTATTTATATTACAATTACAGTTATTATTGTTTTGATATCATATTCGATTAGATATTTATTTGAATTTTTTATTTGTTTTCAGGTGTCTCCCAAGAAACAATGTGTATCTCCAACGATAACTTACCAAAATGGAGCTAAGACTAATGTGAGTATTGTGTTTTTAAAACATTTGGAAATATGTTTTGAATTTGGACTTACTTAACAAATGGTTGAAATTTTATAGGGTGAGCTTAACGCTAAAGCTGAAAAGAAAATTGATTTCAAGGATACAGCAGACACCTTTGATCCTGAACTAGAGCCACTGCTGAAAGAAAATCCCAGACGATTTGTTGTCTTCCCAATCCAATGGCCAGACATCTGGCAGATGTACAAGAAAGCTGAAGCTTCGTTTTGGACTGTTGACGAAGTTGATCTTTCCAAGGTAATCTCATTTATTTATTCATTTTACCAGTAAGGAAAGTTACATTAAGACACCACATAGTATTTCATGTATCATTATTTTTTTATGCATATTTAAATTGAGTTAACTAAATAATATTTTTATATTTTGTACAGGACTTGGAGCACTGGAATAAACTAAATGACAATGAAAAGCACTTCATCTCCCATGTCTTAGCATTCTTTGCTGCCTCTGATGGAATTGTCAACGAGAACCTTGTTGAGCGTTTCAGCCAGGAAGTGCAGGTCACTGAAGCACGCTGCTTCTATGGCTTCCAGGTGGCCATCGAGAACATTCACTCAGAAATGTACTCTCTACTTATTGACACATACATCAGTGATCCAGCACAAAGGTATGCATTCAACTTGGTGCTTCAACAATTTAAATTTTCATATGTTTTCAATTAATTTTTTTATTTTTAGAGATTTCTTGTTCAACGCCATTGAAACTCTGCCATGTGTTGCCAAGAAGGCAAACTGGGCTCTTAATTGGATCAGCCACAAGAGCGCATCATTCGCTGAACGAGTCATAGCTTTCGCTGCGGTAGAGGGTATCTTTTTCAGTGGATCTTTCGCTGCTGTTTTCTGGCTGAAGAAGCGAGGTCTTATGCCTGGTCTCACCTTCAGTAACGAACTCATCTCTCGCGATGAGGTAACTATTTTTTCATAAAAAAAAGACAATTACTATTGATATTGTGAATGATTGTCCAGAAATTGGTAAAACAATAAATTCTTTTTTTTTTCAGGGATTACATTGTGATTTCGCTTGCTTAATGTTCAAACACATCGTTCAAAAGCCATCAGAGGAGCGAGTGACTTCCATAATAAAGGATGCCGTAACAATAGAGCAAGAATTTTTGACAGATGCTCTGCCATGCAGTATGATTGGCATGAACTGCACGCTTATGTGTCAATACATCGAGTTTGTTGCCGACAGGTTGCTTACTGAATTAGGATGCTCAAAGGTAATTTCCAATTTCTATGCTTTGATTAAATATTAAAAAACTAAGAAAGTGTAGTTTAACTGTGATGTTTCTTTCAGGTTTACAATTCTGAAAATCCATTCGACTTCATGGAACACATCTCGTTGGAGGGAAAGACGAACTTCTTCGAAAAGAAGGTAGGAGAATATCAAAAGTGGGGAGTTATGCAAGAGAGAGGTACGAACGAACACGTGTTTTCGGTCGAGGCTGATTTTTAGAAAACTAATCCATGAGTATTACACTTAATAGAATCTCGGGTACTTTCTACGAATGAAACCGAGTGATCATTTTAAGCAGTTTATAATTATATTCATGTACATCCATATTCATTTTAATTTTTAACATTATTTGTTTTTTTTTAATTTACTACAAAATTTATATTTCCATTTTATTTTAAAACTTATGTATGACTAGAAGTTAAGAAAACAGTTAAAATGACAAAAAAGTGAGGAATATTTATCGCAGCATGGAATGCGTCCAGCTAAGACGACTTTATGTTCATATTTAGTATTGCTAATTCCTTAAAAACCAATTCATACTTAGTCTCTAATTTGACGTGACTAATGAGATAGATTTCTGAAATCTAGAAAAGTCCAAGAAATACTAATTTAGTTCAGTTTTTTAGGAATTCAGTAACATTAAACGTGAAGCATGAAAAAAAAAAAACATTTCTATTTAAAATTGTAAAGCTAAATGTATATTTTGTAATAACCACATAAAATCTGATAACAAAATATTGTAACTATGTACATAAAAAATGAAATTTGATTTTAAATTATTTAGTAACGAAAAAACATCAAATGCAATTCACCAGTAAAATGAAACCTTTTATTCTTTAGAGGTTTTTTAAAAAATTGCATTTTAATTGAAGATAGTAATAGTTTAATCATTACGAATTTTTGTTGGAAAATTGACGTTTAGATTTCTTCAACTCTGACTTCATCGCGGATGTAACGTCATTTTCTAAAAAAAATACTTAATATAGCAGCATTTTTTATAAGTTTTACAGTGCAAAAGGTTTTAATATTAATAATTTACTTTTGCAATTCACATTTTTAACTAATATGTTTCATTTTAAACTCTGTATAATAATATCAAACCATAAGCAGCTATAAACAAGTCCTTATTATAATAATAATTACTGCTGTATTCTTAAATTTTATAAAATTCAATTGTGAAACTAAATAGCGATATTTTTCAGAAGCATTTGATAAATAAATAAAGTAATTATTTGTATAATCAATGTTGTTATTTTTTATCGCATACCTCATTAACATATTGATATAGCATATTGGAGGAGATACACATTGTTTCTTGGGAGACACCTGAAATATTTTTCCAGCTTACACATCGTTTCTTTTTTTATTAAATTAAGCAGTCAGGCTTTCATCTCGAAAAAAGTAGCAGTGGAATTTCGCTGTTACAATTATTTTTTGTTTGTAAGATATGTTGAAAAGAAATCGATAGATTGTATCAATTAATAATGTTGTTATCAAAACACAAGGAATAATTGATTAGAAATGATTACGAATCACTTTGAAATTATAAGTAATTGAATAGATATAGATAATTTAAATGTGTAATTTTTCGTGTGCATTCGATAATACTTATCTAAATAATCGATCGCTTTTTCTGAAAGGAATCAACATTAAAATTTTCACGGACTCTTAATAATTTCATATTAAAGTACTCGATTATGAATAGGTTGTCGGATTTGAGAACTTTAGAATTTTGCGGAAATCAATAAATAATCAGTCATCAACAGCATCAGGAATAATAGAAGGCTAGCCTTGTGAACTCTCATGGTGTACAAAACGCGATCGACAGTTGTATCTTTCGGCTGATAGACGAATGTGAGCCAGATGCGAGTGGAGAAAGTTTACGCACACACGTGCTTCGGGTTTTCAGCTTATATAAAATAGTGTAGTCCACATGCAGGGTTGTTTTGGTCGGCCACGGAAGATTTTCCCTACGCGTCTCATTTGATTGTGGCAATACACACCTACAACGTAATTCTCAAACAGTAATTTATTTTATTTTTATCTTTTTAGCTGTAACAATATAAATTTTCGGATTTCTATCTTGCTGAGTCGATACTTATTTAAATATAATTCTAATTATCTCGGCATATCACAAACTATGATTCAATTAAGTGTTCAACTGTGAAAAACAAAATTTTGTTGGGTTATTTATCACATTTTTTTTAGTAAATAATGTATTTTGAACATCGCCATTTACATATTTTTCAATTAATGCTAGCAAACTTGCATTTGCAGTGCATATTTGATTTGATTTGGTTTGATTATTTGAATTATATAATAAAAAAGTTTGCAGAAATATTTTGTTAGTTAATTTTTTAATATTTGATAACTTTGCATGTATATTAATATGTTTTGTCGATTCGCATTACTTCTCTTTTCGAATATTCATTTGTCAACCTATAGAACTAATTTTTTTTAAACTATTTTCGACTATAAAAAAACGGGGTTAAAAAATCATCTGTTACTTAAGATTTTCAAAATAAACAAATGGAATAATTGCGAAGGCACGAGTGCACTTTGCAGCATCTAATTAAATTAAAAACATTTTTTTTTATTTAATATAAACCTTTTTTTTTTGCGAAATCTGACCAGAAATCCACGAGTGAAAGTTTTTATCCTGTACGTCTATATTTGTAACTATAAATTATTATTATCCGCGCGAATGGATTTCGTAATATATAATAATTTATAATAATAATTTATTACTAAACATTAATTACAAGCAATATACATGTTATATAATGCTTATCTGCTTTCAATAATTCGTCGACCATTTCGATAATTGAAATGATTATTCCTATCTCATTCATGTTATTAGCACCAAGAAAAAATTATAAACATTTTATATGAACGTATTACAAAAATCCGCTATAATTTAAATGAAATATAATTGTAGCGTCTTGTGTAATGTTGTAAAATTATGCAATGTGCGAAAATCTGTACTACAACAATTTCATAATAGGAAAATGTAAGTAGAAACGAATTAATATCATGACTTCGCTTAGGATGTTCGTGAAAAGTACATTTACAGATGCGGAATCAAGTTGATCCGCTTGAGTAATAAACTCATTATGGATATTTATTCAATGTGCAAGACAACGCTGGTCATTTGCCTTTGTACAATTCATTGAAAAATAATCGAATATCGTCATTATAAAGAAACTATTAGGATTCGGTGTGGATATTAACGATCCCGACATCAGTCGGCAGATAATGGACAGCAAGAACGATCTAAAGCAGATCGCTTTCGAACACGCGATCAAACTCAAGTTGCCCATAGCCAGAATAAGTATTATTTCGTTGAACAAATTTCCAGTTTGTACGAGAGTCTAAAAACACATTTCCCGATGTACTTTGGGTTAATTTGCGGTGCTTGTCGCGAAGCTACCTATAGAAAGTCACTTCTCGAACCAGCTAAGATTGCTTTTATACAGATCTCTGATATTTATCTACCCGATATTTGCGTTGAAAATATTCTCTCCTACATAAACAACAGATATTTGGAGGTCCCTGTTGTTAGCGCAAAATCAGATGAAAGAAATTTGATCAACAAAGGCGGAAAGCTTGGAATGCACGTGTTCGAAGTTTATCTTGAAAGTGGATAAGCAAAATGCTTTTTATTTATTTAATGATAGATTATTTCAAATATATGAAAATATTTATTAATAAATTAATCATAATACGCTCATGAATTTGAGATTTTATCACCAGAATTATGCGAATTTCCCAACTTGGATATTTATGCGAATAAAAATTGTAAAAAGCTTTAAACGAAAAAACTTGTTTAAAGTTGTTGATTTACTTTTCAGTCATTGGATTTAACGAAATTCTGTCAATGTAATAATTTGTCAATTAATAAATCTAATTATTCCGAAATTATTTAGAAGAAAGAACTGTACTAGAACTTTTAAATAGTAAATTTTTAAGAAGGATTTTTTAAATAAAGATTCAATGAATAGGAAATAAAAACAGTGAATTATATTGTTATTAATATTTATTAACCCTTAGTCAAATTAGTCACAGTGCTCGAAAGTTATAGCATGATAAAATCGTACCAATTGACAAAATATTTTTGTGCCATACATTTGCAAGTGGAATTACTTCAGTATAAAGTTTTATTTAATCCGTGTCATTCATTATTATTTATATTCTACTGATATCCTTGAAAAAACTAATGAAATTGTATGATTGTGTAAAGTTCTTTAAAAGTCGGAGCATTGCGCAACAGCTGATTTCTGTCAAAATGTTTTTATTCTGGATTGTGCACTAATAACACCTTATACACACGCAAACGGCATTTCTTCAAAATAATCTATTTAACTATTTTGTTTTCTAATATCTATGGTCATCTACACTCAAAGCAAAATACACTTGTGGACGTAGAAATTTCCGCTCTTTCCAAATCTGGAGTCAAAAATTAGATTTTTGTGTAAATAAAAAATTTAATCTTCGAATAACTTTGAACCTGATATGATCGGGTCAAACCTCGGGTGAAATAGACATTCGATTCAAATTCAGCATAGGTACATAAGGATATCGTTTTTTTGTTTTTGAAACAGATAATTTGTTTTAAATAAAATCAGATTAACTTTTTTTCAATTTCGTCCCCATTTACTAATAAAACTCTTCGACTCTTATCGATGAAAATTTATTCGTTTGGTTTTGCACTAACAAAAAGGGCCTCTAAATATCTGTTATTTATATGAGCAAGAATATTTTCAACACAAACGTATGGCAGATCAAGTTTAGACACCTGGTTCCAAGCGATCCTAGCTGGCTCAAGAAGTGACTTCCTAATGACAGCCCTTATAAGGATTTTCACTGGCTTTTCAATATTAGAGTAAGAATACCGACAAATTCCTGCTTTGCCCTCCTCGAGTTTTCCTTCAAGAACGAGAGTGATTATCTGAATATTTGCCAAAGTTTTTCTTCTTTTTTTTAAATTGAGAGCATTTTCCAAAGTTTCGCGTATTTTTGTTTTTTTTGGAGAAAGTTGGAAAAACTAAGGAGAACAATACAGCAGTATTTGTCATAAGTTTTTTAATTTTTTTAAAATAAAATCACAGATTCTAGCAAACTTGAGTGAATACTTTTAACTAAAACGATAAAAAGCGGAGAAGTCCGAAAAATCCCCGTAATTAATTTTTTTTAGAAAACTTGGAAGAAATTGCAGAGGGTAAGACATAAATCTCTGCCAGTTTTCCACCTTCATAGAAAATTATGAATTTCAATCTTGACAATTTCGACGTATATTCAGTTTTTATAATGTCATAATTACCGTTATCACAGCAATATCATGCAGTGAAATTTCGAATTCTTTAGTCTCATTCGCCCACTGCTCATAGTTTATCCACGACTTTGGCCTGTAACTTTTACATTCGCGCAAATCGTTATTACCGGCCAAAATACTAATGTTGTCTATATCCTCGCCGACCAAGCAATGCGCAGCAGTTAAAACGCTTTTTTGAGATATCAACGTTCCAGTGCAGCGGTGATTGCCTTTATCGGATATTCTTTGGATGAATACCACGAAGGGAAGTTCATTTGGTTTTGCGTTTCTAACGTTTTTACCACTTAGAGGTACTTCATTCGAAAGACTGATCAAGATGACTGCGAAAAATGGTCGAATGAAACAAATTTTGTGCTGGTTGACACGAAGTTCTTTACAAAAAAATTATACTCACAGTATGTTAAATAATGAGCTAAAGAGTACCAAATTTCCGACCTCATGTTTTCACTTGAAGCGATTTCAATAAGAACTAAAAATTTTAAAAGAAGGCTGATATTCCTAAGAAGTATGCAAGTAGCAAGATAAAACTCGCTAAAACATGTTTTTCTCGTAAGTTTCGCGCAAAGGAATTGCTAAAGCGCGCATGCATTTTTATTACATTGATAAGTCATTCCACGACAACTGACTCACCCTGCCAATAAAAAAAACACAATTTATAGTTACACCAACTTCTTTTTTTGAATTTTTTTTTGAATTTTCAACCGAAACATTTATTATTATGGGTTTTGCGGAATGGAACAAGTTTTGTTCGTGTGCGTCCGAACAAAGTAAACACCGCGCGATTTCCATGAAATTACCTTATACTTTACCCCAGCTCGCAGAATAAATGCTTACAATAAGTGTTAGATAGCGCAAAAAGCACCAATAATGCAGATTTCATTTTCGCAAAGTGAACTGTTTAATGGTTTGGAAAAGTACGGAAATTTTGCGTGGTTTCTCTGTCACGACATTTCACGGTTTTATTGATGAAAACAAATATTTGATGACGTAATGCTTTTTCTATTCTGGATATGTCAGAATTTATTTATGAAAAAAATAAGATTAATTTTAAATGGAAATTCCTTCGATGCAAGATTTTCTTATTTCAGCTTTCTGACTTTGTTAAATTTTTTTTAATTTAAAAATCAATTCGTTCTCTTTGTCATTGATAAACTTGTCAAAATTACGTTTCAACTAAATTTAATTAATTTAAATAATTAATTATTTGAATCCGTTGTATATTTTATTAAGTTTAGTAAATCAAGGACCTAATATTTTGTACTGTTTGTAACAATGGATAGCGTTATAAAAATTATCATGAATTCTGTTCCATTATTTATTTAAATTCACTTCAAATATATTTTTACAGAAATGGTACAGTCTCATTTAACATCATTAATGAATTTTCTGTAACGGTAAAGGTGTAAATGGATATTCACAAGATTCGAACGTACAATATCTTTTGAAGTAGATTTAATTTTTTTGAAAGCTTCTGAACCTGCCGAAAGGGCGACACCCACCACTTGATTGTGCTTATTCAATACCGGGGCACCACTATCACCCTAAAACAAATAATAAATTGAAAATGGGAATCACTGAAACCGTAAAGGTACTAACTGTGCTATAATATTACTGGATCTATAAGAACCCATGGATCTATCGAGGTGCAGAAAAACTTTTCAGCAACGGGTCTTACTTCACTTCCATGTGGCAACCAGAAGTTTATTTTATCCTCACAAGCCTTATTGGATAAAACCTTTACAACGCCCGTTTGCAAAATCATTAGTCTTGTTCCATCATCATTTCGACCCCAACCTGCAATTCGAACTTTTTGGCCAGTCAACTCTTCCCGTACAAACGTTAATATTGCTGCTGCATTTACTTCCTTAACTTTTCGTTTCAACTGAAGGTAATATAGAAAATTATGAATTTCAATCTTGACAATTTCCACGTATATTCAGTTTTTATAATGTCATAATTACCGTTATCACAGCAATATCATCCACTATTTCGTTGTATTTATTGTTAACCATCCTGTTAGTCACATTATTCGTCCACTGCCAATAGCTTATCCACGACCTTGCCCTGTAACGTTTACCTTCGCGCAAAGCGTTAGTGCCGACCAAAATACTAATTTTGTCTATATCCTCCCCGACCAAGCAATGCGCAGCAGTTAAAACGCTTTTTTGAGATATCAACGTTCCAAAGCAGAAGTGACTGCTTATGCCGGATATTCTTTGGATGGATACCACGAAGGGAAGTTCATTTGGTTTTGCGTCCCTAACGTTTTTACCACTTAGAGGTACTTCATTCGAAAGGCTGATCAAGATGACTGCGAAAAATGGTCGGATGAAACAAATTTTGTGCTGGTTGACACGAAGTTCTTTACAAAAATAATTATACTCACAGTATGTTAAATAATGAGCTAAAGAGTACCAAATTTCCGACCTCATGTTTTCACTTGAAGCGATTTCAATAAGAACTAAAAATTTTAAAAGAAGGCTGATATTCCTAAGAAGTATGCAAGTAGAAAGATAAAACTCGCTAAAACATGTTTTTCTCGTAAGTTTTGCGCAAAGGAATTGCTAAAGCGCGCATGCTTTTTTATTACATTGATAAGTCATTGCACGACAACTGACTCACCCTGCCAATAAAAAAAAGACAATTTATATTTACACCAACTTCTTTTTTTGAATTTTTTTTTCAATTTTCAACCGAAACATTTATTATTATGGGTTTTGCGGAATGGAACAAGTTTTGTTCGCGTGCGTCCGAACAAAGTAAACACCGCGCGATTTCCATGAAGTTACCGGGCACATGTAGTGTAACTACTTTTTACAACTGGCAGTACAAACGTAAATTTTCAGAGCGACAAATCCGAATCAACTGCAATGCATATCGCTTCGGTGGTGGGAAATTTGAAAATGGTTGAAATGTTAATCAAGGCCGGAGCTGATGTCAACTGTCGTGGTGGCCCGGAACAATGGACACCGCTGCATTTCGTTCTGTCATCGAATTTAAACTGGACCTTAGGAAAATACGCTGATGACGTGGGATGCATAAGAACACCTTCGATTAAGGTCCTCCATCCGAAACAGAAAGCTGATTTGGAAAGGAAGGTTTGGGATGTAACGGGCACGTTGATAGAAAGTGGAGCTGATCTCAACGCCAAAGACTCTTCCGGGAAGAGTCCAATTTTTAGCGCGACAATCCAAGGAACCAACCGGTCATGAGACAAAAATGCCGTTGGAGTCAGGTGCTCATGTGAACGTGCAAGACGACGCAGGCCAATTGCTTTTGTTCATTGCATTAAAGAATTATCAAGCATGTGTATTAAGTAATTTATTAGATTTGGGCGCGGATATCAACGATCCGGACATCAGTCAGCAAATTATGAAAAGCAATTACCTCTCGAAGGATTTTGTCATCAACAGATACGCAATTAAAACTGAAGTTGCTCGGATTGCCCACAGCCAAAATCTGCGAGTCTTCTATTCAGGATTTGAAATTCATAAAATGTAAATTTTTATGTTCACTAGAGATAAACATCCTAAAGAAACAAAGTAGCATCGGCGATTCTACACTATATATAAATTTTTGCGCATGAACGGAAAACGCCAATACCATTTCGTTGAACAAATATCCAGTTCGTACGAAAGCCTACATAGAAAAGCTTTTTCCATTGTATTTTGGGATAATTCGCGGCGCTTGTCGCGAAGCTGTCCATAGAAAGTCACTTCTTGAGCCATAACGGACGTGTATTCAGCGGTGATCTCAAATATGTCAAATATGATATTAATTTTTATATTCGTAGTAGATTAATTATTAATTAAAAAAACTGTATCCTTAATTTGTATGTGATTATTTGAAATAGATATTTTTTCATTACAATATTTTTTTTAAATATCCTTTTTTAAATTCTTTTGATAAAAAATAGAATTTTTTTCAATAACTTATAATTATGCAATTGCAAAGGATGAGTTGACGCGGTTTCATTACTCATGTCTATATACGTATATGAGGCTAATTTGAAAAATGCCTAATTTTTAAAAGTTTTGAATATTAGGCATTTTAAAATGTTTACCATCTATTATGTTAATATATCATTATTTATGAAATGTAGGCCCCTCTTTCAAATAAATAAGTTGCTCAGATTAAAATGAGTATGCCTTGTAAATTGCAATTCTGAAGAATTAATATTGTAGCATAAATTTTAGATGGAAATATATAAAGAGGTTTTGTTAATGAGAATTTAATGAATAAAATTATTGAATTAATGATTTATTTTGTCAATATTTATTAAGCCTTAGTTAAAGTCGAAAACATTATGTAAATAGATAAAAATATATAACAATATGAACAATTAATTCAGTAGGAAAAGTACGACAAAAAAAATTAGTTTGTTGCAATTTGGAAGCCATTGTTTAAGCGGTTCAAGTATTCTTTTCTGCAAGCCATCTCATCGACAGGTCTGTTGTGTGGAGTCCAAATGGGTTCCCCAACAAAGTAGCGTTTGGCTTTTATATAATTCTAATCAAATACATATTCTAATTATTTTTTAGTAGTATCCTTGTTATGCCTATATTAATTTTGCACATTGATAATAATCTAATGCAATTAGAATTATTTTCAATGTCAAAAATAATATCTGATCTTGTCTAATAACTAATCTAATAACAGAATTGTCAAAAAACTTACGTTAACATCCAGAGTAAATCTGTGATAAATACCACTTGGAATAATAATCAAATCTCCAGTAGTGACTTCAACGCGAATCCACTGATCTTTTCCATCTCGAACATCAAAATATCCAGACCCATCGAGTACCAAACGAATCTCCTCATCGGTATGCAGATGTTCAGTAAAAAAATTTTTCAACTGTAAAAATTAAAAATTGATTAGTCATTCTGATATGAAACAAATTACAATTAAAACTATTTTATCCATACCTTATCTTCATAATTAGGCAAGCATTCCTTGGAGCATGTAATTTCGTCCTCATAAGAATATCCTCTCTCATTTCTCAATTTTTTCAAAGTCTCGTCATTCTCGTAATTTTTATCATCAATCTGAAAAATACAATCATCATTATTATTCCGTGAAAAATCAAAAATGACGTAATAACAGTAGAAGAGCTATTATTACGTTAGATTGAATTTAAATATAAGGAGCAACCGGTGGAAAAACATCAAAACAAATAAGCCGCACTGCGCAATAACATAACCTCTAAAAAGTGACTACCTTGAAGTACTCGACCCCGGTGAGTTTGAAAAGCTTGTCTAGCTCGAGGAACTCCGGAGGATTGCGGTGATGCTCGAGCCGCTGGTCAGCGAGGCTTTCGTCCATGTACCAAGCACGCACCATCCTCGCGAGTACTTTTTGCTGCCGGATCTGCGAATACAAGCTAGGTGAGTACTTGACTCTCGAATGCTACTTGCTGCCGCTTGCTGGTTTTTTTTATTTGCGCCTTTGATTTGATGAATGAGCTGTAATGAGATAAATGCGTCTGCGACTGATTAGGGCGATAAGTGGAAATATATTAATTGAGTACTCTTGAAAACTCTCGAGATAATACACTGATTAATGTTTCATGATATGAGTGAATTATTTACTATGCTAAATAAATTAACTAATGGGAGAATATTGTTTGTTGAAAAATAATTGTTTCTTAATTAGAAAATGGATGCATTTTACTTGAAAATATGTTGTGTCATTGAATATTGTATGCTCAATTTCAATAAATCAACAATTGACAATATTATTTTCTGTAAAATCTGTGTTTACCCTATTATTAATTTCTTTTATTATATTATGTAGAGTCAAAATGGGTATTAAAGAAGAGGAGGATGAGCCCAAGAAAAATTTCTCGATTGGTGATTTCTACAACAGTTTACAATCAAGAATAATCGTTTGCGATGAAATGGACAGATTGTGTCACATAACATCACGTTCAACAGTGGAAAACAAGCAAACCATTGAGAATGTATGCAGCACAATTAAGTATGAATGCCAACGTTTTTGTATTCCAATGGAAGGAGTTTTTTTAAAGAAAACAGAATTGAGCGTAAAAGCTTTCAAGCATTTCATCTGTAATACCAAATTTGATTCACAATCTCTGCTGGCAGACGACACAGCGAATGGTCATTTGGTTGACATGCACCCACCTTATTCGGTTTACTTGCTGATCGAAATAGTATGGTATTGTAATTTTGAAGACATCTTAGCCGAGTCAATTTTACACTTTCCATTGGATATATGTGTGGAAATCTTAGAAATCCTGCCAAGATGCATTGATTTGTTGGACTTTGAAAGAGCAGCAAAGTTCTTGACTACTATTGTTCCCAATGCTTATAAGGAACTCATTGTTTTGAAGGATACTGGAAGTCAGGCACAGGATGTCAATCAGACAGCTTCAATATTTGCAGCACACACAATTGAGCTTATTCTACAGTTTACGAATTCAAGGTTGATATTTGCTCATTACTTTTACAATGATTGCATATCAGTTTTTTTACGTAAATTTCTATTATTACAGGTTTCTGAAATTCGAGGATGTACCCAAAGAAGAAAGGTTCAAGCGACTAGGTAGGCTGCTGAAATCAATTATCCAAATGGTCAGACTGTGCCTTACCAGCAAAACCAAAAAAGTCGAGCATCCAATCGCAATGGAAAAGCTGTATAAACTGAATGTTGGTCACGCTGAATTTCATAAAATCAACGACGAGCTGCTGCAAAAGCTTCTCTTAGGCGTAGACCGAGTGTTAATCAATCTGTTGTTGAAAAAAGTCAAAGAGATTGACTGCAATACTTACATGGATTGGATGGAGTACGACGACCAAGAAAACACCGCGATCACTCTACAACGAGCAATAGGATTGGAATCTTATTTTTTTATAGAAAATACGAAAGATCTTGTTAGCCCAGAATTGAAGGACTACCAAGATTTAGTCCTATGTCTTGGTCAGTTAGCATCCAAACCAGACAACAGCATCGAGAGCATGCAGCTAGAAGACTTAGCTCATGGAGTAGAAGAAGGTAAAAAAGAATGTTTAGTTGCTCTTTTTAGAAGGTACAAAGAGTGGAATAATTTCATAGTAGACTCGATTGACAGTCACATCTCACTACTAACGAAAGATGACTGTGAAAGCATCTTCGAGTACCTCAGCGAGGAGATCGTCTCACAAACTCATCCAGAAAAGCTCCAAACGTGTCTACTCTGCCTGTCGAAAGCTCTTGTCTTTCTAGACATTACGGAACTCTACGAGATAACGGTGAAATTTATATTGAAATTCGGCGACAACGACAACCTCGAGAACGTCATCGATATCACAAACTTCGAGCGATTCATCAGCCTCAACCCCAACATCTCCGTCTCGAAGAACTTGCGAGTGGTTTTATTTTTCCTCTGCTTAAAACCAAACGCCACACTGAAGATTCTTCTCAAGATGGCTATAGGTCACGCGGACTATTCTGATGTTGCTGTGAGCATCGACGATCTTATGCTTCTCGAACCAATCATGAAGATCCAAACGCTCAGCAGGCATGATACAATGATAGATGTCTTGAGGTACAAGTGCTCGGAGATTGCGGAGCCAAGTGAGTAACATAGAAATATTTTTATGTCAAAAAAAAAGGCACTGGCTAATTTTTAATTTTTATAGGTTTTCAATGTTTGCTTCTTAATACTCCAAAAAATAAACTGAATAGACCGCCCAGCGTGAGTCTGGTAGTGAGAATTCTGCATGACATCTGCTTGGACGCCGCCGAGTGGAATTTCAACAAATTTTCCAGTCTCCTTCAAGCCCTGTACACCTTTTGCCATCGTTCGGAATTCATCTGGGAAATTTTCGTGCCCTTCTTATCGTCGGACCGTTGCACGGTATACCACTTGTACTACATCCTCGTGGAATTGCAGAAACTCTACGAGAGTAACGTAGATGTAAAGAGAGCGGAAATGCCAGAAAGCCAGGATACGTTTAGTAAAAAGCGCAAAGATTGGGAATTGCAGGAAATTTCGAATCAAGATACAGCCTACATCATGAACGAAACATTGATAAAACGTGGCATTTGGCTTTTAAAATCCGTCGATATATCGAGGTACATTACCAGCGATTGTCTCGGCATTATTCAGCCTTTGATGGAACGTTTGGTTGAATCATATCAGCTGTCGCGATCCCACCCATGCAATTATTTTTCTATGATAAGTACTCCAGTGAGTTTCTTCAATAACAATAGGGATCTTCCGATTAACTATTACGGCCAAGGTGTTCAGCTCAAAGTTCTCGTTGACACGATGTCAGTGGGCCACCAGGTGATGTTCTGCTCAGCTATGACAAAGTACCCTGTGAAACTGTTCGTTGACGATTTACTCAGGTTCATAATGACAAAGTGCTCGAAGAAGAATTACCTCGAGTACACACTTGAGATGATCACCACCAATGATATTAGTTTGAGGAATTCTGGTTCAAAAGCCGAAAGGTGTGATTGGATTATCCGATTGACTCTCGAGACTTGCTTGCTGTGCTTGGAATTTCCAATGGTCGCGCCAGTCGATAGCGTGAGTTTTCTCCTGCGATGTCTCTGCTTATTTTTGTCAACTGTGATCGACACGCAGAAAAAGCTCAATCAGAAATTATGCGACAGTCTTGATAAGTATCTGGAGATATTCAAACCTGTCGCGCAGTATACCGTCGTTTGCGATGCGTTCAACGAGCTCGTTGTCAAGTGCGAGCAGTTTAAGAACGATTTGTCTGCGAAGATCAAAGCTCTTGAAGCGTTTGCACTTAGTTGTACGACGGAGAACGACAAATTGAAGAATTACGAGGGGGTCAACTCGCCATTGGGTATCAGATTGTATTTGGCGCAAGATGTAGTCACGATGTCGATGGATCAGGATCAGAGCCGCCAAGAGGAATATATTCAAAAACTTGCCGAGTATTTTAAAAATCCGGAGGAAGTGGAACAAAATTGTTGAGATCTATTTTAGATTCGTATATTTATATCTGTAGTTTGATAAATTTATCTTTTACGATGTCTATTGTATACACGAGATATTTTAATGTCCAATGTAAAATGAAATTTTTTGTTGTTAGTTTTTTTTATATAATTATTATTTTTGTAGTGAGAAAAATAAAGTTAACTTAAGATATAAATGAGTGAGAGTGATTTGTAGAATTCCAAAACAAATTTTTTTTCAACAAATGCTTTTTAAACGAATCGAATAAGGCAGTTAATTCAAGCTGCATAAATATTTCCAAATACTGATTCAATGTTTGATTAATATTTCCTGCTGTTAGTCACAATATTATGTTTTTAAATTAATACCTCATAAGCATTTCCTTTATTTTAAAAACAAAGTTTCCCAAAACCTTAAATTTACACTAAGAAGCTAGTTAAACAAGGAATGATAAGATAAGAATAATACCAATGATTATAATAATAATAAGTTTATTATTCACTGTAATACACTGTATCAAATGTTCAAATGAAGGCAGGGCACATAGCTCAAAGAAAACGCAGTTATTGCACAGGACTGTCCTTATGTTTATCAATGAGTTTGAGCTGCTCTCTCATCATCTCGCTTCATTTTTTGTCTGTACATTTTTTTATTTCGGACAATTGTTATGTTGTATTTTTGTTTTTGTGCGACATGTTTTTTCAATCAAGAAAGAAAAAAAAAAGAATAAACAATGTTTCGGGACGCGTATAAAAAGGGTTCTCTCGCGAATATATTCGTACAAAAAGAACTCGAGTGGAAATATTCTTTCTCGTGCACCCATCGAAGAAATGCAAAAGAGAGTTTCGCATCAACAAATAACTATATCAACTACACCTCGATTTTTCAGTATTTTCTTTTTTCTTTTTCTCTTCTCGTAAAATTCACGATCAACATCGTCGAGTAGAAAATGCCACTTATACAACCTCCGTGTTCCTAATTATACCTCACGTGTTTTTTATTCAAGTTTATTTCACTTTTTTTTTGTAATCGTTTTCTCGTTTTTCCCTCGCATTATCGTAAATTCGCTAAAAAAAATTTTTTTTCTTTTAAATCCGATTAAAAAAAGTTTATAAATCATGGTATTATACACAGATCCGCATTTATATATAAAAAAAAAAGAAATCGCACGTTTTTTTTTCTTTCACTCTCTCGCGTATATACAGGTCTTACCAATCCGAACAGAATTAATAAATCAACGAACGCGAGGCACACACGAAAATTCGAGTACAGTGCAGTTCTTTCGCGTGCACCTTACAGATTGTTTTGCGTGTATGTACATATACATTGTGGAAATAAGTGATTACACAATTAGCGACAAAACAAAAAAAATAAAGAAAGAAAAAAAACGAAACGGGGCCGTAACGCCTACTTGCCGTATCGAATAATAAACATTTACTAAGTCTTAGTAACATTACACAGCGATTCATGAATATTAACGTTCGATTGTTGTCCTGCACAAGAACCATCACATCTCTCAACATATATATACGCGTGTCGTAGAAAATGGATAAAGAAAAAAAAGAATAAAAAATTGCCGACGATCAACCATATATACATCATCCGCTCGATACACAATTGTATTTTACTTTGCGTGTCACGATTAGTTGTAAAAAAAAGAAGAGAAAAGAAAGAAGGGTGGCAGAGAATCAAAAAGGAAAAAAAAAACAGAAAATTGTTGCGCTCTCGCTTATTTAATCTATACATCGTACAAAAATTACGGGAACCGCGACGCGTCGAGTCGAGCGATACGTTGAGCCTCGCCGGGTGTGTTTCCGTGCTACCAACATTTTATTTTTTTCCCTTTTACCTCGTTTTTTCATGACTAGATTATCGGCCTGGCAATTGCTTTTTTTTTCCTTTTCCAAAAAATCACGTTTTCTTTTTGTACAATAATTTACAAATTGGTTGCTTTTTTTTGGCCACGAAAAAGATTCTATAGACTCGACATTTAATTGACAATAAAATCCTTTTCTTGACATTCGATCGAGAGACTATTCATAATTAGAAAATTGACAATACACATTATGAGCCAGCCGCCGAGCCGGAAAAAAGATACATATATATCTGGTCATCACGCGCTCGACACTCAAAAGGCTCAACGTTCGTTTAGCTCTTTCGCTACGTTTAATCCCGACTCTCTTTCTCTCTGTCTATGGCTTTCAATCTCTCTGTCTAACGGCGAGACACAATCTTCTCATTACTTTTTCTTTTCCCTCGTAATAATATATAATATCTATATATATATAACCCCCGCCTCTATGTACACATCTGTCTCTCGCATTCTCGCTGCTCAGTAAAAAATATATACCGCAGGTAGATTACACACCGAAAGGCCGATTACAATAGTGTTTGTCTGTCTGTGAGTGTTATGTGTATATTTGATGAACGTGTGTGTGTGTGATATGCGCGTTAAAAATTTGTCGAGCATTTTAGAAAAATATGCGACTCTGCTAGTATATAAGGAGATATACAAGGTCGTATTGTACGTACGTGTGTGTATGTAATTGTGTGTTATGCTTTTACGCGTGTGAATTGACGGACAATAATTTCGCGTGCATTCTCCGAGTAGGTATATCGTCCCGTCTCTGTTTTCCGTGGAGAAATGATGGGGGAGTCGGCCGTGAGCACTAACATCGAGTTTGGTTTATAACAATCGCATCAACAACAACGCATTTTGGTCGACTCTCTCTCTCTTTCTCTATCAAAAAAGATCATCCCTCCCCTTCTTCCTCTTAATCTCTCACGCTCGTTTTTTTTCTTTATATATATTACAATAATATTACACGTAATACTATCGGCGTGCGCGCGCGCGACAGTTCTTTTGTTTTTGTTTCTCACGTTGGTTTTGATTGGATATTAAGTATTAGAGCACGCAACAGCAGCAGTAGCTCTTCTTCTCCTTCTCGGGGCTAAAGTTCATCTCGCGCACGATCTCGGCGAACACCTCGTTGACGTTGGTACGATTCTTGGCCGACGCCTCGACGAACGGGCAGCCCCACATCTGCGCCAAGGCGTTGCCTTCCGCCGTGTCGACCTCGCGCTGATGCTCCAAGTCGAGCTTGTTGGCCACCAACAGCACCGGCACTCGCTCGGTGCCTTTCACGCGCGTTATCAACTCCTTCATGGCTTTGATGTCCTGGAAGGTCTGATGATTGGTCAAGCTGTAGACCACGACGAAGCCCTGGCCGTTCTTGATGTAGAGATCTCGCATGCTGGCGAATTGCTCGGTGCCGGCTGTGTCGAGGATCTCGAGGACGCAGGGCGAATTGTCAACCTCGATTTCCTTGCGATAGAAGTCCTCGATCGTCGGGTCGTACTTCTCCATGAAGCAGCCCGAGACGAATTGCACCGTGAGGGCACTTTTGCCAACGCCACCCGAGCCCAGCACCACGACCTTGAACTCCCTCATGGCTGGCTATTGTGTGTGTATGTGTGTGTTTGAGTGCAAGTGAGTGTTAAGCTGACTTGCTTAGCGATGATTCCAAAAAGAATTTGCGTGTGCTGCTGCTGCTCCACTGTTGTTGAACAGACACACAGCTTTCGACTAAGGCTACAATTTATAGCCTGCCTGGCAGTTTCCTGATGACAAAGGCATCTAGCGAGCTGCCTTTATTTAGGTTTCTTAACTTTCCAACCAAGCTGGTCTCTCTCAATGGCTCTCTCGCTGCTCTGAGGAACCTGTGAAATGTAAATATCCATCATTAGTACAACTGGCTACAACAAGCATTATCAGAATGAGGGATTCTAGAGAGGTACAGTGCACAAAAAGAAGTATTTACGAGCAACAAATGCCTGCCAGCTATCAATGTTGAAGCTATTGTTACTAGGAATGACACTTTACTAACAATAGAGTTCAATTTTGCCATGAGTCATTACACAAGTTCCTTTATGCATCAGCATGAGAAAAAAAAGAAAATACTACGGTAACAATTTCAAGCACACGCTAACTAATCAATAGTTTTGAAACTCTCTCCTCAATGTCAATATTTCTAACAAAACAGTATAGAGAGAGACAAGTTGTGTTTGTGTATGTTGTGCGGGTACGCTTTCGCAATCAGATGGAATAACGACAGAGTGTAGGTACATGTTATATTGAAACAAGCGCGTCAAAGTAAAAGTGCCGAGAGAGAGACTAGGAGAGGAGATTGCTTGACTAGATTGTTCATTAAAGCGCTCCGATGAGCATCAAGGTCATGCAGCACATTTCTACTTAATCGAACCTACTCGCTGCGTTCGCGTCGCTTGTCTCTCTGATAGATTTTCTCTCTAACGAAAACTGTTAACTGGAAATTCCAAAGTTCATTATCAGTACTGCTGCACACAGCAAAACTGTTACTCACTCGCACGACAAGTTTGTAAACTTAGATCATACACTTTTACACATACACGCAACGCACAGCGTTTAAATGAACGATCCTTTTTCTCTCTCTCTCTTTCTCGCACACATACACAGACACAAGCAGATACATGGAGCGGCCGTCAATCAATCAAACGTACAACAAACACATCGTGCGGGAGGAGAGGAAGAGAAGAAAAAAAAAGATGACGTCCGGCGTGCTGAGAGAGAGAGTTCAGCGCTCCTCCTTCTCGAAGCAGAAAATCGCAGATAACGCATTCCCCCGTGCGGGCGTGCCCCCCCCCCTCCCCCCCTGCGTGCATGCATGCGTCTCTCACTCTCTACCTATATATTGTTAATCCTTTGTTTATAGGCAAAAACGTGACTGTATCTCTCGAGTCTCGCACAGTTGTCTCTCTCGTCGTTGTCGTTCACGGTGTGTAACACACAGACACACACTTACACACACACTCATGGAATGCTGCCCCCCGTCACAGGAACTTTTAACATACCCACACACACTATAGAAACACGCACAGCCAGGCAAGTAGCAAGGAAGTGTAACTCGTCGTGTAGGCGTTTAAAGGGAGGAGAAGACAAAAACGTGCCCACCTCATCAAGAGCGTACGGCTGAAGTTACTTCTTCCTGCTTGGCGACGACGACGACGACGACGACGACACGCGCGACGCCATCTTATCGCTTGCGCTGCTGCTGCGGCGGCGGCGGTGGTGGCAGCGGCTTCCTTCCTCTCTCTCGCTCTTTTCTGTATAACTCTGCTGTTGGCTGCTGCACACTCTCGCCCTGTCTCTCTCGAGCTCGTATATGTGATGCGTGGGTGCAGAGCAGTGTGTGTTGTAGTAGTTTTAGGTTATAATGCACGACACTTTGTCACACTTTTCTCTCTCTCTCTCTCGCTCACATACACATATAACACAACACACAAGGAGAGAGAGCAAGCACTCCGCTACTTAGGCACCGATGAGTGTCCGTCTCCGACGAGACGCGTAGAGAGACTGACTGGCTGCTCTGCTGCTCTCTGGCTGCAGAGCGAGAGCAGTGCCGCGGCAAGCAAGCGCTCTGTCTCTCTCTTTCTCGCTCTGACGAAAATCCTGAATGGCAGCGCTGAGAGAGAGAGAGAGAGGGAGACAGCCGCGCACTCAGCAGCAGCAGCAGCCTGGCAGGCAGGCACACTACCGTTTTCTTTGTGGGAAAAACGAGATCCGAGATTCGCCCTGGCACACGCAGCCGAACAATGTTCAGGAATTTCTCCGCGAGAGCATTTGGCAAACACGTGTCTGTGCCTGCCTGTGTACGTGTGGCTTTTCGCGCGCCGCGTCGCGCTGAGTGCAGCTTAAAAACGTCTTTGACGATGTACCGAGCTGTACAAGAGTTTCAAATGCATTGTGCATCATCATCTGCGACGCATGTGCACGCGCGCGCTGTCTAACCGATGAGTCTCTTCTGTTCGTCGTCAAAGCTCGCATTTGTATTGTTTTTCTTCTTTTTCCACTTTCTGGGATTGTATTGGAAATTTGTGCGGGAAAGATAACGATTTCGGATCGAACTTTCACTCGCAATGTCTTTTCAGCTAAAAAAAAAAGTGTCTCTTTCACGTTGTTGTACTTTGAACGCTACGAAGATCGTACTTACAAACGTAACGACTCAATTAGCGATATTGGAATAACGACAACTGCGCGAAGCGAGGCACCGGGAGAAAAAAATGTGAAAGCAAAAAGAGAATATAAAAGCAATTCAGTCCCGGTATATAGCGTAACTAAAGCCTCCCAGAAAGTAATCAATTTGGAGCAGTCACTTCACTAACCTTTTGTGTTGTTATTTAGCACGGAATCCTTTTATCAATCTCTCTCTCTCTCGCGCGCGCGATTTTACAAAGAGAAAAACTTGTGGTGCGAACGAGAGCTGCACTGTGCGCAGCAACAAGCAAACAGCTGCCCGTACTGAAACTGAAACGTTTTAATTGCCCCGCGCGGAACGGAGAGCGGGAATTACAAGAAGCCTCCTTCGTGTTATTTGCATGATTGCACAATCAGTGACGCGTGATCATCGGAAGAAGAGAAAAAAAAAAGAAACTGCGGGAATAACTCTCCGACTTGATCTCTCGTGCACGCAAGACGTGTCACGATTCCACGTCGTTTCACGGATTTACCCTCGATTCGGCAAATCTCCGTTATCGAACACCGCGAGCAACCTTCGATCTCGTTCTCTTCTTGCTAAAAAAAAATGTGTGACAGAACAAAAAAAAAAGTATTGTTGGAAAAGTGTGCGTGCGCGTGCGTGTGTGTGTGCTGTGATCGCGTGCGCAAGGCGATCGAAGAGAAGAAGAAAATTCGGAGCTGCTTGCCGGCTATTATTAGTGTGTGTTGGGGCGCAGTCGTGGACCGAAGTGCGCGGCGCCGAGACGTTCGCGGAAAAGAGACACCAAAGTTTCTACGAATTACATTTCACCGTTTCTTTTTTTTTTTCGCTTGCGAGTTTATTAGCTGACACGAGAGAAGAAATAGGAGGGAAGAGAGAGAAGCGAGTTTTCCTCCAAATAAGTAGCCATGGCGCTGTTTTACAATCTCAACAAGTATACAGATTTTGCAAACAAGTTTGTTGTGATGTATTTTGTGTGCGTAAGTAACACCAGCCTCTAGCTTCTTGGTTTCCCGTTGCGTTTAGTGTGACTAATTATTTTGACGTTTGATGCGACGATGACAGCTTGCAAAACAAAAAAGAGAGAGAGAGAGCTGTGTCATTTGTCCGTAACGTATTTTTAGAGCGCGCACTTGATCAGGAAAGTCCGCAAGGCTATACAATCTTATCCGAACTAAATTTTTTGTGTCTTTTTTTTTCTCCCAATAAAAAATTCGTGTTGTTGCGGCTATTTTCGGGTTAATCCGTGGAGAGTTGATGTAATGGGTTATAAACGACGATAGAAGGCTTCTAACAGACACGTGAAATGTAAATAAAGCGTAAATCTTGGCCGATCATTGACGCGCATCTTTTTTTTTCGTCAACAATATCGTGTGTTGTTTTTTTTTGTTTTCTTGTAAAATATAACGTTACCTATCGCACGTATTCGGACCCCATATAACTGTGGGAATGATATCCCGTTCGAGCAAATAATGTGCTTTACCAAAATCGATATATTTACTCGGACAGTTCAGCTACGACAAATATTTGCTCGCTTAAACTCCGCAGTAGTGTAGCTGATCTATCCCTAACATTTGCAAATAATCCATTCGGCAAACAACAACTTTTCAATAAAAAGAAACGCAAAAGAAAAACGACAACAGTAAATGTCCCACTTTGCGTTTAATTTATTCCGAATAATTTTAATTCCCTCGAATCAGGTTGTCGTATAATCCCTTTTAATACCGGTGTCGCGAATATTACTTATACTTGTATAAAAAAAAAAAACGTAAAAGTCGGCCTCGCAGTAGCCTCGTAAAAGATTTTATCCTACAACATACGAACCAACTTCATCGTACAAATAATACTCGCAGGTATATAAGAGCCTAACCTGTTGAGCATCCAAATATCCTACACAAAGATCAACGTCCTTCCTTCACTTTATACAAGAGCACCACCCATCGACGCAATTATTTCCCCAGCAGCAACAGCAAACGCATCGTTATTTCTCTTCGTATCCTGCACTTTGTAGCAGCAGCAGCAACGAAGGAACGGAAGCCACTTATCTGACTGTCTCTCTCTTTCTCTCTCCCGCCGCTGGGTGATATCATCCTTCGAAAGTATACATAGCTGAGCGATGCATCACGGCGCCCCGTTAATGATCGCAATATTCGTGTATTATATATTCCAACCTTTCGCTCTTTTGATGCAGAGGACCTTCGTATATTTCGTTCGTTGTTATTATAGATGATGAGCGCTTTTTTCTGAAACTTCAATGTCGAGTTGTAACTAAAAATAATTTACAGTTTTAACGCGGTGTGTTTTATCGATTTGAGAATCGTAAAAACCGAAGAAGAATGGTGATTGCGGATTATTTTCGAGCATTTTGTGTTTTAGAGTTTTCTAAATAATCGTTTCTTTGCGAGCTTTGTGTGTGTTATAAGATACATATATATAATTTGTTGGTGGTTTTTTATTGTCACTTTCGCGTTTGAACCCGTGGCGACTTGAAATATCAATTAAGAGCCGCGATAATAAATTCACGTATTTTCCATCGCTTGCCAACAAATATTCATCATCGTCAGCTTGCCAACGAGCAACGAATTATTCAAATGTAGCCTTTCTATACATATATCCCCACGTGTGTTTTTTTTTTTCAAAATAATAGCTTATAGTTTAGATGTTTAGTCGTTTAGCATTGTGCATCGATTCTAATTATAGAGCGCCGTCCGTTGACATTTGTCGATTGCATAATCGCTTGCTGCGACGACGGATGCACGATTAGAATAATACCGCATCGAGATCAATTTGTTGACTTTTAGCATCATCACTGTCGGGATATATATATATTTTTTTTCTTTTTCTTTGATTTATCTATCGTACAAAGTGACTCACACGCAGACGGCGTTATTCATTATCGACAACTTTTTTTTTTACGACGAGACGCAACTTCGATCTGTGAATCAGAAATGTGTATTACGCGGAATTGTTTTGCATTTAGAAAAATTCCAAACTCCATCGTATATAGGCGAAAAGAATTTGTCGTTGACGGGAAAAAACATAAATGAGGATGTGCTAATTGTATTTTTGAATTTGCATTTTTAAAACTCGGGCTCTGGTCATTATTATTTTTTTTTTTTTGAACTCGTAATATGGTGACTCATGTATACAACGTCGCTTCTTACTTTTTTCTCTCTCTCCATTTCAATTGGAGATAAGATAAACGCTTTGTTGTGGTTTTTTTTTATCTTGCACCAGTAGTAGAAAACGGAACAATAAAAGTAAAATAAATAGGACAATTAATCTACAATGTGCACACGGTTTCTTGGAAATTATATCCGTTCTATTTCGAATATAGAAACGTTCGAAAAAAAAAATTAATTAGCGGGCAGTTAGGGTCGCCGACCTCAAGCATTGGAATTGTGACCGGCGCGTTTGGCTTTTATGTATTCCGAAATCGACGCTTAACGGAATATGAATCAACGATGTGCTTATAATGCCGCGTATAATAAAAAAAAACCGCGCGAATAATACATTTATTTGTTGTTTTCTCTGTCTCTTTCAGTCGGCGATAAATCTTTTTCCGCGTTGTGTGTTTGTTTTATTATGAATATACGCGACGCAGCTGCTGTAATAAAGAGAAAAATGTTCGATTTATACATGTATACAAGCAAAGATTTTTCTCCTCGAGATAGCGAGAAGCGGCCTTGATGTGCCTCCGTCGTCGTCGTTCCCTTTTGTAAACGGAGATATTATACACAGTGCGGACGACGACCTCATATATGCCGGTTAAATAATAAAAATAAATAGCCGATAGAGAGACTCGTGGCGTGTGATAACTTTCTTCGAGTTTTTTTTTTATCATGTTTGCGGCGGGACCGTCTAAAAGCTATTGTATTATATCGTTTTGCTTTTTTTTTATCAGGGTGAATATTTGAATAAAATTTTCTTTTCGATGGTTATTTCACGAGAGATTTCGTCGAAACATATCGGACGTACGATTTATTTTCGCAAGTTGATTGCAATTGTTATCAAAATTTACGAGTATAGTTAGTTAATGGCCGAACGATGATTGATTTATACGCCAGATATCTGCTACTTCTCGAAACTCTCGCGAGGAAAAAAAAAACACGTGCAAAATCTCTCGAACGTGTATTTTCAGTGAATGTATAATTACTTTATTTGTTTATTTTACTTCATCTATCTCTTTCTCGCGGAGAGCAAGGTTCTCATTTGTTATTGACAACGCAGAATCGTAAATAAAGCACGAAGAAGAGTAAAATCTCCCATAACAGACAGACAGAGACACACGTGCTTTAGCATTGACATTGAAGAGGATAAAAGCCACGGAAATATCAAAAGTTTAGAAGCGTCCAAAAATTACGCAACGCGCTATTTAATCCAAGCGTGCGACACTCATCATCGCCCGCCCGCGCGCCTCAAAAATATATAACAAGACAAAGAAAAAGTTGGAGCAGGTGTATATATATACAGCGACAATTTTTGAACTTCCCAAGGTCTTTAACGACAGGTTTTTTTTTTCTTTTCGTAAAAGGAACTTAAACCGTTATATTTTACGAAATCAATGTGAAAAGAAAAAGTAATTAAAAAAAAAATGAAGGAGAGCCCTTGAGAAGTAAGAACATATAGCGATTGCTTCCTTCCTCTCCCATCATATACACATATACTCGTCAGTCGTCGCTCCTTCGGTATTTCGCACACGTCACTCTCTCTCTCAACTTTGCTCGGCGTGTACATATAACGGCTATACATATATAAGCAAGGTCGGCTTCGCTCCTTTTGCATTGATATCCCGTCTGTGTATGAGCGTATAGTTGCATTGTTTTGATATTTCGAGTGGAATGTATAGGGCTTTTTAACGAGCGCTCTCGAGTTTTGCTTAATTGAGTAATAATTAGTACTCGGAAGCTTTCACCGTTTTCAAAATGTAAAAACCCATAGGGAGTGGAATCGATTGGCCAGTTTCGTTTGACAACTGTGCGCGCGCGGGCATCGAGCCAAACCATTTATATATTTCATTTCAGTTTTATCATTTGTTTAATTATAACCATGATTTTCCAAGTTCTATCTTTGTATTTAAACGTTCGTTAGAAGAAAGAAGAAAAAAATCAAAATTTTCCATAATTTTTCTCGTTTTGACGTTCAAGCGATTTCACTGCTTTAAGAGACGCGGAAGGCAATAAGCTGACGTAACGCACACTAACACACACTTGGCGACAGGTTCTCCTTCGCCAACTGAACGTGACGTCAATGCGAGCTGCCTGCCTAAGCTGCACTCACCAAATCGGTGTTTCTTTTTGTGTTCGTTAAGAGAGAAAAAAAATACAAATTACCCGTTGCTAAATGACAAGAAAATAGAAGATTTTTCATGTGGGTCATCTGACGAAATAATCCTCCTCTCTCCCCTCGACGCCCATGTATATATCTATCGATTTGCATAATTGTTGCATCTGCGTAACTTCTCTGCTTGTTGAAATCACCTCTCTCCCGTGCAGTGTCCTTTTTCGTATGCGGGCTTTTGTGAAAGAATATTTTTTTCCGAAAGTTACCGTGTGTGTGTATGTGTGCGACGATGATGATAACTCGTCGGCCAAATATTTGCCGTTTGATACGCTGACTATATTATACTAACGAGATATGTGATTTGCTAACGAACTATACGCGCGCATGTCGAGAAGAAAAAAAAAACTAGTTTGTCGAGCATAGAAAATTATTGATTTTTTTTTGTCGTTGTTGCTGCTTCGTTTTATATAGCTGCTGACCTATATATTTTTTTTTTCGAATTACTATATTACACCGACAGTGTCTTGCAATGGATTATCCTCGTTCACCGCACCCAAAGATAACAATGAATATATGTATTTTATAGAATTCATCGTGCGGACAGTATGCGCGAGGCACAAGAGCGTCAAGTGGCAAAATCAGCACCAGCGACACCGACAACGCAAAGCCCACCAGACGCTCAAACCGTCCTGAGAAATTTGCCGAACCATCGTCATCAACACCATTCAGCACCGAACACGCCGACGACTACTACCAAGCCAACTGCCCCACCGCCACCTTCCTCAGGTGCGTATTATACGTATATGACGAAATCCTTAAAAAAAAAAAAACACACTTGTCTAGAATGGCAAAAAAATTTTTTAATGCTAAGGCTTCCGGACCTTTTTTCTCTTCTTTTTGAAGGTATATAGTGTCGGAGAATGCTCGTGAACATTGGAAAAGTCCTCGGGAACTATATTTTTTCAGCATTTTCTCGATATTAATAACAAACTAAAAATGTAATAAATTTTGCAATTTTTTTGATAACTTGTCACCAGATAATTATTTTGGAATGAAACTTTTTTCTGCGTAAAGGTATTCTTTTTTGCTATCATTTTGATTGGTCAAAAATGTTTCTAGCGGTCTTAGAAGCCGAGAAATCAATATTTGAAGAAATGCCGTTTTTCGCCTATTTTCTGTGAGAAAAGCCCATTTAATTATAATGGAAAAAAGTAGTTCCTGCAGACTTTTCCAATGTTCACGAGCATTTTTCGACAATATATACCTTCAAAAAGAAGAGGAAAAATGTCCGGAAACCTTAACATAAAAAAAATTTTTGTCATTCTAGACCCGAGAAAAGTGTGTTTTTTTAAGGATTTCGTCATATATAAGGAGAGCTTTTTTTTTTTGAAGCGGAGATTGCCGCGATAAGATATTCAAGCGCTTGCGGCGGAGTTTTCTTTCTGCCTGTAGAGGGACAAATGAAGTGTATTGTCTCGGAAGGTGTGAAGATTATTTTTTTTTGAAAGCTTCAATGTAGGTACCAGCTGAAATTACATGCAAAGCAGGTGTGCGTAATTTACGTTTTCTCTTCAATTTTCTTTTTATTGCAAAAACAACACATAACACGCGCAGTATAGCAGTCGAATGAAATTGTAATGACGAGAGATTCGTGCTCACAAAGAAGTGTAGAAGGAAACCATGACAGCATGTAGTTAAAGCAGCAGCAGCAGCAGCAGGAAATGCATCGAATTATTTTTATTAGTCATTCACCTCGTCTTCTACTCTACATGTATGTATATACGCTCGTTGTAGTGGTATGTATATATCAAAGTAGTTCCCTGACGTACCGATCGACTTATCAACAATATAGAATGTTGTAATTATCGTGTGTAGGACAATTCCAATTCAAATGTTCTTCAATACGCTGCATCTTTTAAAAAGAATTTTTTTCTTTCTTAATTCGATCAAACTCAAGAACGTTTTATTCGATAGTGCAGCACCAAATTGCAATTCCTCGCTGGTGCAATTATCTCATTGAGAAAGAAGTCCAAACGAGCTTCTCCCTCTCTCTCTCTCGTCCGCCCAACCGTTCTTTTTTTTTTCAAAACCCTTCCTGATTGCCAATTACCAGCGCATGGCCTGCGCTTATCAAGTTCGAGGTTGAATTGATTGGTGTGCAGATCCTTATCGCTCACCGAAAAATTTTCAACGCTGTTATAAAATTCACTCTCTCCCCCTCTACATGATTTTCCATACGTGTTATCTTCTCGTTATACGTATATACTTCTCTCCCACTCGTTCTGTCGTCGTTGGCTCAGAGAGCGAGAGATATAGACTCGAGCAGCGACGACAAGACAGATGCTATTAAGTAGTTGAAGTCGCGAGCGCGCCTCTCTCTATTACACGTTATACACTCCTACGCAATCTATCTACCAACGACCTTTTTTTTATTCTTCACGTGAGTTCTTCTTTTTTAATTTGGGAGTGCGCAATCGGTTGATTTCTCAATCGTTGTGGAATTGGATATTTTCCAAGAGTTTTAAGAAAAAAATGTATAAAAAACTTTCACAAATTGCATATATTATATATTATATATCGCACGCCTATTTGAGTAATTGAGTAAACAATAAAACACTAAATATACAAGAAAAATTTCCATCTCGCTCGAGAAAAATAATTATAGATATTTCGCCGTATCACGATATTAACGACAACAGCATAGCATCAGTGGAGAGATAATCCAAAGTGACAGTATAATACAACACGCGCGCGTACATATAATAGTCAAAAAGTAAATAGACCGAAAGCGAGAGAGAGATAATAAACATAGTCGTGGGTAGTCATAGTTGGGTGTTGTATATGAGCGTGTGATGGAGGAAGAATATTACCTGGAGCAACACTCGTGGAAAGTGAAGTTACGCCAGCTGGGTAGGCAGGTGCGCAAATTGTTGTCGCATCTACAACCCGGACGAGTGAAGAGGAAGAGAGCCGGATACATCAGGTTTCACACAGAGGAGGAACAGAGGATCAGGTTCATCTTCTTCTTTCGTTGTATATATATATATTTTTTTTTGTTCATGGCCGTGCAGCGATTTGCGATTAGATATTTTATACTTATTGGATTACCTGATCTTAGTTGTTCATGGTCTTTGTATAGATTGAATTACCCACTTGATATGAAAACGTATACATTTTCCGTGCGATGCAGCAACAATTCGATCAATCAATGCACTCTCCTTTATCGAAAAAATTTATTATCGAATATTCCACCGAGTCATTTACAATTGAAATACACGATTGATCGTGGAAAATTTGCAATATTATTATTGTACGATATAGGCTTTTAGCGAGTCAACAGCAAGGAGTTTACGGCGCGAGAGTCGCAAGAGTTTCTTTATTGGACTACGCTTGTGCCTGACCGATTGTCTATATTTTTTCTTGTTCCATAAGGAGGATGGCTAAGGACCAGTACGACCTTTCCGCCAGGCTTGCGCTCGCTTATGCCCCTTGACAGGCTGTTTGTCTATCGCGAGCCGGACGGTACCGAAGGTGAGATTTTTTTTTCTTCTATTGTTGATGTTGAAAACGATTGTTTTTTGAAAAATGTGGAATTTGTTGACGCTCTGTTGCGCGATAATATTACTCAATTTTTTTTTTACAAGTGTACAGCTTGTTTGTATGAAACTGCATGCGCTTTTATTTTATCGCGATTATCACGTATTTTTCTTGATAAAATAATGATTACTTTAAAACGTTCGCGAAGATTACGTTTCGAGCAGCAAAATTTCGAAGCTCTGGTATACACAGTGACTGCTGAAATTTCGTGAATATTTCCTTGAAATATATATATATATCTAAATCGCGATAGGAAAGCAAGACAAATATTTAGTTGTACATTCAACTTCATATTGATTTGGAATCCGTGAAAAGACACTTTTGTTCACTTTTGTCATTTCGTTGAAAAACTGTCAAAATGTTTCCTCTGTGATATTACCTTTTTAACGAAAAATCCTTATTAAATCATACCGCGATTACTCACTTTATTCTTTTCGTGTGACGTGAATAAGTGGCATTGTTAACAAAGCGATATCGCGGTATTTGATCAAGTAATATTTCAGGTGAATTCACAGAGAAGTAAATAAATTAAATTGAAAATTTCTTGTTTGTTTTTTCCACTCGAGATAACGATATTAATTGTAAAAAGAAACTACTTAGGAATTAATTCGAAACTGATTATTTGAAAATTGTCTGCAGTTCTGCGCTCGTGGAACAGCGAGAAGCGTTACAGAGTGACAGACTCGACAGGGCAACAAATGTACACGGCTGTCGAGGAGTCGTCTTGGTGCGGTAGATGCTGCCTTGGCAAATGCCGCGGCTGGAACTTCCACGTGTTCGACTTGCAGAATCGCGAGGTGCTGCGGATCGAGCGACATTTGCGCGCCGCCAGCTGTTGCTTTCCCTGCTGTTTGCAAGTAAGTATCATATAATTATAAACTCACGAGCGAGAGCTTTTACGATCGCTTCTCTCGGAGCGTTGATTTTTTTTTTTCTTCTAAGAATATGATGCGCGAGTTTTAGGTTTGATTGCGCTTTGTTAGCGTTGAAGGTTGAAGTTTTTCAAATTTGCGAGTTGTAAATTCGCGGGCCAACAACATTTTTTTATTTGCCATGATTGTGAGCGGTAATTACGGAGATTTTTTTTTATTGCTGTACTACTTTTTTAAAGTCTTTTAATCTCTTAACTAACTGGGTCAACGGTATGATTTGATAAAATAAAAAATTTTACAATTGAGTTTTCCACGTGTCTTGCAATAAAGATTTCGTTTATTCACGAGTTCGAGTTGTAAAAGATCTCTCGAGGGGCAATATCCTTGAAAATCTTGTGTACAAATTTTACGGAGTTTTCGGACTTTTTTTAAAATAAATTAAATTAAATTGAAGAATATTTTTAAATATTTTGGAAATTCAGCAAGCTTTTTCAAAACTTTTATGGCCATTCAGACTTTTTTTTATTAGTTTTACACATTTTTAAGACTTGTATTTGAACAATATGAATTTATTTATTATTCGATTTGACTGACTGAACTATGAATATAAATGTTTAATGAATTATGCAGTACATTTTTTGTTCGCAAATTGGCGACATTGAGGTTTTTATAATTTTGAAGACTAGTTTTTCAAAATCAAGCTTCGAATGTTTGTTACTTTTTTCCAAACTCGCTGATCACCTTGTTATTAAATATTATGAAATTTAATACATGATAAAATAAGAAAAAAAAACTAACTGTATGACAACTTTGGACAATGTGCATTTATGAATAATTTCACTAACATTTTAAGAATTTGCAACTCTAATTTTCGAAAATTGACCTGAGGTTCTGTTGTCAATCACAGGTATGCATCTCAACTAGTTTTTTTTTTTGTTGAATAAAATTATATTGTGAAAGATCAAAAAAAAGTAAAAATAAAAATGTCAGATATCTTTTTCAGAAGTGTGAAAGTAATACGCTTTTTCGTTAAATAGTTTTCCTTAAAATGTTTGAGTGTCTGTTACGTCGCGAATAATAAAATAAAATTATCAAAAATTTGCATGATACTTTAGAGTCGTAATACGTCTTTCGGAAAAACCTACCATTAACGCAAGAAAAAAGAAGAAAGAAGAACACGCGAGAAAGTTTGTCCGACACAAAAGAAAAGAAGAAGCTTACACCGCAAACGACAAGTACCATACGCATATAGGATGTCATGTGTCGCTCCGTTTCGCAAATACAATTTTCTTTGACTGCTTGAGAAACTCCGCGCACAATTTCAACTCAAACGATGTTATTTTTTTCTGCAGAAGGTGACGGTTTACGCGGACGGCGAATTGATGGGCTCGGTGACGCAAAACTGGAATGCATTACGGCCGTCTTTCACTATTCGCGATTTTCTCGACGAACCTGTGCTGTTCATGAAGGGTCCACCTTGTCTCTGCCTCTGCCGAGGCGAAATTGACTTTATCGTAAGTTCCCTTTTTTTTTCTTTCATCTTGTCGAAAAATTAACGGTTCGCGCGGTTGTACTGTTAGCTAATTGGTTTTTTGTTTGAGCATGGGAAATGCGTGCACTAAGCAGAGATAATTAGAGTAATTGGATTCAAGATTTTTTTTTTTCGTAAAGATTTACTCGCGAGGCTTTTCAGATAGAAAAATTTTTATTTCAAATCTAATATTGCAGCTTGCATCACGGAAATTTCATAACTTTTTTTTTATCGCAAACGTCATCGATGCAAAATATTATATAAAATTTAATTAAAATTCTTAGTTAAAAGCCTCGTCAAGCAACTTTAACCACGCAATGCATTTTTGCGAAAAGAAGTAACCGTAAAAATTCATCGCACATAGTAATTTTCGCGCTCGATAATAAGTTCGAGATTAAAAGCCGCAAAGTATAAGCCAGATGAATTAATCTTTTGGTGTTGCACGCAGGTGAAGTCGATCGATAAGCAGCACAGCGTCGGCGTGATCACACGCAAGTGGACGGGCATCGCCCGTGAATTCTTCCGCGAGGGTAACTGCTTCGGTGTCGGCTTCCCCGTCGATCTTGATGCCAGGGTCAAGGCTACGCTCCTCGGTGCTTGCTTCTTGATCGTGAGTACATTATTTTATATATACTTGCTTTTTACGATTATGTACGCGCGACCGTTCAAAATGTCTTTTTGAGAATCTTCAAAGTGAACGTCAACGTGATTTTTTAATGGATTTGCACTTTGCGGTCTTTGTGTAATTGCCTTTGGGGTTTTCTTCGATTTGTCATTGAAGATGCGACCTTCCAGTTTTAGATACGTTGTAAAATCTAATAATAATTTATTCACTTTAGCCGTAATCGCGATTCTTAGACATTTAAAGTTTTAGTTAGTCTTTGCACTAGTTTCGAGGGATATTTTATTCAAGCCATGACTTTAGTGTCTTTCTTGCAATCATCAATTATAAATAGTTCCTTGTTTTTTCCAGGATTTTATATACTTCGAGGAGGCAACAAACTTGAACCGCATCAATAAGTAAACCTTTATAGCCAATAAAAATGTGGAGGGACCACCTCTTTCATAACTCGTCATACCGTTTAGATTTTAAGTTCGTGCAATTGTGTACTGTTTTGTCGTATGTGTGTGTCATTTCTGAAAAAAGGCCGCATTTATAATCTTATCTTCGATGTATATCCTCCCCACTTGCCATGTTACCTTAGCGACAATCAAACGTCTCTGACAATAAGACTGTCTTCCCGATGTTCATTATATTGTAAATTGTTTTATCGCTCGTGCGCGTACTTTTGTGAATGTTGTATATTACATTAATTTTCATTGCGTTGTATGATATATGTGTATCTTATCCACATATTTAAACAAAAAATGTGTTTTTAAATGTATTAAAGATTTATTACGGTGATAATGAATCACTTTGTTACAATGAATCTCGAGATTAAATTTTGTTAATAAAAAAAAAACATCATGTTACAAAAAGTTAAACGTTTCTTTTTTCATGTATGAGAGAGGTGTGAAATAAGTTAGACATACGAAAAAAATCACTAAGGTGTACGTCTTTTTATTCGTGTTCTAATCTCGTATTTTCAATACATCTGGCGATCTTTGGATAGAATAAACGAATACTGCGATTAGCAAATGTGTCGCTCACGCGCTCCATTCTCGCACACACCTTTCGTCCGGCTGCACTCGCTTTTATCATAATTTTTTTTTTTTAGATTTTCGCTCAGTCGTTTTAAAAAAGATCGAACACGCATAGCTTTATTAAAGACAATAAGCAGAAATATCATTTCTTTTTTGAAAAGAAAATACATTGATCGATCCGACCGCGCTACTTTGACAAATGAACTTTTTTTTTTATCTTTGCAAACACTCACATCCATACCGGATTTTAGTTTCTCAAAACCAATTTTTCTTCTTCGCGATCGGGTGTGCTTACATATTTTTTTTATTAATCTAAAATATCATGTTTGTTACTTTTTTCCTTTCACATTTTTTTTAGAGTTACTTTGTTTTTTAGCGCTTCGCTCCAAACGAAACGATCACAATTAAAAACGTTGGATAGCACGAGTGTGACTATACGCAAAAAAAAACGAATTGAGCGCAACGAAATACAATGTGTAAATGAGTAGGTATATAAGTAGAACGATAAAAATGAAAAGTAAAAAGGAAAAGTATATAATACGTAAAAGCGAAGAGCGAGTTTACTCGAATACTACGTGCTCTATGTGTACAAGCTACAAGATGTTTCGTCGTTACACTGGCACTACACAAGCTAAACGTTTAAAAGTTGAGTAAAACAAGCGGCGTCTGCGCGACGGTAATACAAAATAAGGTGGAGCGGGAAGGGGAAAAAACGAAACCGAGTAAATACTGAAAATCACAACATACAATCGTATAGTACAAGCTGCTCGCGGTATCCTGTTTTTTTTCTCCTTTGGTTATTTTTTTTTCTGCTTGCTTTTTTTAAAGGTTTTAAATCTACGCCTCCCAAACCTCGATTCCCCGGGCACGCTTATCTAGTTTTTTTTTCTTTAACAATGAAATTACAAGGAACTGATCGAACTTCAAGTAGCTTCGCAACGAAAAAATATATAAAATAAGGATTCTCTTTGACAATGTTGTTACCGGATCGAAGGAAAAAGCGTCGTATAACAATCAACAATATACTCGCTGCGCAACGAAAAAAAAAATCCATAATACACTTGTATACAATACAATTACAATACGCCGGCAAAGTTACTATCAATCGTTTGTTTAGTTATCTTTTTAGGATTCTTAGCGTTGTCAATTCCACCGTTGATTCGTATCACGCCCCTTTCGCGTTTTCTGTTGCTGCTGATGTACCAGGGATTGGAGAAAAATAGGACGGGGTTGGGGGGATGATGATCGGAGACAGAACAAATCTCCTCGCAGCTCCTAGTTGGGTTTAAACCTGCCAAAAAAAAAAAATAAGAAAATAGAAATGTGAGATTTCGTCGAATTAAGAAGTCAATGCGATTTGCGTTGAAAGTAAACGATGATTTACCCTTTAAAGCTCCTTCTCGATCTTGATGAGTTCGGCGATGCCATCGTGCATCTCCTTGACAGCCTGGTACTCGGTGAGACCAAGACGTCTCTTGTTGGAGATGTCGTAGATGCCGCCCTCGGCCTCGGTGTGCTCACCACGAGTACCACGGACCTAGCGAATCAGAAAAAAAAAATGATCAGTACAATTTGTCGATTTTACTGTGAATTATTAATCGTAAAGTAACATACCTGGAGGTTGAATTTGGTAGCGACCTCCTCGAGCTTAGCCTTGTTGGCGGCGAGCTTGGGCACCTTGATGTGCACAGAGGCGCGCACAGTGGTACCCAAGTTAGTTGGGCAGAAGGTCAAGAAGCCAAGTCTGTCGTGATGCGAGAACGGGATCCTCTTCTCGATGTCGTTGACGGCGGTGACGAGACGACGGTATACCTGTCCAAGATCGCCGCCCATCTGCATAGAGATGATACGAAGATGATCCTCCTCGTTGCACCAGACCAAGAAAGTCTTGGCGTCGTTGTGGTAGATACCACGACCGGTTGGCCAGAATCGGCAAGCGTTGGCGGCCTGAAGGAAACGATCGCCCTCCTTGAAGAGGAAATGATCGTCGATGAGCTTCTGCTGAGTTTCCTTGCTCATGCCGGTCAACGGGTAGAATGTTCCCTTTAACTCGCCCTCGAGACCAGACAGAGTGCCCGACACTTTCTCCTCCATCTCCTTGTATTGAGCTTCGGTGAGGCATGGGTTGAACGGGTAGCCTTCCATCGAGCGACCGCACCTCACGCGCGTCGACACGATGTAGTCGCCCTGGAAATTATCGATTTTTTTTTTCGTTACTTTTATTTTGCCTCTTTTTTTTCCAACTTGCTCGCTTCCGGGTTATCGGTTTTTTTTTTCGCGCTATAGTTTCTTTCTTCTTGTTAATGATGCATTAACACTCGCTTGTTTTTTTCAGTGTGATGGCGTAAACGCTACTTTGTCGTAATGAATATTTTAAGCTTGTAATATTTTTGAATGGAATTTTTTTTTTCTCTGAAAAGTATGTAAAAAAAACTTTTCGCGTACATCGAGTATAAACGATTGCGCGAGCAATTTGTTTTTTATTTTTAAATGCTCGCTGGCAGATTGAACGAAGCCTCGATTACGAGCGTTTATTGATCGGTCATCGAACCAATAAAAGCCCAGCAAACAGCGAAGTATCGATTTGCATTTTATAATATAACTCTCCATCGACTTTCATAATTGCTTTTCCCTCTCGAGTTCGAAACTTCTGTATGATCGAAGCGAGAAATTAAAACTCACAGAGGGGTCAAGATTGCCCATAGTATCGACATCTCCGAAGTCCTTGGGCGGATGCTTGTCGGTTTTCTTGAATCCACCGTGATATTCCTCGATGATGGGATCGAAGAGATCAGCGAAGACGGTGTAGGATTCGGCATCAGGGGCATAAATACCACAGCCAGAGTCGAGATTCTCGACGCCGGATTGAATGCAATCGAGGAGAGTCGAGCCGAAGGATGTCTTCTTGGTCTTGAGTGCGTCGAACACCTCCTTGGTCAGATGCTTCTTCAGCAGGGACTTGCTGTCCGAGGCTTGAAGCTTGGCGAAGCCAGCCTCCAATTTATCCAATACTGCTTGGTCGACCATTCCGCCTTTTTTACTAAAATCATAAAAAGTACACGTTTTTTTACAATTTTTTTTTAGAATCTAGGTCGAGGATCATCAACTTTTCGACGAGAGTGTGGAATTTTTTTAATTAAAGCGCGAAAACTTTTTCGAGATGATGAGGTAAAAACATTTTGCTTCAAATTAAATATGAAATTCAATTCGTCGCAACTTTCAAAGGAACCCGAGCGAATATTGTTCTCGTTAAAAAAATATACAAAGAAATACCCACGCGTGCCGAGATCGAGTTTTAATTGAATTTTTTTTTCCTACGCAGTTTTAAAAATACATCGAAATTGGCATTCAATCATATTCCACTAATTAAACGAACGTGCAAAAAAAGAAAAAAATCGATTTCACGTTCTCGTTTCGTCGTGCACCCAAAACCACTTGTAGGCGCGAGCGAGCGAGCGGTCGATCCTCCTCTCTCGGAGTAGAGAGAAATGAATAAAAAAAAAATCGAAGGAGATTTGCGTCAGCGCCTACGCGATTTCCTGCCTAACCAAATAAGGCAGCCCTTGCAAACTCGCCAAAACCAGACTGTAAATTTCTGAACAGAGTGTCTGTAGAAAGAAAAAAAAAGCTTCTCTTTTTTTTTATCAAAATCGAGTTTTATACATTTGCCAATAGCGATTTTAAAATTCCGCGATTGCTCAATTCGCCTGTTTACGTAAATCGCACGTACGACAGCTTATAGTCTAATAAGCTTTTCAGCCTTGAAATTACAGCTGGTAATGATATATAGTTCGTACGTATATCCAAAAATAATCCATATTCGACGACGCTTATTTATATTTCTCGATGTTAAGAAAACTGTTCCAGAAGCTTAGGTACGTCAGTAAGAACTTGAAAGATTCAATGTAGCGACGACTTATCGACTCTCTCGGATGAATATTTCAGTTTCGCGCCGTGGCTGCAGTGTATGTATATGTAATCGCACCTGACTATTTCCCTCTTGGGAAACATTTTTCCCTTCCGTGTCTGGGATAGTAAACTTCGTTCTCTCATTCTCGAGAACAAAAAAAAAACCATCAACAAGTCCTTTTTTTTTGAACCGACAGTTCTGTTTTACCGACACATTTAAAAAATTCACCCTCCACTTATAATCGCCCAAACGACCCTGTTAGCGAAGAAACTTGCGTTATCTCGCGCTTCAAACACATCTCATCAATCAAACACACACACTATCACGTCGAAAATCCTACGCCTACGTTTTAACAGGCTGTGCGCCATTACCTCATTAACCACGCGCTCGCGAGAGAGAGAGAGAGAGAGAGAGAGAGAGAGAGAGAGAGAGAGAGAGAGAGAGAGAGAGAGAGAGAGAGAG
>JAWWMK010000032.1:14803938-14848302 GCA_035047105.1 Galeopsomyia nigrocyanea | reverse complement strand
AATAAACTAATTATTTTGCGTATACATTAGCCAAAGTTATTTAATCAAATTAAATAAAAGGGGCCGGGGAGTGGGTGAGGGCCGGTAATTGGTACACCCACCCTAGTACTCGGAGAGTAAATGAAGCTCGGTGACAATGACATTGGACTACATTTCGAGCGACATGTGAAGATTGCATCAAAAACGTTTTAATTCTCAAGATGTTATAATACGTCGCCGTACGATGATCTAACAAGATTAGTTGATAGTTCATTGGTAAAATACGATCGACGGACAGAATGGAAAGTTTGTAAAGCTTGGACAATTTTTATATTTTCAAATCGAAAAAAAAAAGTATTTTTCATCGTACCTGACACCAAGTCGTCGACATTTTGTTGTCGATGAGGCGCTGATCGGAAATAGCCACTGGATAGAGCTGCTCCGAGAACACTCTGTATCTCAAATAAACGGGTCCAGCGACGAACATAGCCGGCAGAATTACACCGAGGAAGCACAAGCGAACCAGACGCAATGGAACTTTACAGCGTGGCCGCTTTGGCTGCCAGTCTCGCGGACGGAGTCCGTCGTCTGTAATATGAAACACCAAATAAAATTGAATAATTATGAACCTCTTACTTTTGGCACGACCTCATAAGATTCGAGTAATTTTATTTAATCTTAATCAATCGTGTTCAATTAACTCGATTCAGATAACAAAACGCATTGCAATTGATAAATTGGAAGTTGAATACCTTGAGTCGATATTTAAAAATAGGCACGTCTGCGGCCTACTTTTCGATAGCTTTTAGAAAAGAATGTCAATGGTTTTTATTTCCGGAATCGCGTAGTTTTCCTTAGTAAATTCGAAAAAAAGATACTTTAAGAAGCAAAATTTTCGCAGTTTTATTTCGTTATACTTTTTATGCAACAATTGTGTTTGTAATGATCTTTCGAGCGTTGCTATAAATATCCAAAATAAATAATCTTGATTGCAGATAGTACCGAAGAAGCGAGTAAATATTTGTACCGAACAAACTTGTATTAGTTGTATTCTATTTACCGCGGAGAACGAGAAGCAGACGAATAGGCGGGAGGAAAAAGCGAAATATCTCGTTGAGTATTACGTTATTATAATAATCATTCGTAGACGGAGATATATAATTTTTTTTTTCAATTATTCAAAGGTCAGTTACTTCCAGATTTGATAAATGATTTTGTAACGTGATGTAAACGACCGAAAACAAGTTGCGAATGATCAAGTTTTTAAATTTCTCTCTATGTACGCCATTTTATCATCTTCATTCAATTTTCAATTGATATAGTTCTTGCCCGTATATATACGTATTGAACGCTGGCACATGAAAAACGGCGCAGTAGCGCATAAAATTGTTTATGCTAAATAAATTCCAGTTCTCTATACCGAGCAGACGCAATTACATCATGCGCGATTTCATAATGAACTTCAAATTGATTATGTTGGGGATTGGCGTTTTTTTTTAAACGTAGTATGTTTGATTATGAACGCGCGACTATAATTAATTGATTGCTAATCGAGCGGAAGAAATGTTATCAATTTGCGGCGTGCAACGCAAAAATAACTTCTAATTAAATGAAAAAGATTCAAAGAATCATAGAAATAATTTACTATAGCCACGTTGCACAATTAAAACGATTAAAGTTTCAATAATCAAATAGCAAGAAAGCAAAAAGAAAGTATTTAGATTCCCTTATCAACGAAAAAAATGTGCATTCATGCGCAATATCTTCGACGAAAAAAAAAAATTAGTTATCTTAAAACGCATCAGTACATCGAATGTTCGCGATGTCGAGCAATAATTGCATAGGCAATAAAATGCACATGTTTGACATAGAATTTGTTTCAACACCTTTCCGCAAGTGTCATTGTGTCGCTATGACTTTGAAAGCGTCTTCTCAGCTGCAACTGAGTTTCCCTTTTTTTTTTGCGCACAATTGATGATGTTAACTTCCACAATGAGTCCCCCGATTCTATTGTGAAGCTAAGACGTGTGCAATATACACATTTTGCACAATGCTTGAAACTTTGCCAGCTTGAAGTTGAGAAAGTCAAGTGGTTTGAATAAATGGGTGTGGTCGAAAGAAAGGAAGTGATATTCATATATGATGTGCTTTCATTGAAATGAAATGTTATATTGAAGGTACCACTTTATTAATAAACATTATTAATTATGTAAACTATAATTTGTAACTCGACTTTTGTTAAAATATTAATTACGGAAACGTTTTGTAAATATCAAAATAGTTGTGTATATTAATCGCCGAAGTTACAATTTTCTCAAGGATGTTAAAAAATGTTATCGATCATTGTACTTCTTCGAACTTTGGGTTGAAGGTGAAAGAACTACCATTAGCTCATGACCAAATACCAATTTAATAATAATCTAAAATAAAGTTTAGAAACCGAAGGCACTATCTTCTATTGTCCACGTAGCAATCTATTCCTTATCAGGCTACTTTGGAGAGCATACAGATAATTATGTTTATAAAATCGTTTTTTCATTAAAATAAAAATTGTGTGTTTTCTTTCACTTTGCGGTAAATAATGCATGGATCTTAAAAATTTACGTCTTCTATCATCATTAACGTAACGCAAAAGTAATGCACGTACGAAGATTACGAGAGTCGGATATAAATACAGAATAAAGAGCAGTCTGTATAAAGAAGACTGAACAAAGACGAGATGAATTTGCTTAGTACAAAGACCATTATTCTTTGAGTTTTGAGAACGCATTAACTTCCATTGTAATTAAGTCTCATCGTCATTTCTAAAAATATTTACAACACAAAGACCAATCTGATTTGATTATTACGATTTTGGATGATTCTACCATCTCAGTAATGTAATATAATCTATTTTGTAATTATTTTTTCACCTATTAAACTGAGACGTCTTATTCTTACTACTATTCCAAATACTGGAGAATTCTGTCATTGAAATTTTTTTACGAGTCGGAAATTTTGTTTACCCTTTTCTTATCTTTTATTTATTAGGTGCCATCGCTTGACGATCTTAGTGATATCAACAAGCTTATATATTAGCCGGCACGCATATTGATTGAACTTGCCTCATAAATTTCACATAAATTAAAGTTCAGAAATTTCCGTTGCACGTGTATAATATACTTTTCGGTGTATATTTTTATTCTTTACACGTTTGACAAAAATAATAATACGTGAGCATATTTTATTATATTTATTTTAAGAATGAAAAAAATTTTGCCACGGTCAACTGGAACATGTATCAATGGAATTTTCGATGAAATTGAGTTTATATTTATCAAATGTAAAATAATTATATTTTATTTGTAAAACGGTGTTTCAAACTCAAACTTAATAATGAATACGGATTTTTGCTGGTTCGATAATGATATATGGAATTTTTACATTCTTCTATCAATCTCTATTGCAAACAATATAAATACCGGTACAAAGTGGTAAGCATGATTGTTTGTACAGGTAAATGGGTAATCATTTTCCACGATGCACTCCGAAATAAAATTTCGCTTGATACCTTTCCAAAATAAACAATTTTAGTGCGTATGTAAACGGAACTGTGGCATATAAAATTTAAAAAAAATTAATAAAGCCATCTTGACATCAATTTACATCTTATCGAACGTCAAATAACAAGCCAAGCAAATATTTGTCTTAGCTAACGTCCAAAACGAAACGCAAAAAAAAATCCCAAGCTATTATACAACTCGAAGTCACAAGTGAAAAAGCTCTCCCAAAGACGGGCATAAAATTTTTAATCGACGAGCGAGAGGCAATGTCAGTGTCATTCAACGAAATGCCACGCCAGACTTTTTTTTCTTTCGTGCGACAAAGCAAGCTCAACTCATATATACGTATATCTTTGCGCACGTGTCGCACAATTACGGACCATCGTCTATATAATACTACTCCGCCTGCTGCTGCTCGCGTTTATATTTAAAACAGTGCGAGGGCAGCTGTTTTTTTCTCTCTTTTTAATTGCTCCCTCTCTCTCTGCGAGCGACTGTTTGTTTGGGAACTGTCTCGCTTTGTAATGCGGAGGCCTCGCACGTTTTTTCTCAACTAGTTCAACGACATCGAATGAATTTTTCGTAGGCAGACTAATCTATTATTCAGCGAGTTGCGGCGGTCGCGTAATTGCGTCGCAACAGACTTCTTTTTTTTTTTTTTTTCATTCGAATAGTCGAGTATTCTATCGCTAATATGCGACAGATGAATTGTTCGATAATTGTTTTCGAACGAGCATGTCGAAAAACGATTAGTACACTCGAAGATTAACGACTACGAATCAAAATCGTTTCAATAACTCGTTTTTAAATATCCCGTCGACTATTTTGAATGTCACGTATAGAGAACGATATTATTATTTTTCCGCAGAGCTTTTGCATGATGATAAACACGAACGCGATTGATAGTTCCATCACGAAAAGAAGAAATAATAAATAATAAAAGTAGCATGCATGCGATAGTCGCGTACAAGTAAAAAAAAAGAAGAAGAATTTTCAAACAGCCGTCAACAAGGTGCATACATAAACAGCGCGAAATATAGCTTGCGGGTAAAAACTTGCGCAAGTCACTTTCACATGTAGCTCGGCGCGATATTCACATGCAAAGTCAATTTTCTCGGTAAAGGTTGTCACGAATGACCGAGAGAGGAAGAAAGAAATCGATGACCTTTATAGCTTTCTTCGAGTCATCATTTTTACTCTCGTTTACTATCTCTCGTACACACGCTTCGTTCTTGTACATTATCTCTCACGCGGACGCGCGAGCGATTAGAGAATTACGTTACAAAAATGTGAGAAAAACTCACCCAACGAATCCAGCCTCAACGGCACTTTCGACATTGGTCGTCCACTTTCGCAATCGTCGTCTTTCATATTATTTTTTTTTTTCTTTTCCAAAACGCCAACGATCAAAACACAATAGCGACGAACAGCAACAACGTAGCGTTCTGTCAACTGACTTTGAACATTTCTCTCTCCGCGGTATACCGCGGTTCCGCAGAGATACGCGCTTTCGAAGCTCACGCTTAAAACTGGTTATATTCCGCCGCGGCGCGTGGTGTATTCAAATAAACGAGCGAGAGAGAGAGAGAGACGATCGCCGCCGCGTAGGAGAGTTCTGACGAGCTTCCTTCTTCTTCTTCAAGATCGAAACGCTTATCGGGCGGTATACTGTCCACGCAACACGACAAATCATACACAGAAGCTATCTGATCGGCGGCTGCTAACTGACTAGCATACGTGGACACCACAATCTGTCCCTATCTATTTGTTGCTTATCTCCCTTTTATTTCTCGATGCGGTGATTCGTTTTGTTTGCTTCGAGCTTTGCTCCGTGGGTTTTTTTATTTTCAGCGAATTTTCGAGTTTATTAACCGCAATTAATCGTTAACTTTACTCGTAATAACTATATCTATAGACGTTTTTACGATTCCTTCGCATTTCTCATATATATATTCGCGTGCATGAGGTAATGAAGATTATAGTTGTAAAGTGTGCGCTCTGGCTTACATTTGATAAAGACGATAATGCCTGTGTCAATGCAAAACAGCCTTTCCGAGAATTTGAGTGTAAATAAAATCGAAGGTGCAAAAACAAAAGTTTCGTGTAATTTAAAAACGCAAAGTATATTCCTTAAAATCGAACATTTAATGACGATTATCATTCGATTTACATGATATATGTACAGTTGAATTACATAGCTAATCTAAATTATCTTCTTTCTTTTTGTGGTTTTCTTTTGGAGTCACCTGTTTCACCACGTCTTCTTTTGTTCAAAGGATTTCGCGGATCGTAAATCTCAAACCAATCGTCACTTTTTGTGTTGGCATCTTTAGCTAATATTGGAGCTTTGTCTTCGCATTTGAATCTATTTCCCATCCAAGTATCATCTTTCTCATCATCGTCGTCGTCATTTTTGGCTTCTTTGATATTCGGTGCTGGTTTATCATCATCATCATCATCATCCATGCACTTTTCTCTAACAGAGCTCATTTTGCTTTTGAATTTACTCAGAAAATTCATGGTAAACTTTTCTCGCTCAACACCTAGAAATTGAAAAAAGTGTAAATTTGTAACCGCAGTCCATTATTCAATTACAATGCTTTTTTGAATTTTACCTTTTTTCGGCATCTTTGCTGTTTCTTTTTTGTACACTTCTTGAGTATCATAAAATTCCTTGACAAGTTCCGAAGTTATTTCTTTCTTTTTCTGTTCTTCTTCTTTAATCTTATCGTCTTCTGCTTTCTTATTTCGATCGTCTCTTATTTCTCGTTGGAGATTGCGTATTTCTTTTTTTATTTCTTCCCTGTAAACCAATCATATTGGAAAAAAAAATTTATCAAAAGTATACATTAGAACGAACTTGTCTACTTACGTTTGTCTCTTTCTTTCATCTATTCTGTCTTTTCCAACATAGTATTCTTCGTCTGACTCATTGTTATCAATTTCTTTGGCAGGAATCTTTTTTGAACTTTTTAATTTATTTCGTACCCTTTCTGTCATTTCTCTGAAAAAATACAAGTTCCATTGAGTACAGGGTAAAGTGATGCGTTTGATTCTGTACTTACAATTTTTCTTTTTCTTTTTGAGATTTTTCTTCTGGAATTATAGAGCCATCATCACTATCTGAGTCACTTTCTTCATTCTTCTTCTTTTTTTTAGATGGTGGTTCCTCAGAGCTAATTACCGATTCAGAACTCAATTTAGGATCTGACAAGTTATCATGAGCTGATTTACTTTTATTTCCAAATTTTTTAGTTATAACGGTTGTTTCTTCTTCATCATCTTCAGCTTCCTCCCCAAATGATAATAGCTTGAAGTCTCTGTTGAACATTAATAATTGTTAGTTTTATAAAATTTTATAAAAAATAAAAGATTCTATTTTTACATACTTTACTCCTTTTTTATCTTTTTTACTTTTTTTCTTTTCATTCTCTTCATCGGCTTTTGATTTGGGTACTGTTCTTGGTGCAATGTCCTCAAAAGGGTTATTTAAAACTTCAGTTTTAAGTATTTTTTGAGCAAAAACAGGCCTATCATTCTCATCAACTAAGGCATCTTCCAACTTGATTACATTGTATATTGTGTCTCCAGCTACTTTTCCAAATATTGTGTGCTTATTTTGCAATTCAGGAGTAGCGGCAAGTGTGAAGAAAAATTGAGATCCATTATCATTTTTTCCAGCATTGGCCATGGCCAGTAAACCTCTCCGACAGAACCGCAATCTTGTGTGGAATTCATCCTGATATCAAAGTACATATCAAAGTTCATGCCTTTAACAGAATTTACACGACTTAAAAATCTTTACGTACTTTGAATGGTTCTCCATATATACTCTCACCACCTTCTCCAGTACCCGTAGGATCTCCACCTTGTATAATGAACCCTTTGACAACACGATGAAATATTGTATTATCATAATATCCTTCCATACAGAGCTGGATAAAGTTTCTACATGCTTTTGGAGCTTCTTTGGTCCACAACTCCAAATCTATATCACCAGCAGTTGTTTTAATCACAACCTATCAAAGAAAATTAAATTATTTAGATTGTAAAATTAAAAATTTTGATTTTTATTAATCTGCGAATACTGATTTAAATTATTTCTTTACCTTCCCAGAAGTGGGTGGCTCCTGTATGTAAATGTTACTCATTTTTTACTTTGTTGGTAAACAGTAAATATAACCTAAAAAAAGTAGTCTTTTCCTTTTTTTAATTTCTTTTTCTTCTTTTTCAAACTAGCACTAGCATGTTGAACAATAACAATGTACTTGCTCCGTAATATTTAATGATAATAATTACGAGTTTAAAAATCTGTAAATACGATTTGTACAATAATTAGTTGTAAGTTGTAATATATATGCAGCTGCAGTCAGTCAGCAGTAGTGTTTTCTCATTTCTGTTTATGGCCGCACACGTACCAGGAGTCGCACACACTGACGCGCGCGCACACACACACACATAAGGCATATACATATTATGCTCCTAGTCACGCAGTGTTTGCCTACAATGCCACTGGCTGCACAATATTAGGGGGACTTTACTCTTCATTCAATTTACTGGTTTCCTTGGATACAGACAAAACTTCGTAGATTTCCGTTTCTCTGATTTTCACCATCTTACGCTAGAAAGAAAGTCGTGTTCAGTGTGTTCGCGCGAAGATGTCGGAAAAACTCGAGTTTTACAAACTTATCAACGACAAAACAAAAGTGCCTCATATGACGCCAATGCCGAATCTTGAATTAACCAATGTGGAGTTTAAAAAAAGTAGGGCTTATCAGAAATTTCGCTCGACCGCGGAAAAGATCAGCAAGTCTCGACAATCGAATAACAAAGTGAAACCGGTGGTGGTGGTGGATAATAACGCGAAAACGAAGGATAAATGGAAACACAGTGTTAATTTGGTTACACAGTCATTTCACACCGAGCAACTTGTTATATTAGCGCGTACAATCAGTAAACAAAGTCTTCAGCTAGAGTGGGAAATTAAAATTTACAATTTGATTCCTGAAAAGGTACGGATGAATCATAAAAAATTTATAGAAGCTTTGATGAAAGAAGTGAGGCAATGTTTTCAAGATGTAATGCAACGTTTCAATATAAAAAGAATAGTTAACATGAGAGATGAAGATTCCGATGAGCAAATTTCAACGTACTATTGTTTTCCGACGAATTTGAGCGAAGAGATTGCAAGTGATCGCAAAGAATTCGAAAGAAATCGCGCAGAATTCGAAGAGAATCTTTTTCTAAATCATCGTCTGATCGGTGTTGTTTTTAATAAGTATTATTTGAATGAAATCAGTAAAGTACAAATTTTTGGCGAGTGTTTGATAGACTTTGGTGATTATAAAAAAAGTGAACCACTTCTCATGTCCGAGTTGATAGCGAAAATAAAGTACGATTTGAAACAAAGTTGTAACAAGCATTTACAGTGTTATAAAAGAACAGTGGAGATCATCAGACGCTATGAAAATGAACCCATAAAATTTATGAAAAATAGAAAGCGCCTGAAAAGTGACCTTGAAATTATTCAAGAATTGAAAATTTTGGAAATCGATGGAAAACTGCCGAAAATATTGCACTGCGCCGAACACTTTATGATACGACAAATTCTAAAGTTTATAAAGAACAGTATTAAAAATCTCATTGAAACTGTCAAAGATTCGGGGACTTGTGCACAACTAAAATTACAACTGATCTGTAGAAATAATGCTTTAGTGTTGGATCCAAGCGTCGATACGATATTTGCAAGCTTTCATGGGATAATCGATGATATAATGAACGTAGTGCGAAACTTTATGCTATCGGATAAACAATCGGATGAAGATAAAAAATTTATATCGAAATCGAGGGAAGGAAAAAAACATTTTCAACAACAAACGACAAAAGTAAAGAAATCCAACCCATTCGTCAGAATCGAAGTACCAGAATGGTTTTTAGAGAAAGCTCATAACGATTTACAACAAGTGCTTGAAAGAAGTTTTAAACCGCTGCGCGAACATTACGAATTAGTTTGTGAACGTTTTAACATGTTGTGCTCCACTGTCACGAAGAAACAAACGGAACGATTAATTGCAAAAAAGAAGAATTTTGAAATTTACTGCACTGAAGTAAACAAATTTAATGCTTACTTGGCAGAAATAAAGGCTATGGTAGGAAACGTCTATTATACTTTTGGAGTGCTCAATCAAACTCCTGCAATCAATGATTTGAAACACTGTACATCAGAAATTATAGACATGCTTATCAATGAACTTGTAGATAATCATCAAGAACTGAACTTTTCTATATGTACAGCATTTGAAACTCTCGAAGATCGAGCTCTCTCAATACCGGATGACACCAAATCATTGTTCGAGCTTACAGACTATGTATCTTATGCCTCAAAAGTATTAGTCAAAGATTTAGAAAAGAAAATCCAAACATCAGTATTAATGTTGACGTCTTTAATCAACATTGCTCTACTTTCCGATGAGCACATAGAATTAAACAAATGTACAATCAATTGGTTGGAATTGATCAAGCCAGTTTTCAGTCAACATAACATTTTTTGCGAAGCGAAAAAAGGCGAATTGGAAGACGAGCTTCAGAGAAAGATAAATGTACTGAATGCTGATATCGACGCAATTTTCCCCGAATTGGTAATTATCAATGATATGGACGATACGAAAAGAGTATTCGAATATCGGGAATTTCTTGCTGCCATCTTGATGAAAATTTATCAAATAGACAATCAAATAGAATCGATAAACTACGAAGAAAAGCTGTTTAAGTTTCCGGAAACCACGTTCCCTAAAGTTGATGAAATTAAAGAAGTAATGCATTCATTTTGCTCTTTAATTCACGTGATTTATCAGTGGCAAAAAGATTATGAAGTCTGGATGGATGGACCATTTGAGTATCTAGATGCCAATATTATAGAGACGAAAACAGCGGACTACTTTAATAAAATTACAGAAATGCACAAAACATACAAAGTTAAAATAAAGTCAGATTTAACTTCAAACAAGCCTTTCAAGTTTTTAGGAATCGTAGATGATCCAGATCCATTACAGCAGCCATCTCCTTTGAAACTTTGCTGGCAAGCATTGAGAGATTTGAATGAGTTCAAAAGGTATGTTTCTCTTGCTATATGCATGTGTAATCCTGCTTTAGAAAAGCGTCATTGGGATGAAATGTCATCTATCGCTGGTATAAATTTATTGCCCAATGCAGGAACTACTTTAAGGAAAATAATTGATTTTGATTTGTTGAATGATTTTGAAAAATACGAAGTCATAAGTATCGGAGCCAATAAAGAATTGGCACTCCAAAAAAAGTTGAACGATATGGTTGAGGAATGGAAAGTTATAATTTTTTCAATATCGATAGACGATATCACAGAGAAAGCTATTTTTACTGATAAAGATCAAATAGATACTCTTCTCGAGGAACAATTTGTAAAAATTTCAAAAATGCGTGCATCACATTTCATTACTCCTATTGAATCCAAAATTGTGGACTTTTACAATAAACTTTGTTGTGTTCGTGAAACGATTGAATGCTGGAATTGTGTTCAGAAGCAGTGTGAGAATTTGAATTTATTTTTTTCGAGCGAAACCGTGCAAAATCATTTGGAAAAAGAGGTAAACTTGTACGCTTCGTTAGAGCAAATTCTAAAATCGATTGAAGAATCATTTAATGCCAATCCAACTTTTCATTGTGTCACTAGAAACTCGAGTGTTTTAGATAAGTTAAAAAAAGGCAAATACGCTCTAGAACTTATGAGTTCAAAAATGCATGATTATTTGGATAAGTTAAGACTTTCGTTTACAAGGTTATTCTTTTTATCGGATGATGAAGTTATACAACTTTTATTCGTGTGCCAAAATCTTACTCATAGTAAATTACATTTGCGAAAGTGTTTTCCTAATATAGTGCGGGTAAATATGGACCAAGATTTGAACATTACTTCGATTGTAGGCGATGACGGTGAAGAAGTGTTGCTGGAAAAAACTATTTCATTAACGTCAGAAAATATAACGGATTGGCTTTTAAATATCAAAACTGAAGTTACGAATGTGATAAAATGTAAACTAAGTAGTTCGCTGTATAATTTCACAAACGAACTGTCAATTCAATGGATATCGCAAACTCCTGCTATGGTCATTTACTGCATTTGGCAAATTTATTGGACTACGCAAGTTCACCGGTGTTTTAATGAAGCGAACATGGAATTTATGAAAGCAAAAATTAAAATGTTTAAAAGCGATGCACAAGAACTTTTAAAATCTACTTTATGTAAAAGGGATAGAGAAATTATTACCTCGTTGCTTATTCTTTTCATACATCAAGAAGAAGTGGTTGGCTTGCTTATTGATAAAAAAATTTATGATGCGAGTGATTTCGATTGGAAAGCTCAGGTACGTTATTACTATTGTAGTATCAATGATGAAGATGAATGCGACAATGGCGATGACGAAAATGTTGTAAAAGTTGAAATAATTAACAGTCGAATCAATTATGCTTTTGAATACTATAGCAGTAGCCAGCGCATATCAGTTAATACACCGCTCACTGCAAGATGTTACAGAAATTTAATGGAAGCTTATCATTATAATTATTTCGGCGCTATAGCAGGTTTTTCATGCGTTGGAAAAACTGAAACAATCACGAATCTAGCCAGAATTCTTGCTGCACCTTTTTTCATGTTTTCTGGCGAAGATCGATTAAATTATAACTACATATGTAATGTATTTAGAGGACTTGTTAGTTTCGAGGCCTGGGTGTTTGTGAAAAATTTTACAAGAATAGAAGAAGAAATACTTTCTGTGATTGCCCAGTATATCTTTCGAATTTCTCAATCAAAAAGTATGAAGCTGAATACTATAAATATTGAAGGAACTCAACTACCTTTCAATTCAAATTGTTACTTGACTTTCAGTATTAATCCTTCGTCATCAAAATTATCCCCCCTACCCGATAATTTAAAAATTCACTTTAGAACAGTGTCTTTTATGAATCCTGATCTCAAAAAAATTTGCCAAGTTGAATTATTTGCTGCAGGTTTTCAAGATGCAGAAAATTTAGCAATTTTATTGGTCGAAGTGTACAGGCTTTGCAGCGAGCAGCTCTCTTTCGAAAAGAAATATAATTTTAAACTAAGCAACTTGAAATCAATCGTTAAAACAGTCGCCAAGTTGAAATTCGTTTACCCAGAAGAAGAAGAAAAAATTATAATCTTAAGAGTGTTAGTAGATATGAACATTTCACAATTTATCGGTGAAGATATTACTATTTTTGAAAATATTTTAGAACAATGTTTTCCAGGCGTCTTATTACCGCCTACAAATCATGATCATCTTTTAGAAACAGTAAAAAGTATTTGTGCAGCACAACAGCTAAGTGTAAATTCTGCGTTAGAACTAAAAGTTATTCAACTGTATGAAATGATACACTTGAAGCAAGCAATTATTCTTGTAGGAGAGCCTTATAGCGGTAAATCGACTATTTTACATATTTTAATGGAATCATTATTGTGTATGAGTGAACAAGACAATCAAAATAACGTTAAAATAAACTGCGAAGTAATTAATCCTGGCGCTTTAGATATCGATAGGATGTACGGATTCATTGATGAAGCTACCGGTAAATGGTATGATGGAATATGTTCCGATGTCCTTCGACGTTTCAAAGAAAACGATGAACAAAACTGGTTAATATTCGATAGTAATATGCATGTGTCATGGATAGAAAAGTTAGAAACCGTTTTGGATGAAAGCAAGACATTATATTTAACTTCTAGTGAAAGAATAATGCTAAACAGTAAAACAAAAATATTTTTCGAGACGGAAAATTTGGAGAATGTATCTCCTGCGACAGTATCGCGATGTGGAATAATTTATTTCGATCTACAAAAATTGGGTTGGAGGCCTTTCATCTTGGCTGATTTGGTAAACATAGAATACTTTCATGGTTATCATCAATTTATATACAAGTTATTTGACTGGTCGATAGATCCATGTTTAGAATTTATACGTAAAAATTGTACAAGTAACTTGGTCCTGACCGATATGCACCTTGTCATTTCGACGTTAGATTTGTTTAAAATGTACATGAATTGTGCTATCGAAGAGCATGCAGAAAGAAAAGAAAAAGACAACAAAGATCATGTAGCCATTTGGTCTCAAGCAGCAATAATAATGGCCACACTTTGGACCTTGACGGGAAACTTGGACTACAATTCGAGAGAAAAGTTTGAAGAGTTTTACCTGTCTTTATGGAATAATACAAATGAGAATTATCCTCGTCCAGGTGAAATCAAACAATTTGAAATTTCATTGCCTAATGAAGGTAAATTATACGACAATATTTATATATTCAAAGGATCAGGGCATTGGAAACATTGCGGAGAAATTGTGAAAACGGAAAAAATAAAGGAAGAAAATTTACACTTTCAAGATGCTTACATTCCTACAGCAGAAAGTGTGAAACTAACAGCATTATTAAGTCTACATGTAAAATATCGAAGACCATTCTTACTAATTGGTGAAAGCTCTTGTGGAAAAACATGTTTTGTACAAGAATTCCTCGCTAATCTACCCAGATCCGAATATATCACCAACTATTTTTACTTCAACTCTAATGCAACGACGAGGGACTCACAAAAATTGATTCTCGGCAAACTCAATAAAATAAAGCAGTACAATTATGGACCTTCAAAGAAGAGGTATTGCATTAATTTCGTTGACGATTTGAATGCAGTTTCGAATAAAAAAGGTACGAACTCTACATTAGAATTAATGCGACAACACGTAGATTATGGTTTTTGGTATGATTTAAAGGATACCAACAAAATAAATGTATCAGATACAATGTTTGCTGGAATGTTTAGTACGGGACGAGACGTGACAAATGTTTGTCCAAGATTTTTAAGACACTTTAATATTTTGGCCATGTACGACCAATCAAAAGATAATATGTTTCGAATTTTTTCAAACACACTTTTGATTGACTTGAAAAAAAATTCGTTCACGGTTGATGTTCAAAGCAGCGTGAACAGCATCGTAAACGCCACGGTAGAAATGTACTTGGCTACTGTGCAAAAGCTTAAACCATCCCCGCTGAAAATTCTTTATCGTTTTAGTTTGCGAGACGTTCAACGAATTGTCAAGGGTTGCAGTTTGATACAAAAAGAATCAGTAGAAACTAAAATAACTTTTATTCGTTTATGGGCTCATGAAACCTATCGAGTATTAGGTGATAGAATTACAAACGAAGAAGACAAGCAGTGGTTCTTTGTAAAAATGCGCGAAGTAATGAAATCGTGTTTCAAAGACCCTTTTGAATCAGTATTTGATCATTTGCCAAAATATGAGAACGAGTTGACAGTAGAAAGTTTTAACGATTTAGCGTTTGGTAATTTGATGGACCAAGATAGTAGTAAAAGAAAATATGAAGAAATCAGTACAAATGAGAGTTTCAAAAATAAGCTTTTGCAATACGTGAAGGAATATAATGAAACCAGCAAATTCAAAATTGATATTGTTCTCACATGCCACGTGCTTCAACACTTGATTAGGATATGTCGAATTTTGGCTACGCCAGGAGGCAGTTTGTTGATGATTAGTTCGAGCGGATCTGGTAGAAGGTCACTTACAAGGTTAGCTGCTTTTATTGAGCAACAAAAATTATTCAACCCGATAATGAATACTGATTATGACTATTCCACGTGGAAAGACGAACTCAAATCTATAATGATCGATTGTGGAACTAAAAAGGAAGATCACTCATTTTTTATGACCGATCGACAACTGAGGCCCGAGTTTATGCAAGATATCGATGATTTCCTGGCTCATAGTGAAATACCGGGATTATTTTCCAATGAAGAGAAGAGAATAATTATAAAAGAAGTCAGGCTCGATGCACAGAAAGGTAACAGAAATTTAGAGATAAATATGGCAAGTGTATTCTCTTATTTTCTAAATCAATGTAGGCAACGACTACATTTTGTTCTGAATATAAGTTCTCTGGGGAATACACTGCAGAAATATCTGCACCAATATCCATTCTTATTAGAACAATGTACCATCAATTGGTTTGACTATTGGTCGGAAAAAGCATTGGAACAAGTTTCATCTCACTACATGAAGGATGTCAATATTCAAGATTCTGTGAAATGTCAAATAACTCTTGCTAGTAAAAATTTTTACAACCACGTTAAAGACATGAGTTTGCAACACTACGAAGAAACGGGAAAGATGTTTTATGCGATGCCATCTTCATTTGCTCATACTGCCAAATTATACGCGAGCATCATTTCAAAAAAGCAAGAAGAAATTAAAACCACGAAGAGGAGGTACGTAGCTGGTTTGGAGAAATTGAAATTGGCAGCTTGCGAGGTTGCACAAATGAAGAATACTTTGACAAAGCTGAGGCCGCAGCTTGAAGCATCTGCTCGACAAACTGAAGCTACGATGAAAGAAATTGAAAATGAAAATATTAGCGTAGAAAAAGCTACCGTTCTTGTCAAACGAGACGAAGAAATAGCTAATAAAAAAGCTGAAATTGCTGGAATTTTGAAAGCCGAGTGCGAGGCTGAGCTTGCTGTTGCTATTCCAATTTTAGAAGACGCCCTTGCGGCTTTGAATACTTTAAAACCAACAGATATTACGCTGGTTAAAGCTATGAAAAATCCGCCAGATACGGTCAAATTGGTTATGGCTGCGGTTTGTGTTATGCTGAGTGTGGCTTCTGAACGAGTTGTAGATCCAATAACGGGACGAAAAAGCATGGATTTTTGGGGCCCGAGTAAGCGAGTTTTGGGTGACATGAATTTCTTGCAAAATTTGAAAGATTACGACAAAGACAATATTTCGCCGACAATCATCGCGACCATCAAAAAAACATACATGTCCGACAAGAACTTTATGCCGCAAATTGTTGCAAAAGCATCGAGTGCAGCCGAAGGCCTTTGCAAATGGGTCAGGGCAATGGTATCTTACGACGAAGTGGCAAAAGTAGTAGCTCCGAAAAAAGAAAAATTGGCAGCGGCTCAGAAAGAATGCGACGAAACCGAGGCGTTTTTGAATGCAAAGCGCAAAACATTGGCTGATTTGAATGCCAAATTGGCGGCGTTGAAGGGTACGCTGGAGGCGACGCTCTTGAAGAAATTGGAGCTGGAACGAGAAGTTGAAAATTGTACTGTAAAATTGAGAAAGGCGGAAGGACTCATTGCCAGTTTGGGCGGTGAAAAAACACGCTGGTCCGATTCAGCGGACAAACTTGGTGATCAATACGACAATCTATCTGGCGATGCACTTATATCCAGTGCCACGGTGATATACTTGTCGTCTTTGAGTCTTATTCATCGACAAAGGAATATTTTGAAGTGGAAAGAATATATGGCAAAGTTCGGCGTTCCGTGCTCCAAAGAATACGATTTTATTCAATTTTTGGGAGTCGAACTGACGATCAACACATGGCATCTTTGCGGTCTATCCAATAATGAATTCTCACTGCAAAATGCAATAATAATGGATACATCTCCTCGATGGTGTTTGTTTGTCGATCCACAAACTCAAGCATACGAATGGATCAAAAATATGGAAAAACCAAATAACGTACATGTACTGACGATGACTGATTCAAACTACATGAGTACCATCCGCAATTGCATGGGGATAGGTGAACCTGTTATACTCGAAAACTTGGACAAGCAACTGGACATCTCTCTCGACGCAATATTGAAGCAAGATATTTATCAAGTCTCTGAATCTTGGTACATCAATATTGGACAAGATACTATTCCATATAACACAAATTTTCGATTGTATCTAACAACGCGACATCACAAACATTGTTACTCGGCAGATGTGTTTAACAAAGTTACAATTATAGACTTTCTACTGCCCAGCGATGCGCTCAGAGATCGACTGTTGGATATCGTAATTTTCAGAGAAAGACCCGAACTTCAAGAGAAGTTTGAAAAAATTTTGGTGGAAAAAATCAACATTAAGCGGATCCTAAAACAGCAAGAAGATAATATTCTACACACTCTATCAGCTTCGACAACTAATATTCTAGAGGACGAAGGAGCGATAAGAACATTGGATAGTTCGAAAAGTCTTGCTATCGACCTGATGAAGCGTCACGCGGCTGCGAAGAAAACAAAAGAAGACATCGATCAATTCCGCGAGACGTACAGCCCTTATACTAAATATTGCGCCGACCTCTACAGCACATTGAACTTATTACCAAATTTGAATCACATGTATCGATTCTCGTTGTCGTGGTTCACGCAATTGTACATCAAGTCAATCGAGGCGTCTCACAAGAGTGGGATTCACAAAAAAAGAATAGACTATTTGAGGAATTCGTCTATTCAAAATCTTCATCACAGCGTTCACAATGCTCTTTTAGAAAAGCACAAGCTCATCTATTCATTTATTTTGAGTGCAAAAACTCTCCTGGACACGGAGAAAATAACCGAACAAGAGTTCAACATTTTCATGAGCATAGGCGAAAAAAGCTCCAACAAATTCGAAGTGGAGCCTAATCCAGCTTCGCCGTGGTTACCGGACGAATCGTGGAGAGAAATTTGTAAAATCAGCTTGACTAACAACGCAAACTCATTGACGGCGTTTCACGGTCTGACGCATAGTTTTGCATCCAATAATACGAAATGGAAGAGAAACTATACTTCTGGAAAAGCCGACTGTTCGCTACCACCACCGTGGGATAACAAGCTGACGCCGTTTCAAAAATTGATTTTAATTCGAATTTTGTGGCCGGACAAAATCATAACCAAAGTAACCGAGTTTGTAGTTTCCGTAATGGGAAGTAGTAACAACATAGCACTCTGCAATATCACTCGTCCATACCAAGAATCTACCTGCCTCGTTCCTCTGATATTCATCTTACCAAGTTACTCTTCACCTTTCGCCATTGTTAACAAATTCGCAAAAATTTCAGGATACTCGACGAAGCTACACTCGCTCTCGTTGGGTCCGTCGCAAGGCCAGAAAGCGGAATTACTCATTGAGATCGCACGAAAAAACGGCGAATGGGTATTTTTGCACAACTGCCATCTGGCGCTACCGTGGATGGCAAAACTCGAAAAGATGTGTGAAAATTTCGATATAACTAACACGTCGTTGGGCTTTCGATTGTGGATGACCACGCAGTCGAGCGACGAGTTCCCGATAGGACTTCTGCAGAACAGTATTAAAATTGCGTTCGATTCGCCGCAAGATGTCAAGCAAACTTTGACGTGGACGTACAAATCCGAGCCAGTCAAAGACAGAGAATTCTTCGAAGGATGTCCTGGCAAAGACAAAGCGTTTTCGCGACTTTTGTACGGGTTTTGTCTCTTTCACGCTGTAATCAGGGAGAGAAGACACTTCGGCATTCAAAGTTGGAATTTTCAGTATGATTTCGAAGAATCGGATTTACACATGTCAATTATTCAATTGCAAAATTGGGTAAGCCAATGTGAAAAAGTTCCTTACAAAGCTTTAACGTACTTTTTAAGCGAATGCAATTACGGTGGTAAAATAATGAATGCTCAGGACAAGGTTTTCTTAGACAGCCTTGTCACGGAATATTGCAACAGTAAAGTAGTCTATGATTTGAATTATGATTTTGATACTATGCATAAATACAAATTACCCAAGAGAATTGAATATAAAGACTATATAACGCAAATCAAAAATATTGACGACACATCACCAACCGATTTTTATCGCGATGAAAACGTAGCGTTAATTAAAAATAGCAACAGAGTCGAGGATTTTCTGAATTCACTGTCATGCTTAAATGAAACAGCTGTGATTCACGATATTGAAATCAAAAGCAATCAAGTGCAGTCAATAATTTTTCAAACTTTGGAAAAACTACCTAGTGGATTCAATTTAGAGCAAGTACAACAGAAATATAAAGTAACAAAGTTAGAGCCGTTAAATTACGTACTTTTAGAGGAAATTAATTATTACAATAAGTATTTAAGTACAATAAGGAGTTCGTTAGTTGAACTGAAGAAAGCTTACGATGGATATATGCCTTGGACATTGGAGTTGGAAAACCTAGCGGAAGAGATATTTGAACAACAGGTACCCAGTTCGTGGAAATTAGATGTAACTTTTTGCACAACAAAATTACCGAAATTCATATTGAATTTGTTGGAGCGTGTTAAATTTATGAACAATTGGATCGACAATGGGCATCCACAGTATTATTGGTTTGGGGGGCTGATATCTTGCAAAAGATTACTTTCCACTTTGAAAATGACTTTTGCAAGGAAAAAACAAGTTCCTATGAGCCAAGTGGCTTTTGAATTTAGCGTATTAGACAGAAGAAGCCCCAGCAATAGTTTCGATGTACCTGATAATTGTATATATGTTTATGGTCTATACTTGGTAGGGGCAAAATGGAACGACCAAACTAAATCTCTCAGCAGTTCTGATACAAACAATTTTTATAACGAAATGCCTGTTGTATCTTTTGCATTGACACTGAAAAACGTGACAACTAGCTCATTATCTTCCAACTCTGCAATTTATTATAAATGTCCTCTATATGTTACATCAACTTTACACAATAGTCCATGCAGTTCCGAAACTTTACAAGATAACTTTATTCTGTCGGTAGATTTAAGAACGGATGTCAATCCAAGAACGTGGACTAAGCGTGGTACAGCATTATATTGTCAAGTAGAATAAATAGTGTTACGAGACAGTTAAACATAAAAAAAAACTTGTTGCGTGTATTGTAGAACTTGAATAAAGATGTGTTAAAAGTATAGTTAAATAAAGTTTATTTAATTACTAACCCAACAATCCATAACTTAATTCCGTTCAACTAGATTTTCAAATTATTTCTTCTTTTTTACGTTTCACTTTATTTATGTATGTTCATTCAACACAATAAAATATTTTTTCATGATCAAGCTTAGAGTGTGAGTTCAAGTGTGAGCGATTTTTCAAAATAGATTTACCACATTCTTGTCATGTGGATTGACTGCATCGTTCGTAGACGTTTATTTCTCATGATTTTACTCAATTTTATCGCTCTATTTCGACAAAAGTACATACATATAGAGTTATTCAAAAATTCTTGATAATGCGCATCAATTTTATTTTATTTTTCATTCGAATTTCGAATAAGTAATATTTTTCTGACTCATTTTTTTTTCTAATGATTTTTTTTAAATATCGTTGTAAAGTGGGACATAACACGGAAAATTTCAAGTATTTTATTTGATTTTTTATATTTTTTAATCGTGAGTTTATGACACGAATTTAATAAAAAAAAATAATTAAACTTTTCCACGAAAATAAAGGAAATAGAAGTTCACGCCGCGCGCGCAATTTCATTCAAAATGATTGCTGACAACTGCACGGGCCAAATTTACGTCAAAAAAGCAGTTCTACCAACACTGAAAATCCACCTGATGACAAACGACAAATTGAAAGAATCATAATTGATCATAATCACAAAGAAAGCGAAGGAATCCACAAGGAATTGACAACCGATTAATGTCTAATTTTGTTTAAAGTTCGAGATTTATAAATATTTATATCTAGTTAGATAAAAATGGCAGATCACGATGAAATGATCGCCCACTTTAAGGATGTTACGGGAGTTGACGACGACAGAGCTCGATTTTTCTTGGAATCCTCAGCTTGGCAAATCGATGTAAGACCTATTAATTTTTCATTTTTGTCTAATCATCATTTGTAAACTATATTTGTTCGATTCACTTGAAAGGTTACCGGCTTACACACGCGATAAACAAAATTCATTATAACCTTACCTTAATTAGAATAGTCTTTGAGTATGAAATCACTGTAGACTGAGCAAGATCGTATTTTATTGAGAAACATTGTGCAAACAACGAATATCTATAAGTCTGATGAACTATGTATGTCCTATAGGTCGCTCTCGCCGGTTTCTTCGAGAATGATTCAGATCCGATCCATTTGCCACCCGAGCGAGTCGCACAAAGGGACCCAGAGGAAAATTTGTACGAGGATTCGGGCGACTTAACAGCTAGACGACAAGCATCAACCCCAGCAGAGATGAAGAGCTCCAAATCTTCCAAGTCAAAACCGAAGAAAAAGTCAAACTTTGGTACCATTAAAGATTTTCAAGATCAAGACAGCAGCTCAGAGGAGGAAGAAGGACAGGCTTTCTACGCTGGTGGATCTGAAACGAGTGGGCAGCAAATTATAGGACCTGGTAAAAAGAATGATATTGTTACGGATATGTTCAAAGCTTGTCAAAGTCAATCGGTAGCTGGTGAGTCAAGCAGGCCAAGTACTCATAATAGACCAAACACATTTGTGGGCACTGGATATAAGCTAGGAATGACAAGTGATGATACTGAAGGTACGTTTGCATGCTTGTCACTTGATATAAATAGTAATTTCATAAACTTGAGTAACCACTTGAAAGTTTGGATGAACTTGGTGAATGTCTTTAATTATTAAAATAAATATTGTATTGATAAATTTGTTTGCAGTCGTATCACCTTCACCATCTGGAAGAAGAGCATCGACTGGACTTATTACGTTGAGAATGTGGCAGAATGGCTTTACTATTAATGATAGAGAAATTCGACCATACAATGATCCAGCTAATAGAGATTTCCTTGAGTCAATTAAGAGGGGTGAAATACCAATGGAAATTCGTCAAGAAGTACAAGGAGGTGAAGTTCGTTTAGATATGGAAGACCATCGTCATGAAGAGTATGTTCCTCCAAAGAATAAAGTCAAAGCCTTCGCTGGTAAAGGTCAAATGCTTGGAAGGTAATATATGCTTTTTTATTATTAACTTTTAATTTTGCATTTTTAAATAACGTATGGTTTTTTTGCAGCCCTTCTCCAGCTACAGTAGGAATGACAGTGCCAACTGATCCAGCTGACCAAGCTGCCAATGAAGCATTAGCTAGAAATCAACTAAATCTTAATACAGAGCAACCAGTAACCACCATTCAAATTAGATTAGCAGATGGTAGTAACGTGAGAGTTCAATTTAATCTGACACATACAATTGGAGATATCAGGAGATACATCACAACGTATCCTTTTCATTGTTGAATTATTATTACTTATTCATATACTATGTATTTTGTAAAATGCTTCCAATTTCCTTAACTAATTTCTGATAGTATGCGACCACAATACGCACTCAGGGAATATGCTTTACAAACAACTTTTCCTACTAAAGAGCTTATAGAAGAACATAAAACTATTGAGGAAGCAAATCTTCAAAACTCCGCAATAATGCAACGACTGAAATAACTAATGTATAAATAACTAGTTGCTTTATTACTAATTTGAATAAAATCTTTATTACAATTTCACTAAATAATTCCTTTGAAATAAAGTTTTTACAAATTTAATTGTACATACATCAGTAATTGATTAATCATTTACAAATAATAATTTCAGTTATTATTGGATGTTTACTAGGACAACTTTACATTAGAGCTAATTTGTAGCTATGACATCCATCCAAGCAAGAAAACGAATAGAAAACATTTATTATTATTCCATTGAACTATATGAAAAGTTTACGTTATTACTACATAATGACTATTTACATGTACTGCACTTTGATGCAGATTTGAAATTTGTGTTCCAATCAAACATGCTGTTGGTAATTGTAGAGTATGAGGATAAAATATTCAATTATACATCTTACCAATCAATAAATTTTTATAAAAATGTACAAACACTCAATGTGAAAGATATAATTAACAATGGCAGTCCTTATTTTGATAAAAAATGGTTGCTTAAATTTAATAATCTGAGATTTAGTGGTTTTTCAAATCAGATTTGAAAGCTTTGTTGCTAGTGAAATTTCAATTTTTAGACAAGCACATAATGTTAACGTTAACAGTCTTCTATATGATATCACTACAGTCTGTTATAATCTCATCACTATTTTGTGACTGCGATCAAGAAATTGAATGATAGTAAATTGTAAACATGTTTATCACATTTTAAATGATGGTCCTTACAATTTGAAAACTCTTAAAGCTATTAATGGCAAAAATTATAGCTATTATTCAACATCAAACATTTTTCCTGTTATGAATCTCCTGAAAATTGGTGAATTTTGCAAATCTCCAGCAAATCTCAATATCGATTTTTCATATTTGTTCGATTCCGCGTTATTGACATTATAATCATTACAAGACACATAACGATTGGCAACAATCAGATTTGCTGCTGCTTTCAGTGTCTGGACGTGTTTTACATTGACTGATTCGTGTGGCTTATAAATGTACATAGCATTAGCATCAAGTGCATTTGGTGAGGTGTATATCTTTTTAAGAATTATTGGAGTAGAGTTGGTTGATCTTTTATCATCCTTTTGTTGAGTGCAAAATGTTTGAGTTTGAATGACATAACGATTTCCAAACATTTTAGTTCTTTCAAAGTCTATTAACAAATCTGAAACAGCATGGTGATATTTCAAAACAATATACTCTTCCCATGATACTGTAGCAGCATACATAACTTTGTTAAATGTGCGATATAAACAATCAGTTTCAATAATATTCTTTATCACATTTGAATGGATCTCTCTTATTGGAAAATTCCATGGTATTACTTCATAAGTGAAATTCCACTGAGGGTTTGAATCTTGTGCCATATTTTTTAGTGCTTTATGAAATACATTTGGTATACCATAATCATAAATCACAAAATGATTCATCCCAACCAACTCATGAAAGTTGAGAAAACTTATCATGTCAGCTCGAGACATTGGCATATTTAATGGTGGAGCAACACACAGTGCACTACCATTATAATTCAATGATTTTGGTTGATTTTTCACTGGTAATATTGGACTGTTCGAATTGAATAAAACTTGATCTCTCGGCTGGTATGTCACACCAACAGGAGTCATAGGTTCAGTATATTCACAAATTAAGATATATCCTCTGTAAGCAGTGCGACCTGGAATATCACTTGTATTTCCTAATATAGTGAAAGAAAATATTCCAGGAATTGGAGTCAATAAATCATCAAAAAATATGTTGCAATCCAGATTTGGGTTATTCAGCTTTCCATAACTGATAGTTTGGACTTTCCTATTGTTTGTTATGTACGATGAATAGACAAATAAATCATCGTCCAGTCTTTGCCAAGCAGATAGAGGTTCATTTAAACCTACTTGAATTTTTTTAGCTTCAGAACTTTTCTCGGGACAGTTAATTTTGATCCCTTCCTGACTCGGTTTGCCAAAGTAATTGAATACTTCCAATACATATCGTAGCCTGTTGTATTCGTGTCGATAGAACAGCAGTGACACTAAACTCACTACAGCTGTAATTAACAAAGCAGCTTGATAATACTTCCTCATTCTGGTATCTTTATGACGATTGCTTGTTCTGCTGGACACAACGCCAGTAATTCCTCTTTGTGGATTATTTAACTGGGCATAAAGAATTTCCTTTTTCATAATACTAAATACTTTCCTCCCTCACGGTCAAAGGGCGCTGGAAAAATAAAAAAAAATTATGAATAGCTCAAAGATTTTTGAGCTTAATCTAGTAGAATTGCTTCAACATCCAACTGTTTTTATTTCTTAATATACCTTATTACGATCGATTTTCGATCAACATTTACTTGTGAAGTACTTGAGTATCATTTTGATTCAAGTTTATGTTACATCGCGCATTGTAAGTATGAAAATTTATACACTTTCCTTGGAAAAACTATGTGCAAAACACAGCTGCCAAACAATTAACCATGCTTTCCAATTCAGCTATAGTATTCAAGCATAGCGCATGCGCGAATTGCGATGCACCGAAAATGGCGGTTATTCAATTTTAGAAAACTTATAATTAATATGATAAATAGAAATGATTACTTATCGATAAACTTGTAATTTAATATTTTAATTTGTTAGTTACATTATATGAACTATAATGTTTTTCCAAATAAATATTTAATAAAAATCATTTCATTCAGGGCAAAAATTAAAAGAAAGCACATTTTTTTTTACAAAACATGGATAATTTATTTTTAATACTACATTTTTCAATATAACTCTTGTTGTAAAAAATATTGACATTTGTTTTAATATATATCAACTCTCACGACCTGAAAATAATCGAGAATATTTGTACAAGTTATTTATGCGCGACTTTTTATAACAGTAAGTATAAAGTAATCTTGCAGCTTTTTTTGAACTGCTACATTTGTTCATTTACCCTGCCCTGCAGGAAGTACAGAATATAGGTGACATTTGCATACTACACTTTCAATAACACTTCACCCTTTCACTTGTGTAAAAAAATAGTAGAAAACTTATTTTTGTAAAGTTTGATTAGTGTTAAAAATGATCTACTCGTTGTTACGTTAGTCACTTATTCGCTATAAAATATTTAAATATGTCGTTTGATTTTTTGTTGTTAGCATTAGCTGGCCAGGTGTGCATCACTTGCTTTTCAAGATCAATGGGTATCGCTGGTTTGAACGACATCGGGCCAGATTGCAACAAAGATTTCGATATTGGAGAAGACGACGGAGTATTAAGTCTCAAATCGGCCATTTCGTTGCTTGGCGATCCTCTCCTACCACCGAGCCAAACGTCCAGCTTAGTTTTCTTTGGCGACGGCTCTACCTCGCTGAGTAAATCCTCGTCATCTTCTCCACTGTTGCGAACGTCAATCGGACTTGGAGTTGCTCTATCTAAACTTCTGATGCGGTGGCAAGAAGTAGACTGCAATTGTACTTTATTTCCAAAATCTTTGTTCTCTCTAAACTCAACATCACTTTCCTCCTCGCAATCGCTCCTGTCGGTCTGATTGAGGCTCATTGGAGAGCCTACACTCGTGTCAGAGAAACCATCTTCCGAGCTAATATCCATAACAGATTGTACAGCAACCTGTTTTCGCAAGAACGAGGCGATGCTGCTTTTACCCGATTTTTCTTCTTGAAATTTCGTAAAAGCTAAACCAAGTAGAGTTAGATTAAACGGTTTTGTCACGTCAACAACACGATGAAACAATTTCATAACGAGCGCTAAAATTTTTGCATGATCATAAAGTGAGCTTCCTTTTGTCCCTTTACTGGAGGGTACAAGATGAGCAGGCAGTGGGCACTGTCTACTTTCTCGTTTACTCGTCGACGAACTTGGTTTACTCAAACTATCTTGCTTTCGCACTGTCAATTTCATACAAATAGGAATTCTTCCATCTTCGGCAGCCAACTCGGTTAATCTTCTTAATAAAGCACTGAGGCGCGATTCTACTTCGTCTACTAAAGAAACTTTCTTAAACCCATCTTCTAAACCAATTGAGAGCGGTCTGCCGGATGGTTTAACCGGGGCATCATCAATACCTGTAAAATATTTTGAAATGTAATAATGTTTCACCAATAAAGCTATTTACTAAAAGTTAAAATTTCATTAAATAGTATAAATTTATGCATACCTTCCGCATAATCCTTAATCTTTCTTGCTAGTTCTTTTCCAATTTTAACTTGCAATCTCTCCAAAGGTGTCTTACGAATATCATCAACAGTAGTAATATTATTTGCAGTTAAGGACTCTGCGGTTCTACGCCCTACACCAGGTATTTTCAAAACTGAACCCAGAGAAGATAATAGTGCCGTTGCGGAACATGGGTAAACTAAAGTTTGTTGATTAGGTTTATTCAAAGCACCACCCAATTTGGCCAACAACTTGTTATGTGCAATTCCTGCACTACACGTAAGTCCCAACTCCTTGTGTATCCTATTTCTCATATCCGTGGCAATGTTACTTGCCACAGCTAAACGAGTATGACATCCACATGGACAGTCTTCTTCTGGAATCTCAAAAACTTTACCGACAGGTTTACATTGCTCCGAATTTTGCACTACACAATTAGTTTTGTCTTGGGTCGTACTCTCACTTCCATTCGCACTTGTGGCCTTAGCACTGGTATTAGAAATGCACTCATTGACCAATGATGTAACATCAATGAAATTTTCATCAAGACCCAATTTTTCAACTAACGGTGTAAACTGGTGCAACAGCTCAAAAATCTTAGCAGATACTCTTCTGTAAGGTGTCAAATCTTCTCCGCGAACTAGTACTAAATTCGGGCACAAACCTAATGCTTCTTTCACTGACATACATTTCGTTATACCAAACTTCCTTGCCTCATAATTACTAGTAACCACTATATTTTTTTGTTGTACTCCAAGAGGTTTGCCTTTGTATTCTGGATGTCGCACTGATTCAACCTGAGCGTAAAAACAATCAACATCTAAATGTACAATACTTCTTGGATGTTCAATCAGCGGATGATCACTTTCGTAATCGCTGCTGACATCCATTTGTGTGCTTTTTCCCATAGACTTTTATAAAAATTCACTCTTAAATTACTTTTGTTTGTTTCTGATGTCTTAATAAAAATTATCCAAAAGACTTGCAGACTAGAATTCAGTACTTTCAAAAATAGTTAGAGCTGCCCTCTGGAATGTTTGTGTTTTCTTGTCACAGTCTTGTTTTTCTCGGTAGTAATCCTGCCAGTAACAGATGAAGTAAAATGTAATCACGATAAATAATCTTGGTACAGCCTTTATTGTTCGTCTTGCAAATCTGAGCAATGTGGTACCTAAAGAATTCAAGGTTAAGTTAAAATTGGCATCGCGCGAGTCGTCAAAAAGAGAAAGGATAACCTGTGGTACCGACGGTATTAATTGTTGAGATAGATAGTAAACTTGATAAAAATTGTTACAAATCAGTTGTTATTACGTTCCCATGTAGTTCTGATCGTTGTCCTCGAATTGAACAACAAAGTTGGCCCGTTGGCCTCCTTTCAAAACAGTCACCACTTGTTTTTCTGTCAACAAACATTCGAGAGATGGTCATTTGTATATAATTACGACTACGCTGTGTATAGTTAAGCTATTGATACGTACAGTTGATCATCGATCCTAATCGTTATCGCAAATCATAACTAATCCAGTTGCAAATGACCGCCGAATTTTATTTATCCTGAACGTGATGGATTCATTGTTCCGTTCCGTTATTCCGCGAATTTTGGAGTCGCGCTGCGATGATTCATGCAACTTATGACGCACGCTGGCGCCAAATTTAAGAGCCTAAACGCATGCGTGAACAATGCAACGAATTGCATTATTGCAATTACCAACAAAATAAGATGCAATCAAATTTATGATTCATATAAATTTTTCGAAACAAATCCATTGAATATCAATCGAATGAAGTCTCCTGCTGACAATTTGTGTTAAAATAAGGAACTTCGTTCCAAAACGATTCCTCCTTTTTATAAATTTTATGAATATTGCAATTTTATACAACAACGTAAGACATTAAATCATTTGGCATATATATAGATATTGATAAACGCTCTTCTAAAATGCTATTACAACATTATTTTAAAAGTGTCATTGTATTATAAACAAATAATTAGGAATTGACAGATTTTTACTTTTCCGATAAACAATATTCTCAGAAAATTTGATCGTACGAGAAATCGTCAACAAAGAGGACAAAATAAACTTGACAACATCGGAATCGCGAGGAAACGAGAGAGAGTGGCACAGCAGGAAATCGTCCTATGCAGCGCGAAAAGTAAGTCAACTATCGCGAGGACAGGAGAGAGAGTGTATCCGCCATTGTGTCCGTCGTCGATCCTTGACTTTCGTCGTCGCGCATCGTGCGCAGCTGCTCGACTTTTTGGAAAAGTGATACTACACAACCAAGGTATAATAACGCATTGCTCGTCGTAGAAGCAGCAAAACAACAGTCAGTATCCATCACGCAAGCAGGCAGGCAAGAGCAGCAGCAGCAGGCAAGGTTCCGCAAGGTTCCGCCTTCGATCGTCTGTCTTTGTCGAACTCGCGCGTCGTCTCCCCCCCCCCCCCCCCTCCTGGGCTGCTAGTGCTGCGTACAGTCAGTGCTAGTCTGTCGTCATCAGTCCTCCTGATCGAGTCAGACCGTGCGTACACGAAGGCGACGACGACGACCAACGACGACGACGACGACGTCGAGGAGGAGAGAGGCAGTGCAGTGCAGTATAGGCAGAGCAGAGAGACGTGTCGTGCGCGGTGAAGAGGAGGAGGAGGAGGATCGCGACATTTGCCAGACAGACGGAGAGTCAAAGCAGCAGTTGCTCGTAGCGCCGCCGCCTTCCTCCAGTAGTATTTTCCTAGTTCAGCTGCTGCCACGACATCGATAGCCGAGGCGCCACGACGACCACTCAAACACCCGTCCGTACGAGCATAGCATGTCCACAATGAATCCCGAATAGTGAGTAAATAATCGACGTAATAACAACGCAGTTGTCACGGCATATTTTCCTCGTCGTCAACCTGTGCGATTATGGCTTCGACGCCTACTACACACGCAGTCGATCACAGAACGCGAGAGAGACAGAGAGGGAGAGAAAGAGCAGTTGGTCGCACCCGTTCGCTTTTCATTCTCACCTCTCTCGCGTCCGTCCGTTCGTGTTCGTCCGTTGGCTCACAGAGAGGATATAGTACCTATGCGCTGGCACTGCCTTTTTTTTCATACATATCTTTGTATCTCTCTCTCTCTCTCTCTCTCTCTTGCCCGTGCCATTCCATCTCGGCCGCCTTTTTTTTTCTTCAACCTGCGTATGCTGTCTATCGCGTAAAACGCCAACTAAGCCTCGTGAACGCCCGATGCGCAGTTATGGAAAATGAGATTCCTTAATTGTATACGCAACGGATCTTTCTAACCTTATCGCTCATTCTCTCTCTCTCGCTCTCTCTGTAATACGTTTAAAGTGCCCATTGTCGAAACTGCTATACTTATATTGCAGCTGTCTCGGTCGCGCAGTTTCGGAGTCAATTTTTTTGCTGCTGCTGCGCGTTTACGCACGCACAGCTGAGAGAGAGAGCGCGACTCGCTGTTTTTTTTTATATTCACAAGCGTCATTAAGAAAACTGGTCCCGTAACTCCCTTTGTTTTTGGTATTTCCCCGCGGAGAAGAGTATGTACACGCGTGTTTTTCAATGTGACGCAAGATCAGATGGGGAAAAGCGAAATATCATCGTTAAAAGTTTGCTAGTGATGCGCATCCTCCCCCTCTCGCGCGGATCGTTTTTCATTGTTTTTTTTTTCTCTCTCTTGTGTTCCTAGACCGTATGTACATTTGATGAGTCATTGGGTAAGATGCGTTTGAAACGCGCGAGCTTTAGTATATAGTTTCTATAAGGGTGCATTGTGCACGATCCATCTCTTTGATTGAGTTTATTTATAGAGAGTGACGGGTTTGAATGATAATCAAGTTGATGACAATATTTTTCCTTCTCACAGTGACTACCTGTTCAAACTTCTTCTCATTGGAGACTCTGGTGTTGGAAAGTCTTGCCTGCTCCTTCGATTTGCAGATGACACATACACGGAGAGCTACATTAGCACAATTGGTGTGGACTTCAAAATAAGAACTATTGACTTGGACGGCAAGACGATAAAGCTGCAAATTTGGGACACCGCTGGACAAGAGAGATTTAGGACAATTACCAGTTCTTACTACCGTGGGGCGCATGGTATTATTGTTGTTTATGACTGCACAGACCAAGAATCTTTCAACAATGTCAAACAGTGGCTTGAGGAAATTGATCGTTATGCTTGTGATAATGTTAACAAACTGCTAGTTGGCAACAAATCCGATCTTCATACTAAGAAAGTTGTTGATTACACAACGGCTAAGGTAAGATTCATTGGATGTCATCATTGGCAACAAATCATTATTCATTTACACATCCAAGCTTTGTTGAGTCTTGTCAGCTGACAACACTCAATAAAGCTTCCAGACAGTTTTATAAATTCAATCATCAAGTAACACTAATCTTTCATGCCAATTTGTTAAATATTTGAAATATTTCAAATAATTTTTTGTTAATGATGAATTCAAATACATATTTAGTATTTCTCATTGTCAAGACTTATCATTGTTATGAAGACAAAAACAATGAGGAAACTTTGGTTGCAGTTGTCAAAGTAACTTTTTTCGTTGATTGTGGTATCTGTAGAAAATAATTTGTTCTTTTCTATACATGATGAATAATAAATATTCACAACACCGCAATTAAAATAACATCGTCGCTTTGATTATATAACTGTCCGGTCGAGTTTATAATCTCGATCTAATAGCAGAAGTAAACGTTAAGTCAAAATATTTTCTTTGCAGGAGTATGCCGATCAGTTGGGTATACCATTCCTCGAAACATCGGCGAAGAACGCCATGAACGTCGAGCAGGCCTTCATGACAATGGCCGCAGAAATCAAAAGCCGAGTGGGACCTCCATCGGGGGCGGGCAGCGATCAGACAAGCAAACTCAAAATCGAGCAAGCCCACAACATTGACACCTCGGGTATCGGTGGCTCCAAATCCGGATGCTGCTGAAACCTTTAAAAGACCGCATCGCTTATCTCGGACACGAGTGAGCTTTTTACACTTTTCATTCGTTCCGAAAGTCACACGAAGTTACGAGCATGAGAAAGATCGAGAGACGGGAGACCGTTTGATCCATAGGACGTTAACATTTCAGCGATTCGAAAAGACCTCGTGCGTGAATTCCTTTTTTTTCGATTGTTGAATTTCTTTTCTTATATTTACTACTGTGTACTCTGAAAACAACAATTTTTTTTTCTGAAATGACAAAACAATAGAATGTGTGTTAAATTGATTTTTGTAAATTTTTGTGTAATTGATAAATTGTTCATATGATATTGATTATAAGGCAGAGTTTTACTGTTTATGGCGCTCCTTCGAATTCCTGCCATTATAAAAAATGATTTTGCGTGAAAGGTTTTTGAGATCAAATCATAGCTCGTCACCGAAACAAAATTTAATTCGATTGATCTTTACTTTATCTTTTTTTTTTGTTACAATCGCAGCTTCAACTAACAAATTTAGAGCTGCATCGGACGTGCTCGTTTAATAAAATTAAAAAAAAATACATAGGGAAAAAAAGTAAGCGTGATAGAGACGAAAAGAGGATATGTGTGTGCGTGTTTAATAGCAAAAAGTTTTACCGAGTGTCTGGAGGACTCAAATTTGAAATCGAGCTCATTGAAATCTAACGTGAAGAAGTATTATGTCGCTGAATCGATGGACCATTGATTTTTGTTCAACAGCAACGGCGCGTAGAAAGAATTCAACTCTTCATCTACTCATTCAACATTTTTTAAAACAAATTTAAAAGATGAAAAAATCCAGCCGATCGGAGCGTTTGATTCGTAATTTGAAGATTAAAATTATTGGGTGTCGATCGAACACGCAAAGGGTGCGGATAAGTTAGGGGCAATTCTAGTGTTAACAAATAATTATTAAGATTGTATAATCACAATAGAGAATGAATAAAAGAAAACAACAGAAAAAAGGAAAATATTATTTTGTAGCTTGAATGTTATAATGAACGTGTAAAAAAGGAAAACGGACGACGATCTGGCCAGATGCGAATTTGCGAGATTCACATATCTGAATATCAATGTTTCTTATAATATATTGTATAATAATCATTTAATTTACAGTCGACTTGCAAAATGCTCAATGACACACAAAGTTACGTTTTATGAATGAAAACTTTCTTCGATCAATGACTTGGTTAATTAATTAAACGTTACTTAAAGGCGAACACACAAGTTAAAAAAGCCTATACTCGCTCTCGCTCGATCGTTCTCTCTTACATTGTACAACGTGATGTAATTGTCAATGAATAACACTCGATCGGGCTTTATATTCGTTTCGTGAATGCACGCGCGCAATTTTACTCGCAAATTTATATTTACGGTTTTTCCATTAATCGTTCTCTTCTAATTAATGCTGGATTGCGAAAATATACTTATAGAAATTTAGTAATTATGTACGTTTTGAAAGACATTTTTCAATTTGAAGTATATTAAAATTAAAAAAAAAACATAAAAATATTGCTTGTTATCTCTGTAACTATTAGTTGTCCATTTGAACTTGATTCATTCGTAATTTTTTTCAAAGGTATGTATGAGCTGTTTTTACTTTTTATAGTGAGCCTTGAGTACATAAGCTTTAGCATTTTTTCATTTACGTTTGAAAATACAAACTTGTAAACGTTGTTGTTACCGCTGAAAAAGTTATAAAAATAAGTCATGATTTATTACTAAAGAATTTAGATCAGTAGTGATTATACAAATGAAGTGCAACAGTTTCAGATCGATCTGTAAACAAATTTTAATTTTTTTACGTGATGATACAAAAATCACCCAAATAAAATTTTGATTGAAATTGAAATGACTTTCTTGGATCTTCCAATATCCTTATCGAAATAAACAATTGAATAGTTTGAATTTTATTATAATTACACAACTTTCCTTTTCATTTGACTTTTTATTTTATAATTAATCTTTACATTTCCTCACGAGCATCTGTAAACTAAAACTTCGTACACAACCGCCAGTTTAAATACGTCAGAGTAACCATGGCAACAGTACAAGAGAAACATTGAAGTTTAACATCACAAGTCATACAGAAGAGTCCCGGTATTGCATTCTCTACCTGTTCATTTCGGTCAAAAGTCAAACGAAGAAGCGCTTCGCAAGCGCTGTTTACTTTTTGGTACCTAATGCAAAGTCGCAGCGCAAAAACTCAAAGATACACCATCATAGGTAAGATTGGCGAAGGCGCGCATGGTTTGGTGCTCAAGGCCATCGACAATAGCAGTCCAGTGCCAAAAGCCGTTGCTCTGAAGAAAATATTGCTGAAAAAAATCGACGATGGGATACCAATTTCGGTGTTGCGCGAAGTCAAGACTTTGCAGTTGCTCAAGCATCCATATGTAAGATTATCATCGTTTGGAGTTATAATGTTATTGCGTTGTTTTACTTGATTACTAGCGGGTTTTTAAGTGAAGTTTTTATATTAATTTTACAATTGAAATTTTTATATTAATTTCTGAATTATAAATTCGATTTAAAATAGATAGATTAACTGTATTTTACAATCAAATGTAATGTAAACTTACTTATATTAATAATATTTGTTGAAGATCACCCTCCATGGTTTATAAGTTGTAGGTTTAAAGCGATCTGAAGAGTTTTTAGCCCTCTTCAGATCGCTTTAAACCTACAACTTACTTATATTAACTTTTATAATATTCGTGCGTACCACTAAAATATTATTTTGAAATCACTGTAACAATATTTTTCTTGTCAGTCTCAACTCGCCAATAAAAAAGAAAAAAAAGACATGAATTTGCATTCGATAACAAACCTATTCGTGTTTGCAGGCGAGAAATCTCTGTTTACAAAAGTATAATAATTGCCAACTTTTATCTCCGATGATTTTAGATCGTTGAACTTTTAGACGCTTTCCCAACTGGCTTGGACTTCGTGATGGTGTTCGAGTTCATGCCCTCGGGGCTTTGGGAGCTGCTGAAAGATTACGATAAACCGCTGAAAGATTCGCAAATCAAGGCTTATATGAAAATGCTGCTGGAGGGCGTCGCCTACATGCACTCGAACAATATCATGCACCGAGTAATGTCAACGCATTCCTGACTATCCGTTTTTTTTTTCACTCTCTCTTTGTCTCTCTATTCTTCTCTCACGCATAATCTATCATTGCACGCATTGTTCTCGTGATTTATTGTATCGTTTCTGTTATTATTACTTTCCAGCAGTTGTATGTGAATGTAGTCATTCAGAGTGGAATGTAACGAATTTGCTTTTCATTGAAATACGACAAATTGCCGTTCCGGTGTATGTGTACCTTGAAAATGGAAATACATAATTGTAGGACCTAAAACCAGCTAATTTGTTGATTTGCGAGAACGGTTTGCTGAAAATTGCCGACTTTGGGCTTGGACGAGTGATGTGGGAAGACGTGAGTCGTCCTTATTCGCACCAAGTAGCAACGAGATGGTACCGAGCACCGGAACTACTTTACGGAGCGAGATTCTACACTTCGTCAATCGACTTGTGGGCCGTTGGTTGTATTTTCGGTGAAATGCTCAATAACTCACCGCTCTTTCCTGTTGGTTGACTTTTCTCAAATTTCAATTTTAAAAATCGAGTTGAAAAAATAAAGATACACTGTTAAAATTGAAATAGGGAGAAAGCGATATCGAACAATTAGCGATAGTACTGGGACACCTTGGTTCACCCACGGCGGAATCGTGGCCAGAATTGAGCTCTCTGCCCGATTACAATAAAATAACATTTCCATACCACAAGGGTGTTCTGTGGCAGCGAATCATTCCAGACGCTCAGCCGGAAGCCATAGAACTCATCAAGATGATCTTAATGTACGACTCGTCCAAAAGATTAACGGCCGAGCAGGTAAATAACAATTTTCACTCGACTTTCGTATTGTCAAAAGGGGAAAAAATGACGATCGATTTTTTTTTTTTTTTCTTCTAGGCGCTTTGTCACGAGTACTTTCATACGAAACCCTACCCTTGTCTGAAATCGGAACTCGTCAAGCCACCCAGCGATCACCGCAATCGATTGAAGCAAAGGGAAATTGAGACTAACAACAAACCATCTGTCTTGTTCAGAAATCTCTTGGGGATAATATAAAAAAATTTTACTGCTTCCTTATGACATAAGCGACGTTATTATCCAAGTTTTGTACATATTTTATTTTTCAATTGCTGTAACATATATAAATTGGATGTAAATATCGTTGAACCAATTGTGTTTCATTAATGTCGTTCGTGATAACATTGATTTTTGTTAATATGTGATGCTTTATTTGCAATGATGTAGACTCTTCTTTTATGTAATATATGTATAGTTTCGATGATGTTCAATATTTCGGAGCATAAATTACGTAATCGCACGTTGTCGTAAATTTAAAAATAACATTTTTAAACATGAACATTCAATGATAAAGAAACATTTAAAATTAGACTTCGAACAACAAGCATTGTCAAAACAGTAATAATAATAAAAATAACTTTGCCATCAACGCGCGACTGCGCAGCAAAGTTCAAAACGCGGCAAAATTCAAATAAAATAACGGGACTGCAAGGTGGCGCCATCGCACCATTTTGAAATTTCTAGAACTTTCGTTTGGCGGAAGATAGCTTTCCAGAAAGTTACTAGCCCGAGAGAACGCGTGGTTATTTTCCCCGCAAGAGCAGTCAGCGTTTCTCGGGTGCACACGCGCGATTCGCGTACAGCGCAAGGGCAACATTTTCTCAGCGTTTTTTTTTTTTGTAATCACGAGACTTAAACTTCTCGATTATTTCGCACGAATTTCTTCAATTATCAAAGTTTGATTCAAGACTCGTTTGTATTTCACTGCCAAGACAATTGTCATCGAATTTTTGACACGACATTTCTCACGAGCACGCATACACCGCTATATTGATTGCCTGCGTGAGAGAGAGAAGAGAGAGATTTCTGCACCCGAACCTAGAATAATCTGGCAGATTCGACATCAGCCGCTGGTCCAGACATATCGGCTGCTGTAAGTAATGAATTTTTATACAATGGAGGAAAACGACGGTCTTTGTGAATTATTCTCCATTAGGAATCGATGATTCTCACCGTCAGCTTCGTGACTTCTTTTTCTTTCCTTTTGCGGTTGAATAACTCATGAGGCTCTCGATGCATGAGAAAGTAGACGGATGTCAGTCGGTTATTTTTGACTTAATATTCCTTGCAGGCTTTCGAGGTGATAGTCCGTGAGATTGCTTGAATTTTAGCTGTTTCGGAGCTATGGCCAAGTGGGGTGAAGGTGATCCACGTTGGATTGTTGAGGAGAGGCCTGATGCTACTAATGTCAACAATTGGCATTGGTAAGTTTTATTGATCAAACACTCGAAATTTTCACTATCTGAATCGTGCCGGTTTTCAAAATTATGTTTATCCTCCAAAAATCTATGTAGAACTTTTATATATCATTTTTTATGATAACGATTGTTTAAAGAGCTTGCTAGAAAGTTCCCCTAGTATGATTCAATGTAACATATAACATATGTATGTAGTATATTAATTTTATCCTTATTATAACAAAGCTATCTGACTAGTTGATTTTCCATCTATAGAGCAAAAAATCATAATTATTTGCGAGATTATTGCATATTACTTTACATTACTGGGTCACTCAAAGTTTCGTAATCTTTGTTCCAGGACTGAGAAAAATGCATGTGCATGGTCGCAAGAAAAAATCAGGGATCTTTTCAAGGATGCCATCATTGAAGGGGATGGTTGTATGTGTAAAAGAAATTATTTTTAAATCTCAATATGCATGATATATGTATGTATTTATAAATCTGACAGATAATTTTATTTTTTAGTCAAATGTAAGATTTCTGAAGTTGAGAAATGTGAAGGTGAAGCTGTTGCGAATAACAGAAAAGGGAAATTAATATTTTTTTATGAATGGAACATTGTGCTCAAATGGAAATGTCCTTCTGAGAAAGATCCAAAAAAGAAAATTGAAGGAAAAATCAACATTCCCAATTTATCGGAAGAAAATGACATATCTGAAGTGGATGTAAGTTGATGAGCAATTAATATTTGTTGATAAATTTCATCATTTTACTTATTCTACTTATTATTATTCAAATTTACAGATTGAATTCACTCTTAAAGACAGCACAGACGAAGGAGAACGCATAAAGCAACTATTGCACACAAAAGGAAAAGAGAGTATTAGAGAAAAACTGAAAAAATATGTATCAAGCTTGAAAGAAGGTATGTGTTGACACCGGTTTTCAAGTATTTATTCGTTGTACGTTCTAAAAAATTAAATTTTTAATGATGTATTCAGAGTTCACCAAGGGTATGATTCTTCCAAAGAAAGATGAAATGAAAGACAAAATTACCAACATAACATCAGGTTTCAATGCCAAAGTATGTATTAAATAAGATCAATTTTTTAATTTTGTTTCAATAAACCCATTGAAATCTAACATAAAATTTTATTTACAGATGCAGATGAATACTACTGTTAATTCAAATAATAATAAATCTGCTGGTTGCAAAATAACCACTACAACAGTAAAACAGCAGCAAAAATTTATGTGTAGGGCAGAAGAGTTTTATAATGTCATGACAACACCTGAGGTTGGTAATTTTACTGTGAAAACATCTTTGTCAACTAAATCGATTATATTCATAATGTTTCGTGACTTACAGATGGCGGTGGCATTCACGAAAGGTCCAGTGAAAATTGAGGCCAAAAAGGAAGGCAAATTTGAATTCTTTGGTGGCAATATTTATGGAGAGTTTGTTGAACTCTCGCCGACGAAAATTGTGCAAAAGTGGAGGTGCAGATCATGGCCTGCTGGACATTTTAGCGACGTTACCATGGACATCTCAGAAAAAAGTGACCATACGGAAGTTAATGTGACGCAGACTGGAGTTCCTGTTAGGTAAATTAATTTTTCTTTTTATTAAATCATTGATTGATCGATTATTTAATATTGTACTGCCTGGTTTTCATTTTGTTACAGCGAAGAAGACTCAACCAAGGAAAATTGGGAACGATATTATTGGGAATCAATCAAACGAACCTTTGGTTTTGGCTTTTTCATGTGATTTCACATTACAGCGCCTTTACCTGTCATTTTATATACACTTAAGCGAGTACATAATTGTTGTGCGCGCCGCCGTCACTGCCCCCGCCGTGAAGGGCCTTTGCTACGTAGGTATTATAAATATTTATTGATGAGTAGATAAAGTGTCGAGAGGGCGTCTGCGCGAAGCGACCTTAACTCGCAAAAGTGTTGTTTCAAACGTAATGGCGAGGCACAGCAACATCACCGATCATCGCGATGCCAAATCCAGCTTAACTCTCTTGACGCTGGTTTCGTAATAGGGTGTTTTCTGGAGAATGTCGCGATTTTGATGATCAGACGCAGAAAACAGGACATTTATAATGCGTAATCTTCATTTTTGAACAATAAAAGAGTGCAAATTATATATATTTTGTGATGCAAACGGACATGTGAAACAACATGATAAACTAAACAAATTATTGATTGGGAAAAAAATGATTTTACATCTTGATTTTTCTCTTACTTCTCCGATGAGTTTTGTAATCATTCATTTCATCATGAACTTGTCCATAAAAAAGTTTTCCCTTTTTTTTTCGAAGCGACGCTTTAGTTCAGTCAATTTTAACGTTGTTTGAATAGTTTTATACGGCAATGTTTATAAAACAAAAATAAACTTCAGATGTAAGAAGACATGTATTTATTCATTTAGTCCCTTCATGCTCTGTGCAATATTTCCATAAAAAAATAATTTGCTGCTGATAAAAATTAATTAAAATCCAAGCACACCTACGTTTAGTAATTTTTTCTTGATTCATAAAATAAAATATTCTTCTTTGTTATTTAAAAAATTTAATTTTAACTTTACGAGGAACATTCTCCTACAAATAAATGAATTACAACTCTAAAATAAATTAAAAACTCTGTTGGATCCGTTTGTATTTTTCTCACCAGCGCGAAATTGAAGTTAATGAAAAAGTATTTGCAAAAAAGAAAATTAAAAAACTATTTTTCAACTTTTTTTTTTGTAAATGAACTCATTTTCCACAATTAATGTTCCAATTAAGAAAATATTAATTACAAGCTACACGTTAAATTCAAAGTTAACAATTCCACGTCACGACAGACATTCAGACTAAACCTTTCAATTTTAAAAATCGATTGAAACACTCACTGTAATGAAAATGAGATGAATCGAGCATATCAAAACGCTAAAACTACCGAACCAAAAACAAAACAAAAAAAAAAACGATTAATGACAAGGTCGCAGCATACTCGCTTCCATCAATGTGTATTCACGCACGAAATAGCCGTCATATTTATGAAAAAAAAGAAGCAGCAGCAAAATTCATAATCAGTAAAAAAAAAAAAGGAGAGAGAGAGAAGGCTGAGGGGGATAAGTAATTAATGTTTTGCCGGCTGAGCTGTCACTCGCGTACATATCGCTCTGTGTACACACGCGTACGTGACACGCTTCGTTACGCAGTTCATCGGGGGGATGGGGTGTACAGCAAATCCCTCGTGACGTGCATGTGCATATATACGAGAGAGAATCTCCTGTTGCGTCGTCGTACGTTCGTCGACATTGTAATTGCATTATCCTCTCTCCCACTTACTCTCTATGTATTTATCTCTGCGTGTTATACTTACGTCTGACCAAAACGCATCATTGACTACTTGACCGCTGTGATAATTTCGTTAAGAGTTGCGCGGGTGTGCGAGCGTATTAAACACAGGAAAAACTGTCTGACCGCAGATACGAAAAAAAAAAAAAAGACAGCAGCGAGCGTTGAATTCTGCGGCTTCACGTCCGTGACAATCGATATTAACCACATGCGCTTAATTCGTTTCGTGCTGCGCGCGAGTCAGAGATAGAAATCAACGCGTTGGTCTGCGCGTATATATATAGATTTTTTTTTCTCTTCCTGTCTCGTTCTCTGGACGTCATTATGTTCTCTCGCACTTTTCTTTGTTTGCTTCGCTGTTTTTTTTTTTCCTTTCTTTAAAACCGGCCGAAAGCACTTTGGACTATTTTCTCTCGAAAAAGTTGTTCGCGTAGTTTTTTTTTTCTTTCCCCTTCCATCGCGATACCTCTTCACGTTAACGAGTGCAATTTTCGTTTGATTCATTATTGAGTTTGTCGGGGAATGCTTCGCAGCGGTGTGTACATTTCGAATTGATGCGAGGCATTTATTTTTTAAGAGCTGGAAATCTGTTTTTCGCGTGTGGCACGGCAAACGTCTTGAAACAACGCGGAGAGTTATATATTTTTCAGAGGTGTACTTAGGTTTCTTTTTGTAATAATTCTTGTGATAAAGTCTTTTATTTAATCAGCGGTGATGCATTTTTTCCACTCAACATTTTATCGAAATTGTAAATAATGAAAACAAATGATTCGTGCTAAACACTCGGTCGATTAACCCAATTCTTTCGTCTCTGAAACATTAACGATTATACTTTATAAAATATAAAAAACACAAATTGTACGTCAAAAAAAAAAAACTTTAATTTTCCCCCTGGAACCATTGCACACCAAAAAGAATATACCACATAGTACACGTAGAAGTAGTAACGTTTTCTTGCTATCTCTCACTTAATGACACAAGCAATCAGTAGATAAGTTCCGACTTCGGTCAGCCATATATATACACTACACAGACTACTACGCGCAAACTTAACTTCTCGACGCGAAGAAATATCGCATTGCAACCGCGTACAATCGAATTCCCCCCCCCCCTCCCCCCTCCCCGTTTCTCCGTATAGTATAGCATTAAACAGGACCGCAAGAATGAAAAATTCCGCGCAACAATAACAACAACAACAACAATGACAACGACGAAAAAAACGAGACGCGTGCGTGACCTGAAACTCTCCTTGCAGTTTTCTCGTGGTTGTATCTTTCTCTCTCTCTCTCTCTCTCTCTCTCTCTCTCTCTCTCTCTCTCTCGTAGTGCAGTACTTTCAAGCCATTTTGCCCAGCGTTTTTTTTTTTACGGTCGGCATTCGTATACGTATATACATATACATACAAGCTCACGAGAAGCAAAAGGCCGTTACACTTTTATTCTCGTTGCAACCGTCGCTGCTACTATACCTTGCTCGTGGTGCAACAACAACAACAGAAGCACACACACACACACACGGGCTTTTCTTTTGTTATCTCACGCGTGCGAGACGGATAAGCGACTTCCTGTTTTGTCCCATAAATTACACGTGCCAAGAGAGAGCTTTCCAACTTACTCTAACTCTCCCTCTCGCGCGCGTATACAAGCCGAAAACTATCCACGCACGAATTGTCTCGCTTATGACTATGCGTATTGTACGATTGTCCTTGTATAATTTCACAATCGCAATTTCAATCAACGCTATACGTATACGACGAAATCTACAAAATAAAAAGCACTTTTTTGAAGCCCAAAATGGGGACAAAATTGTTTAACGCTAGAGCTTCCGGAGTTTTTTTCTCTTCTTTTTGAAGGCATATAGTGACGGAAAATGCTCGTGAACATTGGAAAAGTTTACAGTAACTACGTTTTCAGGATTTTTCCATTATAATCAAATGGACTCATTTCAGTGAAAATAGGCAAAAAACGTCATTTGGTTCAAATGCGGATTTTTCGGCTTCTAAGGCGGCTAGAAACATTTTTGACCTGTCAGAATTGTAGCAAAAAAAGAGGCCTTTACGTAGAAATTAGTTTTGTTTCAAAATAATTATGCGGTAAAAAGTTATCAACAAAATAACCAAAAAATTCAATTTTAGTTCGTTAAAAATATGGAAAAAAATAGGGAAAAAACGTAGTTTTTGGGGATTTTTCTAATGTTTATGAGCATTTTTCGTCACTATTTACCTTCAAAAAGAAGCGGAAATAACTCCGAAAGTTCTAGCGTTAACAAATTTTTTTTTCCATTTTGGGCTTCAAAAAAGTGCATTATTTTTGTAGATTTCGTCATAAACGTATAAACCCTCGTAAAAAAAAACAGAGACCATTCCGCAGCGTTTCTAAACGATGAGAAAGAAGAAGAGAAAAAAAAGGAAGAAAGTAAACTGCCTCTCTCGCGCGAACGATCGGTTAGAGCGAGAAGAAGAAAAGTGCGAAAGACGACGTATATATAGCCTTATATATACAAAAGTGAATTCCACGTGTGTCACCTTTGGCGGCGGATCGTAAAAGCTCTCGCCGAGCGATCAATTTTCTTTGGTCGTTGTGTGTGCATGCGGAGGGAAGGAAAAGGAAGCCGAAAGCTTTGGCTGAATTTAGTGGAGAAACACGCTTTTGCCTCCGGGGGGGTAGTGGTGGTGTGGGAGAAGAGGAAGAGGAAGGAGGATGAATTGCAGCGACGAGCGATATCGCTGCACTTTAGCGTGTGAGAACTTCCACTTGCAACGCGAGAGAGAGAGAGAGAGAGAGAGAGAGAACTCTTGCAAGCTTCGACGACGAAACTCATGTCGAAGCGTCGTCGTCTCTCGTCTCTCGTTTGATCCGAGGAAATGCATGATGTTGTGCGTGTATATACATGTATACAGATTCGGAAGCGAGTTGTTTGTTATTTTTTTTAATTCTTTTTCTTCTTCTTTTTTCTGGTATTGAATGCAAGCTTGAAAGAGCTTTTTTTCGTCACGAATCCTTTATTTACGCCGTGGAAAAGCTTGGCGTTTCACGTTTTGTTCCTCGGCTGTGTAAGGGTTGTTGAATGGGACGATATACATAGACGGAACGGGGGGGACTGTTTGACGTTTTCGCGAAACAATCGGCAAGCGAACAATTCTGCGAACAATTCTGTTTGCTTTCGATCTGCTCTCTCTCTCTCTCTCTCTCTCTCTCTCTCTCTCTCTCTCTCTCTCTCTCTTTCTCTCTCTCTCGCTCTATCGTTGACGTTTGGCTTTTCAACGTCTCTATTGATTTGATGCGAAAACACACGACGACGACGACGAGGAGAAAGTGGTACACACACTCGTGTTTAACTTGTGTTGATCTACATTGATCTTTTTTTTTCTTCCTTTTTTTCCCCCTGATTGACATTTGTTACGCGCTATTCATCATTAGCTTGCAATGAAAAGTTTTCCGTGTCCATTCATCACAACGCGCAGTAAATTCGAATGGACAATGGTACATAGTCTATTTTTAAATTTTCGATTAAATATATAAATTCAGCGCGTATAGATATATGAGAATCCAATAGAGAACGCGCGTATTTATGTTTTTTTTTCTCTCTCGGAACAAAAGAGCTTTCGCTGCTGCCATTCACGAGAGTAATATACAAAATTTCAATCGTCGATACGTAGGGGAGGGTGGGGAAAAATGGCACCCGGGGCAAAACGGCACCCTTGGGGTTTTTTCATGAAAGACAATGCCAAAAAATCTGAATCTCTAGAATATT
>JAWWMK010000032.1:14791719-14803838 GCA_035047105.1 Galeopsomyia nigrocyanea | reverse complement strand
TATAATTAAGCAAGATAAAAACGAAAAATAAAAAAAGTTCTTAAATTTGCTGCATACTTAAAATAAGAACTTTTTTTTGTAGTGTATATTATAAAATAGTTGTTCGACAATTATCCGAAAAAGAAAAAAAAAAAAAAAGAAAAAGCCGTGTATTTTAAAGACACCGGAGATAGATAAGAGGTGTTGGAGCGAAAACAAAAGGTGCATCTCCCTCCACGTTCACTTACGCAGTTCCTGCAGGCAGAGATCGATGAATCTACCTCTCTCTCTCTCTCTTGTACGACAACGACAATGCTGCACAGCAGCAGCAGCCTCGACTCGTCAACTTCTAGAGCCTGCCGCAGCCGCGAGCGTATATTCACAGGACACGGGAACAAATCCACTTAACTCGCAGTGGCAAAAGCATCGACATGTGTCGGAGGCTTGCTGCCGTTGCGGGCTTGAAATAGAAATTAAACGGATCGCCGTTAATGCATATATAGTCCGAAGCCTCCGGGCGCTTTTCTAGGGCTAAAGCCGACGCGCGCCATAGTTGAATAGCATAACCCAGTTATACCGTCGTTCGAGATCGTATTATTATTATACAAAATGAACAATGTCTCATTGTCTCTCTCTCTCTCTCTTTGCACGACTGTTTGCGTTGGACATTGAGTGTCACGTTGTGTATAGTCTAAAGAACAAGTTATATTCTCGTCGTCGTCGTCGTCGTCGTCGTCATCGTTACTGCTACTACTGCTATATGTTTTATATACGTATATGTATCACAAGAGAGAGAAGAGAAAAGAAGAGATGCATTATGTACGCTGCGTGCGAATTATCGGAAAAGGCTGTGGCTTGAGGCTTTCGATTCCAAAGCTGCTGCTGCTGCTGTATGTGTGCGCGCAAAAGTACAGATATACATATATACACACACACACACACACGGCGAGGGCTTGTTTGACGAACGGCTAAAGATATCTTTACTCCTGCTATACTACTGCTGCTTTTCATCCGAGAGATGCGGATTTTTCTCGTGCTAACGGGCGCGCACACGTGAATGGATATGTGTATCTTTGTATGATTGTTTGCGATTATATGTGTACGAGCTTTTTTTTTTTTTTATTTACGAATGTGGGATGTTTGTTCTTTCTTTTTGCGGGATTCATTTTTAGTTGTTGTGCGTGACTTTGAGGGTGATGTGAAAATGTAATTGGTTATTGACAGTAATTCCTTTTATATTTTTAATTTTAAAGTTCAATAATCCTTCGAGAAAACTCGTTCAGTATTGAAACGCGTGCGGTAAAAGGTAAATAATATCGAGTTTCCGGGGCAGTGGAATATTTTTTTCAAAAAAAAAAAAACTGTATTCGTATTTATTCATTTGCAAAAAGCTCTACGAGTTCGATACGTTTCACTTGATATCAAAAATATTTTTGAAAAAGAAAACAGAATACTATGCAAACAGCACTAGTTTTACAAAGCCAATTCATTGTATTCTCAAAAAGCCAATAAGATTATTTTTCAACATCCAACCCAAAGCTTTTTTTTTTTTTTTTGTTACAAACCCGCATCCACCAACAATATTTTTATTGAAAAGAAGCGTATTCCTTTATTATTCAAATACGCTACCATCGATACACCACGCACTCAGAAAATCGCATACATTTCAATCCAAAGTTTAATATACGAACTCTCGTAACTCTGCTCGCGAGCATGAAAAATCAAATAAAACAACAACAAAAAACCGTCCGATTCATATCAAAACCTAGTGTATACCTTCGCCCCCGAGGACATTTTTCCAATACCTCTCGTCGTCTTTCCACAAAAACAAAGATCGAGCGGGATATAATAAAACGCAAACTATTATTCTTGCATAATTTAATTTCGCGAGAAAACGCTTCCATCGCTGAAAGCTCACCAGTAGCAGCTCGTCCAAACAGTAATCAAGCTTCAAAGGTAAAATGCGGGCTACGACGACGACGACGACGTCTCTCAATCCTTCTTCTTCTTTTTTTTTTCCTTGCACCTCATTCCGGCTTTATGCATTTTACAACAAAAGGCTCTCGGAGTAGTGTCAAAAGCAGCCGTTTTTTTTTTAATATCTTACGAGCTCGATGCAAGGTGTGTGTACACTTAATTAAGCAGCGGCAAATTACCTTTCGCACGAGCTAAAACGTTCTTTGAAAGCTTCCTCGTCCTCTCGCGCTAATTAATTACTTTCACTGTGTATGTGTGTGTAGCGGTCTTTGGCAAGTTTTGACCGAAAGGCTTGGCACCTTGCGCTCGCGAGAGAGATCGGTTACGGTAACTTTTGGACAAGTTGCGAAAGCGCGCTCACGGACGATTATCGACTGTGTGATGGATTAAAACGGGGAAGGAAGCGCGCGATGCCCAAGGGACAGAGTTGCACGCTGTTGTCTCTCTCTCTCTCTCGTCTCTGTGTCACTGTGACCCTGAGAGATTTATCTACATTTCACGAGCTTTCGGCTTGTCGCGGAACTTACAACACGCGAGTGATAAAGTTGCGCGCGAGCATCCATCGAAAATGATTAATTCGACGAATTTTACAAATTACTTCGAACTTTAATTTACGATTAATAATTTCTCGCGGTGAAAGTGAGAGTCAATAACTGTTTTTTTTTTATGACACGGGAAAAACCCGTTAATTGTGCTTTTCGCTTCTCTCGCGCCACAGTAGTGAGAATCCCACGGGATAAGTATATGCGGGGAGAAAAAGAGAAAGAGAGAGAGAGAAAAGCTTAGGTTATTCATGGACAGCCGGTGCATTAAGCTCGCGCTGTAAGGCAAACAATTGTACTTTCGCCTTGGCGCACAAAAGACATTAAAACCCCTGCGCCCTACTACCCATCCCCCGCTTAATAGAGTTGTAAATGTTTACCTACTATTTCTTTCATTCTACTGCTGTTTTGTTTTGTTCAACTTTTCAAACTCTCGGCTCTCCACTAGCGCGCTTAATTAAAAACTACGAAGTTTTCACCCCCCTTTCCCTGCTTAATTAGAAGAGGAGCGATATACGGGAGTGAACTGCGAATAATGGCATTTGTTCGTTGTGGAGTATTTATATGAAGCTTTTTCTTCTTTCGCGAAGTAGCTTTTGCTTAACTTTCGTTTCGAAATAAAATAGCTGTACTGTCTTTTTTTAATTACATTATAACGCTCTAAATGGCAGCTCTCGCACTCGCAAGCGTGAACTTTCTCTTAGCCCGGTATACATATATAAGCCGAGAATGTATACTATAAATTTTCATCAGGGTGAACATTCGTAAAATATTTTTCACAGTGCGTCAAAATTGAGAGGATGGCTTGGCGCGCGGGATCCACTCATCCGTCGCAAGGATTTTGGGGATGGTTGGAAAATATATAATTGCGCGTGAGTACGTGTATGTGCAGTTAATCAAGAAAATTGCCAAAAAAAATTTTTTCCCATATTCGCTTTGTCAATATTCATCGCGAAACGCGCGTAGCGTATACGTATAGTTTGATTAACCAAACGTATAGCACGCGCGTGTGACACTCGCCTCATCGTCGACGAAAAAAGAACTGTCGATATCAATATTTTTTTCTCTCTCTCTTTCTCTTTCTCCGCCTCTCAACTGTAAAACCGCAGAAGATACGATATACTACGCGAGCGAGCTCCACTTTTAACGAGGCGCAGCAGGGAAAAAAATCACGGGCGCGTAATTTGGCGTAGCAGCTGACTTTAAAAAAAAATCTTGTGAGCGAGTACAAAAAGAGAGAAAGAGATAAGTGAAAGACAAAGACGTTTATATATCGAGCGTTATATACATTGCAGTGTTGGTGGTGGTGTCATATACTATTCTCATCTCTCGCTCTCGCTCTATTTCTCGTTGCATTATGCTCGTTATCGGCACGGCGTGTTGAGCAGAAAAACGATCGAACGTCAATACCCATACACACGTATATATATATATGCGACCCCGAGGTGATATTGCAAAAGTTGTTGCGCGAGAATTTCAAAGCTCTCTCGACTCTCCTGCGCTAATTGAAAAGCGGTCGGACGCCGATATTTGCATTATGCAACGATACCACCCGCCCAACTTGTTTTTTTTTATATTGGCCTTGTTGCCGGTTCTGGATTCTTAGAGTTCGACGAGAGCAGCCAGCAGTGTTAAGCCATTGTTCGCGTGGTTGGAATATAAAGAATCCACAAACCACCAGTCGAGAGGGATTCACCTCGGTGGCAAATTTAATGATGCACCACACCACGCCATCCCCCTCTTGAGCTTGTTCGCTGTGTGTGTATCTGCAACAGATCGAGTTTCAATTTTTCATGGACCCCGAAGAGCAAAAGCTCGTTTCGACGCAAGGATAAAGTTGCGTTTGATTTTTTTTTTCGTTCTCTCTCTCTTTTCTGCAGCGGGTATGTGGTGTCCAATTACTTTTTTATTGGCTGCGAATTGTCGTTTCTTTTTTTTATTCAACGGGTAATATCGTTAATATGATAATCGTTAACGGATAGATTTCCGCAATCACTTTCCGAATGCGTCAACGAGGTAAATTTTAATTTACATAGTAAATCCTCTCGATAATGCGAATTATGAAGTCCGAAAATACAAGTAAATAAGTGGCTCGTTTAATTTCCATTTATTTTTACCTCGTAATTCGATACACACACACCACATGTGTATATCCGAATATTCGTTAAAAGTAATATCGCGCATATATGCTTTTCGCCGTCGGCGGATAATAATTATAAAGCTAAATTAATGATACGCTCGCTCGCAATTTCACCTTTCCCCCTCCTTCAAAAATTCAACACTGCCAACTATAGTTTATATATCAACATTAATTTCGGGGTATTTCATTTGAATAATCGCGCGTAATGCAATATATATTTCTGCGATTCGTATCGGCAGCTGATTAAATTATCTCACTTATCCGCGCAGAACGAAATGAAAATAAGTTTTATAAGCAGTAAGTATACAAGAGCAAATTTACTCGTACTCCATTAGTGAAAAAAAAGGAAATTTGGAGCATGAATAAATAAAACGGTCGAAAATTAATGTTTGTCGTACTTTTAACTAATGGAATTGTACTGGAACACAAAAATCAAATAATTAATTAATTTTACATAAGTCTCGTACCCCATGATCACTGTTTTTTTTCATATTTCACTACCTACTCATGACAAATTCAAAACCAGTGGGAGGGGGGGGGGGATGAAAAGGCACTACAAACAATAAATCCTCGTATTTTGTATTCAAATACATAACTTGATTCGAGAAAGATATACTTACCAAACAATCATAACCAATTAATAAAAACAAATGGCTCAGAAATTTCAGGTTATATGAAACAATGTCACGTTGATTTTTCCAGAGCTTAAAATGTCATCAACAACGACAACAATAACGAGGTGGAGGCGGCAGAAACATCATCAGCAGCAGGAGCAGCAGGAGCAACGACGACGTCGTCAACGCTACGATTAATGGATGAGGTCCGGGTGGTTGGATGGGAGGCGCGCGCGACATGCATTATCACCATGTATCTTCGGAAGCCAGCTACAACAGCAACAACTACTACTACTACTACTACTACTACTACTACTACTACTACTACGACAACGCCGGCAGCACACTCATCCGAATAAACGTGCCTGGCCGGACTTTAACATGCCAAGCTTCAGCGGCAACGACGGAGCCCCGACCTTACTGAGTGCGTATATATATATACGGATTTCTTTCTTTTTTCTTCTTTTTTTACTATGAAAAACAAAAATCACGGACGAGTGCGTTATGAGCGCGAACTTTATTGGAACACTTTTTTTTCTGTCGAGAGAGACGCGATATTAAAATCCGTCGATGTAGTGTGCGAAGCGAATGAGAAGCGTAATAAACGGCGTTTTTTTTTTCCATAGAGCTATACGACGCGGAAATTAATTTTCCCTCCCCGAGATTTTTTCGGTGTCAAAATTTCAACGTCAATCATTCGATATTCCGTATAGCGCCGAAAGTTGATATTCGCCTCTCTCTCTGCGAATGTATATATATATATATATATATATATATATATATATATCCATTACGGCTCTCGCTGCCATTGTTATATCGAGAACGCGAATTTTCATTTGGTGTATCGTTATAATATCATTGCAGAGAAATGCCATACAATACGGTATTGTAATCATATCCCGCGCGAGAATTTAAACAAGTAGTAACAGTCTAGTTCGGTCAGCCGCGACATATTCTCCGAAACTTTACTTACGCGCGCGGCCTACTTGCGCGCGCGTAAAACTTTTACGCGAAATATTCCGCTAAAGCGCTACTGTCACCTGCAGCATAGTCGTATTGTTCGCTATTACAAGGGAAAATAAAAGAGGGATGTATATAAAAAAAAAAATTTTTTTTTGTTTCACCGTTCTAAAAGAGAGTAAAACAAACGTATATAGTATAGGATAGAACTGCGGCGCTAAAAGTAACCAGATAGAATCGCATTAAAAAGTGCGGGTAAACAAAAGCGCGTGGAAATAAGCCCCGCGAACCGGAGAAAGCTTCGTTTTCTCTCTTCTCTCCTATATACTTTTAACGTATTTCCTTTCCCTGCCACACACACACACACACATAGGGACTATACGATCCACTAACTCCCCATCCACTTGTCGTTTACTCATCCCTCTCTTTCGTCGTTTTTTTTTTTCGATCGCTTAAGGACCCGCCGCCGTCGCCGCCGAGTCGTGTCGCTGCTTCGAGTAAAAATAAACGATTTATATGAAGGACGTTGCCACGTCAGTGTCACTCTTTTTTCTGTGTAGCGAACTTTCTTTCCCTCTATACTTATTTTTCTGTTTCTTCTTCTTTTTCTTTTTTTTAATGTTTACCGGCAAAACACACCCTAATGTTTCGGAATAATTGAATTTCTTCGCTCGCCTTGGATGACAATTTGATTTTTAGTTTGCGCGAAGTTTGAAAGGATTTTTTTTTTTTCGGAAGGCGGATCCTTTTACGAAAGAATAACGAGAGAGAAAGAGAGAGACACCAACCGTTTCACGCAAACTCGTGAAAAAAAATCTACTCGTCGAAAACGCTCAAGTTTTATGATAGAAAAAATTTTCATTTGAATCGTCCGTGCCAATTTAACTTTAGAAATTTCGTCGAGATAAAAATATCCTGAACTTTGACGAGTAGCTTAATCCGACTTTTCCGGGGAGCAAATAATACCGTTTTTTAATCAGACCTTGACTTCGGTTAGAATGTAAACTTTGCAATAATATTTAGTTATTCACGCTCGAGCTCGTAATAATAGTTAGAACTGCAAAGCTAATAAATCATTATTCAACACGAGTATACTATACATGAAAAGCGCAACAGTTGACGGAAAAAAAAAACGTTTAACAACATTATGAACCGAAAGCTCGCACCCGCACGCTCGTGAATCTTTCTTTTTCAATTTACATAAGTGAGTACACATTCGTACCAACATTCGCAAACAAAATAATTGTCATACACGCATATACCGATTGTTCATTTTACGGCTTGGCTGCCGCCGAACGCGTCGCTTGCAATTATGACACTTCGACGAAGCTTAATTTAGCCCGATCGTATGCATCCCAACGGCAGCCACACGAGCGGCGCAGTAGTCGAAATGAACAGTCGGTTAGAGTATGCGCGCGCGGTAGTGACATAAATCAGAGAGCTTGATAAATATCCGTAGCCTCAAGCAAGTGAAATCCCCCGGAATAATCCGCAAGCTAACGTCACGTAATTTTTTTTCTCTCTCTTTCGTTTCTGGGTAACTCCACTCCGGTGAACAACAACAACAACAACTGCAAAATCCAATTTGCGTGTGGGTGGCTAGAAGAAGAATCCGAAGACGAGGAAACGACGGAAGAGGAATCGATGCTGGCGGCGTTTGGGGCGGTAGCATCTGGGCGAGCGGCAGAGCTCGTTGTGGGATGTAGTTGACGTAGCTGGTCGGCCGCGAGAAGGACAGGAGGAGGAGGAGGAGGAGGAGGCGGCTGGTGGGGAGGGGGGGAGAAGGTGGTTTTGAGAGGAGAGTAGTCGGATTAATCGGCTGCAGCAAGGATAAAGAAGGAGAGGGAAGGAGAGAGAAGGCGAGAGCCGCCGCTGAGAAAACGTACAGGGAAATGAGCAGCAACTTGACGTCGCAGCTGTTCGAGCTAAACGACAGCCTGCTGCTCGGCAACGCGACGATCAAGGAGCCGCTCGGCCACCAGTATCCCCTCTGGAAGATCGTCGTCATAACAACCGTCGCGGCCTGCCTCAGCATCGTCACCGTCCTCGGCAACATCATGGTCATGGTCAGCTTCAAGATCGACAAACAGCTGCAGACCATCTCCAATTACTTCCTCTTCAGTCTGGCCGTGGCCGATTTCGCCATCGGCCTCATCTCCATGCCGCTGTTCACCGTCTACACGGTCCTCGGCTACTGGCCCCTCGGCGCCCACGTCTGCGACACCTGGCTCGCCCTCGACTATCTCGCCAGCAACGCCTCCGTGCTCAATTTGCTCATCATCAGCTTCGACAGATATTTCTCCGTCACGCGGCCGCTCACTTACAGGGCCAAGAGGACCACCGCCAGGGCTGCCATCATGATCGGTCAGACTATTTCCTTTTCTTTTCTCATTACATTCTTCATCGATCCCGATGAAAGATCGATCATCCATTAATCTTTGTTACATCGAAGCTCGTTTCATTCCGCTATCAAATTTCGACTCAAATATTTTCTCGCATCACTTTCATTTAATTAACGTCACACTGATTTACACACCAAAAAAAAAAATCTGTCTGTTGACGATTAGGTTGCGCATGGGGTATATCGCTGATACTGTGGCCACCGTGGATCTACTCGTGGCCGTATTTCGAGGGCAAACGCACGGTGCCGGAGTACGCGTGCTACATACAATTCATCGAGACGAATCATTACATCACCTTCGGCACGGCGATCGCCGCGTTTTACGTGCCGGTGAGCGTGATGATGGTGCTGTACTGGCGTATCTGGCAAGAGACGGAGAAACGACAGAAGGACCTGCCGAACCTGCAGGCGGGCAAGCAGGACGCGAGCAAACGTAGCAACTCGAGGTTGGTGCCCGTACCCCGACCAGCCTCCCTCTATTGGTATGACCATCTTATCGCAATTTTTTCATTTTTATAAATTCATCGTCTCGTCGTGCTGTTTATCGTTTGTTGTTTTGAATTGTTTTTTTTTTACTTTGTTATTGGCATTGTTTTTTATTTTTCGATGTTATGGCTCATTGTTTATTTTTGACGTAAATTTGTGTATTATTATTCCTAATATCCTCGTATCGATCATCGCCTCGTAAATTTTCCTACTGCCTCTGAATTTTTCGTTTTCGTTCCATTTCACACAACGACTCCTATATATGTGGTAAGATATTTTTAAAATAGCTATTTGGGTATAAATTTTGTGAAGCTGAGATGGCATAGACTATTTCTTATAGAGTCTATTCAAGGGAAAAATCTAACACAAGCATATTTATCGCACACCAAAAATTGCAGAATCAAATTGGATACGACGTATAAGTATCAAACTTGATTGGTGCCTAAGTACTGTTAAAATTTATACAATACTTTATCAATGTGTGATCGAATACGAAAATACACATACCTTCAATTGTTGTGAACAATCATTTCTCAATGTTTATTGAAAAACACCAAGGGCGAAAATTTTTATCACTGCGGCTTTATGTGTTCCTAACAAAACTTGCTGTACACCTTGTGTACAAGCATTAGAATACGATAGGAAGGAAAGTCAGAGTTGGACGAAGCTCGAGAGGGCATCAATCTCAATTGTTGAAAAGACCACAAGCAAAAATGTTGACCACTACAACTTTATCGGTTCATAATTTCCGGGCGCAATAAAGAATCCCGACGAAACTTGTTGTGCACCTTGTGTGTAGCATTAGAATGGGATAAAAAGACGAATCAGAGTTGGACGAAGTTAAATAGGGCATCAATCTCAATGGTTGTTGAAAGGACCACGCGTGAAAATTTTGACCACTGCTACTTTGTCGCTTCATAATTTCCAGGCGCAAAATAGAATCACGACGAAATTCACTGTGCTCTATCTTGATAGTATCAGAATGCGATAGAAAGACGAATCGGAGTAGGACAAGGCAAAGGTAATGAAAAATCTCGACAAAACTTGCTCATCCCTTTCTAGATAGTATCAAATTGCGATGGTACTCTAAGGTGTAAAATCTTGATACTACTTATATAGACTGCAACTCATACGCTGTATTCAATTTGATTCAGCAATTTTTGGCGTGCGATAAATTTGCTTGTGCTCGATTTGTCCCTTGAGTAGAATCTGAACTGTGTATATTACTTTTTTTTGAATATTTTTTTGCAATTAAATAGTTACAGATCAATGTATTGTGATAAATGATTGAATAAACGAGTTAAAAGAATAAATTAGTGTACATTATATTATTTATCGTAGAAAATAGTTTACTGGATAGATACAAATTATATATTTGACATGACAATTTTTTTTATTTTTCTTTTGCCAAACTCGTGCATGCATATGAATATTCAATGTATCTAGATATCGCTGTTAGTCAATTGATATATAGCTATGATACAACCAAAAACGTATAGTTATTGGCTCAGTTAGTTCATTTAACGAGTGAAACGTGACCGTGTAGATCACATGACAGAACACTGATCGCGAAAATCGTATACCAGTAATTATTCGAAACAATCCAAAGCCTCTTTCGCATAATCTCACGCTGATGAGAAAGAACAAAAAAATTTGCTCAGTATTCCAACAACAACAAAAAATTCGTGCATTCCAATTAAAATGTTAAACGCGCATTCCGCATGTAACACTCTCTTGGAATAATAGCTTTGACCTAAATTCGCACCGTACATTCGTTATAAATCTCAATCCATACATGAATAATGGCATTCTGAAATGAAAAAAAAAAACAACCACGCAGAGAGAAAAATAAAGCAGCAGCGGAAGCAAAAAAGAGAGGGAGAGAGAGAGCTAAACTTTTATGTCAAAAAGGTTGTGCAAAAAAAAAAACGGTGTAGAAAGGAAGCGTTGGAGTGTTATTTGCAAAAAATTTTTTTTTCGGGACGTCATGACGTTCTTCGGGGTGTCAAAGCGCGCACACAGAACTAAAAAAAAAAGAGAGTATAAAATCATGATGATGGGGTTAGGGGAGTTTTTTGTAATCGTCAAAGTAATATCCAGAGCAACGTCTGTATGTGTGCGTGGTGTGTTTTCTTTCTCGTTCTATGTTTCGCTGCACATCTCACCACAGCGACGAAGCCCTGGACATGGAGGAGTGCAGGAGGCAGCGAAGCGAGTCGAGCACGGGCGCGGCAGATGAGTTGAATTCCACGCATATTGCGGTTTCCTATCTCGACAGGCATTATCCTCAGCACAGGGTACGTATCTTTCTCTCTATCTCTCAGTTATTATTATACTCTTCTTCTTCTACTTCTTCTTTCATTGCTTCATGAACCCCCTCAAGGCTCTTCGTCAATCGTCGCAAGCGACATTCCTTCGCGCTCTTTTTTTTCTCTTTCGTCAACTTTTTTCTTCTTCTTCGTGTTGCTCTCGATGATGAAAAAAAAAATGAATTGTTATACGATATCGTTTTTGTATAATCTCGATGCAAGCCAAAATTAATACTGCTATTGTCCTCTCTTTTTTCAAAAATATTTTGTTACGTTTCCTGGTTCGTGGATTAAAAAGAGCACCCGCGCGGGGGAAGTTAATTATCGTTCTCGATTCGAACGGAAAGTCGATATCATCGTGTATACATACACAAGCTGCAAAGTTTTCGTCATTAGCGGCTCGAATTATGTCGTCCTTCTGAGCGTGCACGTTGCATATCACCCCTCCGCCTCCAAGATTGACGCGAAGTCAATATTAAATTAACGAGTTAACGCGATGTAATTCTAGCGAATGATTCCGCTCACGCACGCTTAGCTCTCCCGATATAATTCTATTCATAGCCGACGACGATGATTATCGCGCATAACCAAATCCGACGGATCAATCGATCAATGAATATACACATGTATATGACTAATTCCACAAAAAAACTGCCATAACTTCGTTCGGGTTTTGGCAAATTAAAAACTCGGGGTTACGCTCGAAATTAT
>JAWWMK010000032.1:14743241-14773502 GCA_035047105.1 Galeopsomyia nigrocyanea | reverse complement strand
ATATATATATGTACCAACTTCTCCTCTCTCTCCTCTACCTCGCTTTTTCTTCTTCTTCTTCTTACGTCTTACCTTCCTTAGAGAGTCTCTCTCTCTCTCTCTCTCGTACCTTATGCCTTTTATCTCGCTCTGCAAGAGAATTTTTTTTTTTTTGTCTTTCGTTTTCTGCGCCAGGCGCGCGCGCTCTCGGGCGCGCTTTTCTGTACCTCATCGAGCTTATAAACAATGACCTCCTAAGTAGTGGCAGCAGCCAGAGCGCGCGCGCACACACACACACACACACATGCAACTCTCTCTCTCTCTCTTGAGATGCACTCCGACCGCCGCCGCCGTCACTGTGCATTTATATGCGCAAGGATCTTCGTGAATCAATGTGTCGCCGATGCTCATTTTCCTTTTTTTTTTCTGGTTTTTATTTTGTGAGAGGGAATATTGTCTGCGGTCAAGGGTTTTTTATTTTTATTTTTTGTGTACATTCGATTGAACGGTATTTTCGTTGCGACGAATTCGGCGAGATAATATATTTTGCGAGGGAGTTGATTTTCGTTTTTATTTTATTTTATTTTTTTTTTTACAGAATCTTTATTATTCCGTGAATTGAAAAGAAAAAAATTAATTTTGCATAAAGCTTGATTATGCTTCATTTATGAGAAAAAAAGCCTAAAAAAAATTTAATTAGCAATTTGGGGGGGGGGGGGGGTGAATTTCGGTAAATTAATTACACGAACGTTCAAATGACAAACGAGAGCGCCGAGCTTGCATTATCGTTCGAAGCAAACACTTGTTAATTCTCCTTTTACAAAACAACAACTGCAAAAAGAAGAAGAAAAAAAAAGTAAATAGGTAGAATGGTATTTATTTTTAAAAGGTATGATAAATGGTAAGAGGGGGAGGAGCGTGTGAAAATGGTCCGCGCGCGCGAGAGAGAGAGAGGAGGATGAGAGAGCTCGATCTCTCGCGAGAGAGGTCATTCCGCCACAACGTCGGCGGCGGCTATTCGCGGGGCGCCTTATATACACGTGTTTGTATAGGGTAAATAGGTGTTTATATTTTATAGCTATATTTCGTTTTTATTTTGTGTTAACATTGCGCTCTGCTCGCTTGCTTGCGTTATGCTTTCATTAATTGCAGGTAATCGCGCTCTCTTAGCCACTCTGATGGCGCGCCATAGCTTTCATGCCAATAAACACTATGATTAACGTTGATAATTACGGCGCGCGCAAAAGCGCCCCAGCAACGCCGCCGCCGCCGACGCCGACGTGAAAAATAGGCAAAAAAGATCTTTTTCCCGTATAAAGACTTATCGCGGTTGAAACCTCAGCTGCCTGCCTGCCAGCGCTTCTCTATTTCGCTTTTTTTTCCCCCTTTTATTCGCCGCTTAAAATATCGCAAATACCACGCAGTGGATCTTCCATCTTTTTGAAAATTCTTACGACCGTTAGTTATTTATTTATTTTTTTTCCTTTCGATTAAAAAGTTATACGTATACGCTGTGAACGTATACTAGCACCGATTGAAACTTAGGATAGAGCTATATTGTAAGGTACATATAGTTTTGCAACAAGTTATAGATCAGACGAGCGAGTAACAAAAGAAGACATTGATAAATAGGCCAGCTTGAAGTTCTCGAAGAATTAAAGAAGAGAATTGAGAAACTTATATATAGCGAAGGAACGAGGGAGACGAGAAAAGAGAGTTGGGCATTGCTTGAATAGGCTGCGAAAACTCACTTAACTGTGCTTAGCCCATTACAAAGACTTTACAGCTTCTCTTTAAGGAGCAACCATACCGCTGAATATTTTCGCGAGCCATTCGTTTTGCCAAAAAGATTTATAACCGACTCGTTCATTATCTTAATTGAATCGATCAATTGCGCGGGAATACGATCTTTTTTTTTCTTCTTCTTCGAAGTTAGTTTACCGATATATCTCGTGAATTTTGGATGAGATCGAATTTATTATTATGGTTAAATTGTTTGATGTGGGAGGTACGAGATGTTTAACATAAAAATTTGCTAATACGTTTTTTCTTGCAACTGTTCGTTATAAGAAAGAGAGATGCTCGCGTGCTCCAAAAAAATTTGATTATTATATAGCTGAATTACGTAACTTATAATAGAAGAAATTTTTGAATTGAAAGTACACATACTTTTGTACAAACTAATGAGTTATTTTGTATGTGTTGTCTATTCTTAAATTTTTTCATGCGTGTCAGTTCAGAGTCTCTTAATTAAATTAATGTATCATTTATACTATTTTATGAACTAACATATTTTTAAAAAATGCTGCTAGCTGATCTGTCGTTATATTCCCTCGGAAAATAGGTGACTTTATTTGTTTGTTTATTCAACGACATAAAAATTTATTAAAATATGAAAAATATAAATAAACACAAAAAATTTTTCTTTGACAACTACTCGAAAAATAACTTTGAAATTGTTTCAATAAAAATTTCCCACCTGCCATTCAACGTTTCCTAAAATACGATGGAAAACTATCGAGTAGCAAAGTCATACCGATTGATACAGCATGTACGTACATACAAGCATCCACATGAACGTACAGCATAACATGATTTTGCCGTCTCATGAAAACAAATATTTAAAAACTCTTCGTTAATCATGATGCAAACAATTTAGATCTTTAAGCATATCATATCAAAAACACAAAAACTGTATCGAAAAATAAAAAAAAAGTTCAAAAAAGCGAAAACAATACACCCTGTCCAAGAAAGCAATACTATAAAACCTTCTCATTTCGTTGACAGTCGCAACTTTACTATCGTTACCAAAAAAAATCGTAACAATACCACACCGCGCAACCACTAGAAATTTACGATTCACACTCCGTACCATAGTAAACATAGTTTTTTCGCATCAAAAAAAAAAAAAAAAAAAATAAGAGTGAAACAAACGTTACCGTGCTGGAAGTAATTTGCTTTCCTGAGAAAGACACAAACAAGAGCCATGAGTTGTAGCTGAGAGAGCCGCTGTCGTGTCGAGGGTGGAAGCGGCAGGAGGTCTCGTAAGTTGGCGATCTCCGCGTTTATCAGGTCCCTTCGCAATTTGCTCGCACCTTTCGTGGATTTGCTCGCATCTATCCTTCAAAGATCACACCCAATTTTTTCGTTAGCACACGCGCACAGCAACAACAACAACAACACGGGCACAAAACAACTCGACGACAACTTTTTTTTTTGTTACATCACCCGGCTGATCCAGCTCCTTGACATATGACAACTTTTTCACGGGGCGCGTTCTCGCGTGCGAACGTTTTAACTTTTTTTTTTTTACTCACTTTTGTGTTTAATACCCCGAAAGATATGCGTGTGCTTTACGTTTGCCGTTGAGACCAATGAGTTTTGCACACAAAAACAAAATGTAGTTGAGAGAGCTTAATTCGCGCAAAATTAATTTTTTCTGTAATCGAACGATTTCAAATTCTAATGAAAGGAAAAACAACGTGACACGCAAAAGAATCTTTCAATAATATAGAAAAAAAAATAGAAACAACCATGTTGATAACAAAACCGATTTCAAATTCAAACCTACAAGCTCTCTTCAGTCAAGCAACTCGTAGTATTCTTTACTCACCGTCCATCAGAAACCAAAAACTCAGCAACATATAAACCCAAAAAAAAAACTTGAACAACAAAGCTTTCGATCGCACACAAGAACGCACAATTAATTCGTCGAACTAACAACAACAACAACAACAACAGTAAGCACAGTAAGTCGGGTTGATTTTTGTTTGCGCATGGATCCTTACCGATTGAACATATTTGGCCGACCTGCTAATCGAATGGTCAGCCCGTGGCTGATGGTGTTTGTCAGCTAAGCTGGACATTAGTCGTCGTCTGCGAGCTGCTGCAGGCTGAGCTTGGCTGGTACATCCGGCTCGCAGGTTCCCGCGAAACTCCGGCCGTTGCAATCTAACATCCGGGTCATAACGCGCTACTACACTGAACACGTGGTAAAAGAGAAGAGAGAGAGAGAGAGAAAGAGAGACCAAGCTCTCTTGGCTACTCCTTCGCAGTACAACTCCTCCCCCTCTTCTCTCTCTCTCTCTCTCTCGAGCCTTCGTTCGTTCCCTGCTTACCGCCGCTGCTGCCGCTGCTGCTTTGCTTTTGCTTGCTTTAACTTTGCCTAGACGCTCTGTGTGTGTGTACTCCCCTCCACACACATATACACACACGTATATAGTATACCCTTTCTCGTCGCGACTCATGGCTTTGCACTATTTTTTTTCTCTCTCTCTCTCTAGCTTGGCGCATTTGCATATGCTGGGTATTTAACTTTGATTACGCGCCAACGCTAATTACCACCCTCCGACGACAAATCCTTTCCTTTTTCTTTTTCTTTTTTTTTTTTTCGCTCTTTCTTCATAATTCGATTCGCGATGCATTTGATTTTCTTTACTTTTTTTTTTTATTTTTCGTTCTATGTAAGAGACGGTGCAGATTCGTAACACCCTTTACCTACCGCATTCCCTGCGCGAGTAGATGTGCACCCCCGCGTCTCTCTTGAGGGTCCCGTTCGTTTTTTCTCTCTATACCTACACAAGCTAGTGAGAGAGGAGCTCGAAGAGAGTTTTTCCCACTCTTCTCTCTCTCTCTTTCTGTGTTGCGCTGTTCGCGATGCAACGTTGGCTGCTGTTGCTGCTGGCCCTTGCAAGAGAGAGAGAGAGAGAGAGAAAGCACACGGGTCAGATCCTCTATACTCGCGAGAGAGTCCTACTAGTGTATATATACAGCTATTATATACCTGTATACTTTGGCAGAAATAACTTTGACTTTTTTTTTTCTCTCTCTCTCCCGTCTCTCTTTGTGCATTACTTTTATCTCTCTCACTCGCTGAGCGCCCTTCGCTTGGCCACTGCTGCTGCTGCTTTATCTATCTGTTTATCGGGGACTTTTTATCTTGACTTCTTTTGTTCCATCGGCTGAATTTTTATTTCTCTCCTCTTTACCCTTCGTTGTCTTCTTCTTCTTCTTCTTCTTCGTCTTTTATCTGCGCTGTGCTTGGGCCTTATAGCGCTATATACACCCCGCCTCATCTCGCGCACGCGTATATATATATATATATATACCTTTCTTCATTTTCAAGTTATTGCTTGGAGATCGCTTACTTATAGTCGAAGCTTAACGTGTGTGTACGTGTGTACTTATTATTCGGACGACGAACGAGAGATCGGGGGGATTAATGCGGTTTAGGATTTTTTTTTCTTATAGCATTGTTTTGTTGGTGATGGTGGTGATGTTGTTTTAGAAATTGGAGCAGAGTTTTTGGCCGATCGTGATTTTTAACGTTCTTGGAGAATAAGTCGTCGGATGCTTTGAATAAAAATTTCGTACGAGAGATTTTGAAAAATTTTTTGTTGTTGTAAATTTATCGCGACTTGCTTCGATTTATTGTACGCATTTGTGAACGTTAAAAAAAATCTATTTTAAGCTTATCTGTCAGTAAAAAAATTTCCATCAGGAAAAAAAGTATTCTTTTTTTTTTTCGGGAAAATTCCAAACAATAAAATTCGGCAGTTCGAAAATAATGTTTCGCAACGTACTGTAACTGCCGAGACCATAAAGTGACTCGTAAAGCTATTTTTTGTTCTTGAAGTAATAATTTTTTTGACGTCGGAAATTTCAAAAAAAAAAAAAAAGCTCATTCAAAAATGAATCATGCTGTCGATAAAAAAAAAAAAGTAACGCGGCAACGCGAAATTCAATTGAAATCACAAAAAACCGAATCAACAAGCATAATGATGACAAGAAAAATCCCACAATTCAAGTGTATTATCGAAGCGCGAAACTTAGAAAGCTATACATGGCGCAACATAATTTCCGAATGCATATAATTTTCGGAAGCTGCTCATCTGTACTTTGGCATAAGCTTATCGATCCCGTAGGGGTCTTCTCTCTCTGTCTCTCTCTCTCTTTGTGCGATATAGACTCACTATACATACGGGTCCGCGAGAGAGTAGAGTTCTGCGATTATCGTGTGCGCGCGGCTAGCTAGCGCGGTGTTTACGCGCGGCTCTTGCTTGAGAGAGAGAAAGAGAGAGAGAGAGAGAGCGTGTGTACGAGAGAGCTGTCCCCCCCTTCTCTATCCCTTTATCCCCCTCACTCCTCCGCATTAAACATCCTCCTCGCGGGCGAGCAGCCCGATAGATTCGCGGCCATTCTCACAGAATCCGAGTGGAGGAAGATTTGCCCATCGCCAAGAAGCGGCAGCTCGTCTTCTTATCGCTCGCTAACACTACTTCTTCTTCTTCTTCTCTTCTTCTTCTTCTTTTTAGTCTCGTTGTGCCGACAGGGATTAGGATGTATACTTGTGTTTTATATACTCTTCTGATTAGAAAATCGATTGACCATTTGTATCAGCTGGAAAGTTATAGCAAAGATAGAAAATAACATTCACGTTGTTTTTTTTTTAACTTTTTTTTTTTTGAAGAATAGACTGTACTTTCGCAAAAAAAAACTTCCAATCGCGCGGGCGAGAAGTTTTCAAAAAAGCGGATCAAAGCACGGCGGTTTTTATTCGAAAGTTCAAGTCGTAAATTTTTCGATTCGAAAGATTTATGTGTTTTTTTTTTGTTGTTCTTTTTGTGCGTGAAAACTTCCGTTGTCGAAAGTAAAATAACACTATTTCATATTGTCATTTTCTTCCGGGGGTTCAAGATACATGGACGCGGGGCGCGAAATATCTAAAAAAAAAATATTATCAGTGAGTTTTCGAAAAAAAATTTGTAGTTTCAATTCACGGTGTGTGGTGTCTGCTGTGAAACGTGTCACACTGTATATTGCAGTTTTATTGAATAATCAAAGTTTGCAAATTCGGTTTGGTTCTAGACAGTTCGTGTGATGTCTGATCGTACACGCATTTATCTACTCACGCGGACACCTTCTTTATACCCAACTCACGTCAACAATATTTGTCATTACAAGTTCTTACTTAACTTAATGCAAATTCAATGGTACAATTGTGCACCTAAAAATTAACGATATAACTGCAATAATTCGCTTCAATATCCGCGAATTTAAAAAAAAAAAATACTATAATTTTCAAAATAAATAGCTATCGAAGAGAATCCTTAGCAGCGAAAGTCCCACAGTGAGAATCGAAGTGAAGGAGAAAAAAAAAAGAAACATTATTCGTAGTAATACGATGATGAGTGCACGGTTGCAGTTACGTAATTCAAACGTTGCCGAGGTTCATCATCTCGGCATACACCGCGGTTAAGCAATCCTCTCTCTCTCTCTTCATCGAACATACGCGTTACTTAGTCGTATTGATCGTAAAGCCCATGATGGTCTGATTAAGTGGATGCTGCACTGTTAACTCGGCTGCGGCATAGCCCTCGAGACACAGGGAAAATCCTCCTCCTTCTCTCGCTCTCTTGCTCTCCCAAGCGAAGGCAGCTTCTCTCTCTCTCTCTCTCTTTCTCTCGATAGGTTCAAAGTACAGATACGCGAGCCGCGGGCTTTTCTCAGCGGGCGCGCGCTCGCGCTCAGCACTGTGAGAGACCGGATGTAAGATAATCTATAATCTAAACCACGATCTAGGCAAAAAAACAGCCGACTGGCAAGAGAGTTCGGTAGCCCCCCCCCCCCCCCTCCCGAGAGAGAATTTTTCTCTTGTGCGCGACATGTGTAAAAACAGTCGCGAAGATGTTTGTTATTGCTCAGAGAGTATAATAAAATGTATATCGTAAACATTACAGATTGAGGATGTTATATTCTATCACAAAAATTAGTCATCGAAAATCTATAGAAAAATGTTTAAGTCATGGCATTCGCATTGATATTATGGTATATCAGCCGCACAATTTGTAATCGTAATTAAAATAATGGTAGCTTTTTCCGTTAGGAGGCGGTCGATTTAAATACTTGCATACTACTGTTTGATTGATACTACATCTATAAAAGTTTGTTTTTTCTAGCTCGCATCTTGCCAAAAGGCTATTCGAAATAATTATAAATAATTGTTATAGTCGGTAGGTTTCATTCATGAATCATAAGAAGTTTTAATTTTTTTGTTTGATACCTACCATTTTATGGATCAATATTACTTGCTAAATCTATTCAACAAAGAAACAAAATATCCCTCTCTGTTTACTGATTTAATTACCATTATATTTAACACTATGTAGTGGGAATGCTATTTAATAACTCTTGAAGCCGTTGTTCAAAACAAAATAGAATGGATGAGGGAATAATGGAGGATTTTTTAAAATTAATGACACACAAGCTTCCCCCTTGCCTGTCAAATCATTGTTAAGAATCTGCAAAAAATGGATTATAAGTTCATTTAAATAAATATTATAAGCAATTAAGGCATTTTCGCTACTATAAAAACGTTACTTTCAAGATTGGGAATGATGTTATTATTTCACTATAAGAACTTTCAAATCAGCTTTATATCGGAATTGAATATTTGTTGGACTTTCAGTTAATATTGATGATAGTGCGGTTGAGTTAGCTGTTTAGTCAATAAATCCGATTCTTTTTTCATCTCTAAAAAAAATATTGAAATTACTTTATATATTAGTAAGTAATTATGGAATTGCATTAAAAAACATGGTTAAATTAATGGTTTTAATAAATCACTGTAAAAAATGTCCAAAGTTGTCAAAGAACACGGAGGGTTTGCAAAACGAACTCAAAAATTTGTCAGTTCACGCATTATTTAAAAATAAAATCCATTTGTACTGACAAAGTCAGCCTAAAACGTTAATATTTTTTGTAGGTAGCTTTGACAATTAAAAGCCTCACTCCAATCGTTTGGAAAACTCTTCTAGATTGAGAATTTATCCGCAAAACTTTTGGAATGTGTAATGAATAACTTGTAAACAATTATTTTCTTTCTATGGAACATGCAATTCCAAACACCGCAAGAAAGTCGCAAATGCATATGCGTAGTGGCATATAGGCGCAACTTATTGTCATTTGAAAGAAAGTGTATAAAAGTGATTTAGTAGTATAGGGATGGATGAAATTTTGTTTGCGTCTTCAATTTAAAAGTATATATTTTCCTTTCAAATATCGGCATTAAATAAAGATATGTATAACTAATAAATTGTATTTTACATTTTCAGGCGAGTGCTGCATTCATGTAGCAGCTTCAAAATATTGATCATATTGATTTAACACGTTCGCTGCGGCATGACCCTATTTGGGTCATAATTTTTATTCACCAGGTGCGGCATGACCCAATATGGATCATAAATGATTTCACGATTAAATCGACCTCTCAACTGCTATTTTGAGTTTTCTAAATTCTGTAATCGATTTTCTTACTGTACGGCATCTCGGAAAGAAATAGTTTTCGTTGTTTTAAAAAAATTTACAATTCGAATATTTTACGTTTTTTCATGATACTTTTTTTATTTTTAGGGGTTTTTTTACATTATTTATTATTTTTAGGCATACAATCGCTGTTGCAACATCTAGAAAAGATGATAGGATATGCTATGCATTATTTTATAACAATTTTAAAAGTAAAATTATAAAAATGCATGACCCATATTGGGTCATGCCGCACTGCACGTCAACAACATTACTACAGTGCATACTTAGGGTGTTGGAGAGTTAGAGGATGCCATACCTATCCTATAAAACCGATTATTAATTATTTTAACATCAAACCCTCAAAACTATACGTTTAGCACCACGGGAAAAAACAGCTTGTGTCGCCGTCGCAGTGAACGTGTTAATTAGCTGTTTAGTGGTCGCTGGCGCCAACTTAAACGCTCGCCGAGGTATTGGTTGTAATACAATTTTGCTAATGGCTATTGAGAACTATGACTGCGATTTTGCGTTAAAACTGTTAGATGAATTTCATTTTCATTCAGGCATTTGTAATCTCGCTGGAGACTCGACTTTAGGCTTCTGCAAAAGCTCGAGCGGCTCGAGCTTTAGCTCGGCCGAGCCGAGTCGAGCCGAGCTCGAGCTACACTACAAAAAAAAAAGTTCTTAAATTAAGTAGGAATGTTCTTAAAATAAGTATGCAGCAAATTTAAGAACACGATGTTTTTTAATGAAGCAGCTGGAAAGTTGATCTAAAAATGAATAGGTCTTATTCCTTATGCCAAGAAAAGTTTGATGCAAAAATATTGATCCTGGTAATTGCAAATAATCACGAGAAAAACGAAAAATAAGAAAGTTCTTAAATTTGCTGCATACTTAAAATAAGAACTATTTTTTGTAGTGTAGCTTGAGCTCAGCTCGAAGCTCCGGGGCTCGAGCTCTGAGCCAGTCCGATCCTTCAAGCTCTCGAATTTTTCGAGATTTTTGTCTGCTACATATCGACTGTGCATCGAAATAAGCACAGAGAAGAAAAAAAACGCGACTCAAGTTTTTCTCGGAATTTTTCCCAAATTAGACAAACATAATTTCAATTTTACCTCAGTAGCAATGGGTAACATAATTCGAATAGTTAGAAAACTTGAAAATTTAAGTAAATCCGGCCTTTTAACACATATTTATAGACTCTGTGCGTAAAACAATTCGAGAGCTTAGAATCTCGAGCCGCTCTAAAGCTCGAAAGCTCGAGCTGCTCGGAAAGCTCGGGTGGGCTCTGAGCTTTGAGCTAAGCTCGAGCTTTTACTTGTAGAAGCCTACTCGACTTATTAGTATGAATTGTATTATAATGAGACTCTGATGATTCGGACTCTGCTTCGGACTCCGAATGCTCCGAAATTGAAATGGAATAGGAAGATGAAAAAATTGATGCGGGATCGACGTCGTCTACGTAAATAATTAAATTATCATGTTAACTCTTTCTCGGTATATGTCAAGATTTTTAATGACATGTGCTTTACCTTTGAGTGGATTTTTGTAATATCTGTTATCATTATTATAAAAAAATTGTATTAATGATACATGCCATTAGTTTTACTTTATTGTAAAAAAAATCTTAAATTAACTGCAACTAAAATCTCAATGTTTTTTTCCAAATTAATGAATCAAATAGACAAATATATAAACATTTTAATTAAAAAAATGACTACTCACAAATTTTTTTCTTCATACCTCAAATATATCTCAAGTAAAAATCATTGACATTATAATTTTATACTGTTATGTAGGGTTGATGTGCAAAAGCTACATTAAACGTCATTGAAGAATTTACTTCTGTTGATTCTTTATGGAAGATGGAAGTAATGTTGGATAACAAACAAATCGTTATGAGTACATTACTGAATTTTGATTGGGAGGTTTGCTTCACGAATACGAATTGGCCACAATTTTTGAATATTTTTATGGGCGTTTTAGCATCCTGCAAAATATAGATTTTTCGATTCGGAACGAGGCCATAAAACGCTGCCAGCTGCTCTGGCGTTATGTATGCTTCTTTGGAGAGAGGAAAAAATGTTTGTTTATTTATATTCACTCAACAAAATACAACTCGAGTATATAAAAACAGAAATAAAAAAAACTGTATTAAAAAACAAAAATAACACGTTTTTCTCGTATAGTCCAATGTATGGTTCACTTTATTTGCATACCCGGAAAAAGGAGGATTGCTTTGAAGTGTAATATCTCGAGCTAAATATCACTGAATTTATTGAGCGACGACTCATTTTGAAGCTGTTTTCATAAGCTTTAAAATGAGCCCTCACGCGTTAGAAAATCTCTTCTTAATCCAAAGTTACATCAGTTTGCGTATAGTAGTTCCATATAATGACTTATTTTCAACTTTGTTAAAGAATATCTATACAATTTTTTCTAGTCGATATATCTGCTTGAAAACCATTTTTACACCTACCTTGAAGCATTTCCAAATATATGAACAAAGATTCATTAAAATCCATCGGGTAACAAAGTTATACCACACACATCTTCACGGACAGATGTCATGAAAAACTTTATCGCTTCCCCATGACTTCTCATGAAAAATTTGTGAAAAAACTTTTTATTAATTACATGTAGGAGGTCTAGATCTGACTGAAAGACGAAGATTGAAACAAATAATGACAAAAATAAAAAAAAACTCTAGTATAAAATAAAAAAATTTCAAACAAAACGAAAACAAAGCTTATTTTCCAAGAAAGCACTGCTTTCCGCTTTCTCGATACTACTCGATTCAGATTCATAGAGCAGTGTCCCCGCCTAGCGGCATAGAAAGACCTCCATACATACACAGCATACCTAACCAATAATCACCAACAATCGTGAACAGCTGATGTAAATTTTCCTAAAAACGATGTTTGTGATCGTTCAACATGGAAATCAATCCTCTAAGTATAATTCTCGTTAAAAGTGATAGTAAAGGTGACAGAATGCTTTTTCGATATCCTCATACAACGAATCATCAGCGAGATCCAAATCAATGTTTGAGACGAAAAAATCCTTACTCAATGATCATAGCAGAGGACTCTCTTCAGGTTCATTATTTTATCTTTAATCTTAACTAACATTGCCAATATTTATCGGTAAAAGGAATTATTATTGTGCTATGCAGCCTCTGCCATTTCCCAATCAAACCAATGGGAATCTTACTGGATTATCGGATGAAGTATTGTCAACACTTTTTGCTGTAAAACCAGAGTTATGCGAAACAAAATTTGAATTAAAAGTCAATGATGTACGGTTTGTTGGTCATCCAACGTTACTTCCCTCGAGAGGACCAAAAGAAGTAAATTCTTCAATGTTGTTTAATGTAGTTTTTGCATTGCAAGCTCAAGCTAGTCATTCGGTTGTTAGGTGTTACTATGATTTAAGTAAAAGGTGTGCATATCAGTAAACAATTTATAAATTATCAATGAATCATTCATAATAATTTCAATAATTTTTCAGACTTGGAATAGCTTTGAGGCACGAAGAGAAAAGATGTGGCTTTCTTTCAGAAGAAATAAAAACAATGGTATCTACACACGATGAAGTTGCTGCCAGGTAATCAAATGATTTATAATATTTAAGGTCATACCATTGATTTATTGATTTTAAGTTCATATTATTAATAATGATCTTGAATCCTAGATCTGAAGAAGAAAGTGATCCAGAAGAGTCACCTTATGAAACCATTTTGCAAAAAAGCTCATTAGCTCGAGATTTGAAGTCAATTTTCAACAGCTTGAGCACATCTGGTATCATTAATATAATGATAGACAAATGGATACAAGTCAGCTTTTGTTTACCTCAAAAAGTACATCAAACTCATAAAAAAGGTTTTGTGGTGGATCCTGAAATCATTGACAGATGTTTAGATAGCTTGAGGCCTTATCATGGACTTTTACTTTTGACTGAACCAATGGATTTACTCGATACTTTACCAACAGATCATTCACCAGCTCTTTGTCGATTGATTCAAATGTATAATCCATTAAAAAGCTTACAAACTTTATCTGCTGATTCAGATTTGACTTTGGCTCAAGTCTTTCAATTGACTGGACATTTGGTCTACTGGGCCAAAGCAACAATCATTTATCCACTATGTGAAAGTAATGTTTATGTTGTTTCACCTGATGCAGTATTCACAAATCGTATGTTGGAAGCATTTTCGGAGCAATTTCCTGGAATGTGCCTTTTACAGGTATACATTAACGAATATGTAATCTACTTTCAAAAGCACATTTTATTTTCTTTAAATTTCGTATTATTTAGGTAATAAGCGAATTTTCTTTACCTACTTCAATAAGTCAAAAATTGAATCCTTTGAGCCAGCCTCAGCAACAAACGCAGCTAGTGAAAATAATAATTTGGCTCTTGAAAAATCATTTGTTACTTCAATTGCATACTTATGTTCAATATATGCCTACAGTTCACGGACGTTCATCTATCGTAAGTATTTATCGAAATAAAAATAATCAGTTTCTATGTTTATAAAGTCTTGTTATTTGAACTATAAGCTGATATAAAATCGTTCGGTCAGTGGAAAAAAAAACACATCTCCAATAAGAAAACACACATCCACTTTTTAAATGTAATTTTCAATGGAAAAAATGGATGTTTGATTTCTTATTGGAGGTGTGTTTTTTTTCCACTGACCCGACGATTTCAATGGAAAAAATGGATGTGTGATTTCTTATTGGAGGTGTGTTTTTTTTTCCACTGACCCGACGAAATGTTTTAATTGCAGCAATATGCGGGAGAAACATTAAATGGTACCAGTTTCCCAGATGGTTTACCAGAAGATGATCCAAATGCACCGTTAGATGACGGCAATTGGAGTTTGAATGATACGCCTAAGGGTACTCCAAGTGACTCAAAAGTCGATATTTCTTTAGATAAGGCAGATGAAATATACTCATTTCAAACGGACGGTTATCCATCCGATGACGTTATTTTGTTAGAAAAATTATGTCGCATGGGATACTTCAAAGGAGGACATCATTTGGAAGAAATTATGTATTTAGAAAATATTCGCAGATCTCAATTGCTGCAAATATTGGATAAATTTCGAGACGTGTTGATCACGTGTGAAAGTGAAGACCCTGCTATGGCAATGTTTTATTCTCAGCAAGCTCCTCGATGAGAGAACTGAGAAGCATGCAGCATATTTATTGTAAATTACAAATTGTACATAACTCTTGAATTATTTTAAATGTTATTATTTTTCATATTTTTATAAAAAAACAAATCCGAACTGAATGATCTGCAACAGATCTCGAACTAGTTATTAATTATTTTAATTGTTGATAAAATATTTATTAACGGCATAAAACTAATAAATATTTTGATAGCAAAAAATGTCAGGGATGAAGATGCGATTTTCAAAATAATTTAAATTTTATATAAAAGCAATAACGTGCTTTAAAAGACTCTTTGATCTACGGCTTTCAATTATTGAAATAATACAGCAATTTTCATTAAAAATAATTGTTTGCGATTATTTTGTAAAAGTGAAGCAACGCTTTACGTATAATTGTATGTATGTACGATCAATACTTTGTAACGTCTTTGTAAGACGTAAAATTATTTATTTCATGAAGCTAATATTAAAGATGAGTTGTAACCACAAAAAAGATAATCCAAATAGAAATCGTTGGCTTTGCACTACGAATTTATTTTCGAAAAATCGCGCCATAATATTTTTGCAGGTAAAACTCGTAAAATTCCCTAGCAAAATCCCCTAGCCCGTAACGTTAGCGGCGTCGCCAAGAGAACCTGACACACTAGGCAGGGCAGGTAGAGGGAAAGAGAGAGAGAAACAACATTAGCTGCCGACAACAAGCATCGTTTGGCTGCAATTAAAGAATCAGTAGAGTGCAGTAGAGCCGCAAACTCCTCGAAAACGTTATTGGTAAGTCATTCAAGTAAGTAAAATCCGAAAACGCGAGTGTATTTGAGGTAATCTTGAAAGAAAAGCGATCGTCAAAAAAAGTCCTAAGGGAGGCAAAAGTGCGCGAAAGAGAAGGGACTCTATTGGACTCTATTAAGCATAGTGTCAGTGAGAGAGAGAAAGAGAGAAAACCATTGGCCAGGCGCGCGCGGAACGAAGCGAAAACGAACGAGAGGAGGGAAACGAGAAACCGCCACCACTGCCGCCGCCGCCGCTGGGTGGACCGACGCCATCTAACGTCTGGCATTCCCGTTTTTTCACTGCTGCTGCTGCTGCTCTGCGTGCGTATAACGAGCATCTCCGGCGGCAGAGAGTAGCTGTGTGTGATCGTTCGACAGTACACGACGTGAATTTGTTTGCTCCGAAATATCAGTGTATGTACAATATGCTTGTATAATCGACCAGTAGCGCGATAGTCAAGAGACTTGTGCGTGTGCGTGTTTGTTGATTCGTCATCAGCATACGAAAGAGCAACAGAAGGACATAGGAAGGAAGCCGAGAGCGGTGTAATCGAGTGCATGTGTGCGTGTCTTTGGCAATGTCGAAGGCGCGCCTCTCGTAATTGTTTATCGCGGTTTCGGGGAAAGATGCGCCGGTGAAGCTGCGTTGCAAACACGCTGTACGCCGACAAGGTAAGCTTCCACACTATACATGACTACGTGTGCGCGTACGTATCGAGTGTGTATGTGTGTGTCTGTGTGCGTGCGAGTGTGATGCCGGAGCTTCGGTATGCGGGAGCTTGTAAAAAAGTGATAGGAAGAGTTAGTGTTACGTCCATAAGGGGGGAAATATAGCATAACTGCTCCGTCATTATCATCAATTTGGGAGTGAGAGAGAGAGCGCGCGCACAGGTACGGCGGTAATGAAACGACAAAAGAAATGAAAAAAAAAGAAGAGCGACGTCTTGAGATTACCGATGAATTGTCACAGTTGAGCTAAGCGAGCAACGTTCGAGAATAATGGAGCAGCGCCTCTCGTGGTTGCCTCTCTCTCTCTCACTCTCTCTACCTGTATACGCGCGCGCGCTGTTTCTCTCAGTCTATCTTTCTCGCTCACTCTTTCTGTCTTTGTGCACTTGCATTTTCCTTTTTGCGCTACATATACGCGCGCGCGCTCGCTCGCTACCCGACGCCACTTACACAGTAGACAGAGATAGAAAGAGAGAGAGAGAGGACTCGGTCAAATTCGATTCGTGTTTACGTTTCAACCCCCACCCTCCGAGTTCGGAGCTTGGCGGCGCCACCCCCGTCGTAAATAGTACGGCCCCCGGCGTCTCTCTTAAATACCCCCGCGCTTTTTCGTGCCTCCTCCCTTGCATTGCACTTGCCTCGCACACCCGCGCTGCTCTCTCCGGTTATTCCCCTCTGCTGCTGTATGTGGCAAAGCGAACGAGAGAGAGAGAGAAAGAGTGCGTGATACGCGTGCCCTCTGTATTCTCTACAGTATTATATCCCCCTCTCGACTTTGCCCGCGTTTCGCGCGCGCGCAATCCCGATAACGCCAACCTCCACGCTGGGCTTGCGTTTCGGCCCTAGTATATGTAGTTACTGCTGCTGCTGCTTTTTACTGCCTGTCTCTCAAAGTCGCGCACCGGCCGCGTTTTTTCTCATTACAATATTCTCGCACATCTCGACCGACTGTGAGCGAAGAAAGTTTGTGCATATTGTGTTCGTGTAAGTATCTTGGTATGCAAGCCACTTGCGTTTCTGCGGAGTTAGTTATATACTCGCTGTGCATTGTGTTTACGTTGATAAGCAACGGCTAAAGGATATCGCCAATTCTCGAATGAACGAATGCTCGCTATATTTTGTGGAAATTCATAAGATCGGCAAATATACTGCTTCCTTAGAGAAATATTTTTTCTTTGAGCAACAGAGTTGTTGACACTCTTCGATTCGTTCTATTCAGTAGAGTTACTTGGTATTTTTTTGTTTATATTATGCAACAAGCCTTTACAGTAACAGCAAAATACATGTAAGTCTTTGAAAAGTAGTTTATTTGCTGTTTTGATCAACATTTCACCATTCTGTTGAAACAATATCGTATAAATTTGAATGTTTCATGTAACTAATGGCATAGCATTATTTCAAACACTAAACAAAATACCTAGCATAGTTTCTATCTTGGTGTTTACCAAAAATAATCTTTGTAAAGCTAATCCAAAACATGATGACTTATTTTGATTGTTCAACAGAAACACATTGTATAATTCTAGAAAAATGAAATTATCATACGAAATGAATATGAAATAATAATGCCTCTAATTTCATTTACAGATACACTAGCAGTGTGCTGAATGGTCGACAATTAAGGACTACACCCATCTTTGGCTGATAGAGGAGCCAAAAGAATATCTAAACTGCAGTTGAGCAGGATATGAGTGCTCCTGCCATAAAATCATCAATGCCTGGAGTAGGGACCCCTACCGCGTCAACTGGTCACACCATGTTGCCAATGAACATGGTTGCCCAAAAAGTTGTACCATCCTCCGATCAGTCTTCTGGTGGAATGAAACCGCTGCAAGGCACCAATCTAAACTACGTAACTCTGCAGCCTCCCAATCTTTCGGCCTCTCAACCTCTCAGTCTCATCCAAGAACACAGAGCTCCTTCGTACCAAACGCAATCTTTTCCCAACAACATTCCAGCCGATCAACAGCAGCAATCACAAGTACAGCAGCAACAACCGCCACAACAGCCACAGCAGCAGCAACCACAAATAACCACACAGCCAACGCAGCAACCCCCGCACAAAGAACCTGAGCCAGCTCAGGATCCTGCTAAACTTGTGCAAAATGGCACGGAACCACCTAAGGTAATTGATTTACTCCATTTTATTCAATAGAAGTCATTCATGTGTAAAGCACATTGACGCTGCGTAATATAATAATCGATCGATTAATAATTTTTTTCTCAAATAATTATAAATGGATTGATAAAAATATGAGTAAGGAAAAAGCAAGGACACACTATTAAAAAAAATCTCAAGCGTTGCTATGACGTCTATTCATAACACACGATAATTTATGTAACTCGATGATTTTCGTAGGATAAACATGATGCACTGGCATCAACAGTGCCGCCTTCAACGACACCAGTAGCCAGCAGCATCGCCGTGCCGACCCCAGTACCAGTTACGACGCCGGCTGTGGTTCCGCCTGCAGTTCCTCCTACAAATAATGCAGCGCCAGTTCCTGTGGCTAGCAACGTTACGAACGCCGTTTCCATTACTCCAGTGGCAACCGTTCAACCTGCAACTACTGCGCCTTCTGCTGCTGCTGTTGCTGCTGCTCCAGCAGTTTCTCCTGTGAAGCCTGCCGTAGAGCAGCCCAAGGCCAACAGTTCGACGACTGACGGCCCTGCTCAAGAACGTGCAGGTGGTGCGACCTCGGATGCACAAAAACCGAAGGAGGAGCCAAAATCAGAACCTCAAGGTATTTATTTCACCTGTTTACGTCAGTTTGATTGGTTGTATGTAGCATTTTCATTGAAAAAAAATTTATTATTAAAAATTTACAGTTGCAACGCCTGTTGCGCAACACAAACCAGAAGAAAAGAAATCCCCCGCAAGCAGTGGACCAAAAGAAACTCCTACACCAGCGAGTGCTTCACCACAGAAAGAATCGCAACCTCCGGTACAATCGAAGGTCGAAGAACCAGCCGTTAAAATTGAGACTCCTGTTCAGAAAACACCGATTAAAGCATCTCCGGCTAAAGCCATCGAGAGTCCGAAAAAAACTGAAGCCGAAGAAGCGAAAGACGCTAAGACGCCGGTATCCACGAGACCTGCCGCCAAAAGGAAATCTCGCGAGCAAAAAGAGCCGAAGAGCGAGAATCTTGAGACTCCTGGAAGTTCTAGATCCAGGCGACACAGGACCCAGACAGCTATGTATCAGAGTCCGCTTCCTGAAATGTCGTCTATCGTTAAAAATTTATCGAAACCGTCATCCAGAAGGGGTACAGGAGGTGCTGACGACAAACTTATCGTATTCTACAAGTATGTTTTTCTTTGTAGTATAAACATTGCTTCGTTGTGTTTATTTTTTTTTTGGCTATACTTAATATTCTTTTGTTTAGGAATGAATTCTTGGCTGTAAGAAACACTGAAGGAAGCTTTTATGTTTGTCAGGCGATGCAAAATATCTATAAATCTAGCAAACGCATTCGCATTCGTTGGCTTTCACAGGATAAGGATAATGGTGAAGTTTACTCTCCAGACTTCTATGACCACACAGGTAATTTAAAGAAACGATTTCAACAAACTGTTTTTTATTTAATTTGAAACCTCTTAAATAATGAAAAATTTTCAGATTTTGACTGCATTCTGACCAATCTAAACTTGAACAAAGTTGAGAAAAATAAATACCAATTGACCAAGTATGAGCTACTTCGAACGGAAAATATTTTAAAACGAGCCATTGACGTCGAAGCCGGTGTTTTAGAAAAACCAGCTATAATTGAAGACCACCCTGATGGATGTAAGTGTTTTTTGTAAAAGTATTTTCTTAGAAAAATTTTATTACTACGGTCGAATATATTTCACATATATCGCTCATATTTTCAGTGGACCTCTCATTGTACAAGGATGAAGCTCAACTCAAGAAGAGGAAAGGCAAAGGAAAGGGAGGAAAGGGTAAAGCAAAGCGCCCGCGCAAAAAGTCCAGTGAATCCGAGGAATCTGAAGACGATGATACAGATGACGATGATGATGACGATGACTCCTCTGACGAATCAGATTCATCCGATGACCAATCTTCTTCAGTAAGGCGAAACCAAGCGAAGAAACGGTCGGGTAGTAAAGTTGCAATAGCACAAGTCCCCGCTGCGCCAAAGGGTCCTAGTAGGGCTGAGCGAGCGTTAAACCGAAGCAAAGGTGTAGTGGCTGGCCCTAGCACTTCTGCCTCGACCAGTGGCATCGTTCCGAAAAAAGCAGAACCCAAGAAAGCTCCGGAACCAAAAAAGAAGCCACCTCCAAAAGCAGTAGCTAGTACTTCAGGACAACCTAAAGCAAGAGCTCGACGTAAGAAAATTTTTCATTGAAAAAGCTAAAGATTCTTTTAAGAAAACCGGTCTAGCAACTCACGCTGTACCTGTATTACAAATTAGGAAACAATTCATTGAAATCCTTTTTTTCTGTTGTTTAGCTGCACCTGTCGCAGCTGCTCCTCCACCAGCTACACCATCGACTTCAGGCACATCAACGGCGCAAGAGGCGAAGTCAGCAGGCGGACGTCCCAAGCGAACGTCGAGCACCTCATCGGCACCCACACCGTCGACAAGTGAAGAAGGGCCATCGCGTAAAAAGCCACGCACTCGTACATAAAGCGATACTGCGCTCACCCTAATCACTCGTCATGCGTACAACAGCGTCTGCATTGTAGGTAACGTCTATACGTCGTGCGTGGATTTGGCAAATAGAGCAAAAAAACATTGATGCTAAAAAGAATTATAGCTAATACGTTAACATCCTCTCTTTGAATCTTTGAAAATTAATAACTAAGGGATAAAAAGATGTTTGATTTGTTGTTGGCACTCGTGTTTTGAGATAAAAGTAATTAACAAAAAAAAGTAAATAAATAAATGAATAATATTAATGGCTTTCTGGTAAAAAGTGTAAATAAAAAAATGAGGGCGATTACGTTAACGTGCATTTAGCACTGAATGCATAAAATCTACTGCGATCGGGGACTGTAAATCGATGCGAATTAAGTGAGCTCGAAAAATGTACGAGTAAATCAACGGTACGGCTTTCTGAGCAAACAGCAGAACAATCGACAGGGTGTCGCGCATCACCGCATACTTTGGCGATAGTCTATTTTTGATGTTGTAAGTGAATCGTGTATGGATTCGATTGGGCTTAAGAGCATACATTTTTTTTTCTTTTTATTGGATATGATAATTACCCATGTACAAATATTATATGTATGTATCTGTTGGGAATGTGAGTTATATTCTGTAAAACAGAAAACGCGTTAAAAGCGTTAAAAAGAATAAAAAAAAAGAGATGATCAATCTGTTCTAAGCAATCTAACACCTGGAAGTTTGATAGCCCTATAGATGTAGAAACTCGATTCTAAGTGTATTGCTACGTACAAAGGCGATTGACATTGATGAAAAATTAACATCGAAATAATAATATTAACGGACTAAGTATTCGTTTTTAATGAGTTTTTTTTTCTTGTTTTTTTTTAGAGGCTGACAGAGCAACTTTATTTTTAGTCCTAGAAAGGATTTGTAACTTGCGTTTGCAATCGTCTTTCTTTTTATTAATTTTATGAATAAATATTTTTAGTTTGAAGTAAATTCTATACAGGTTGGAAAGAAATAGTTACAAATGCAATCTGTATTTGAGAGTATCTGCGTTTTGCGAGGCGTACTTTCACGCTTGATCTGGAAAACCCAGGTGATCTCTGCACTGGTGCCGCGTATAATTTAGCCTCTTTTGCATTATCTACTTGAGATAAAGAAACTGCTAGTAGACTCAAAATAACATTTGAGTCATATGTATAGATTTATTTTACCTTTGTACTTGTCTACTTTTATTCGAAAAAAAGACAGTGTATATTTACCAGAAGAAAAGACAAAAATTGCACATTCATCTACGTTTCAAATCTCAAAATAATGATTTGTTAAATGTAGCCGATGTTATAATTTTAGAATGTATTCATATCAACATAACTATGAACTTGTGAATAATTTTGAAAATAAAATTAACTGCAATGTATGATTTGAATTAATTCTAAATGAAATAATCATTACTTTAAAATTGTGTAAGTAAAAAGGAAAACAAAAAAGACATAATTTTTTAAGAAGAACATTTTTAATATTATGCTAAAAGCCGCAGTAATTTTTTTTACACATCTATTATGAGTCATTTAGTCACTGACATAGAACCTTTATAGAATACAATAATCATCTTTACATAGTATACATTGTTCGATTCCACAGCTGCTAGCAGAAATGTGATGGTCCAGTGAAACATCGCAATTTTAATAATATAATATTCACTTTGCTTTTATGAATTTTGATGAGAAGTAAATAAATAAATAAAATTAGCAATCGAAATAAAAAAAATTTAGCATCATTCTTTCAACATTCATAGTGTCACAAACGAACGCATCAATCAACACCAACTAATACAACTCGCAATAAATTCTTCACACATGTTTAATAAAATAAACTCATTGAATGTTTTATTACTTTGATAGAACGATCAACAAGTTTCGTAGATTGTGCATTATGTACTTGACGTGGAATAAATATACGTATTTTAAGATACTTTCACTGAAATTATGTTTGTGACACGAAACATTTTCACGATAGTAAAAATCCGCAAAGCTTATTTTTACATCATAATTTAAATTCAATGCAAAAGGCAAAAAACATTTTTTTTACAACAGAGATTGTACAGAATATTGCCAACAATTGGGGGTGCATCCGCGCTTAGGATAGCCTACCAATTGGTCATATTTCATGTTTTACACGATCATAAACAATGGACGTCTTACATATTCATATTATTACTTTTCAAACATTTTTTTACAACGTCTAATATTTTTTTCTTTGAAGAAAATACAAGTTTTTTCAGTATAGTCCGTTTCAATTCAGTTTGATGAAATATAATTTAGGGTAAAACGTTCGATTAATGCGTCACCCAGTACGATTGAAGGCACGCGTGAATCGTGATTCGTTCAACATATTAATCTTAGATTCATACATCCTAATATAATTTTCAATCTTGACTAACGCATTTAACAACTGTACAATGTTCACTCGGCTCAGGAGTAAAAGCTTAGTACCTTGTGTTCTCTCTCGTGATAGAATATTTCATCGAAAACTAGTACATTTTCACATAAATTTATTCGCATCCAGTTTATTTCTTTTTATTAAAAATACCAATTCTTTTTGGTAAATTGAATGCTAGGTCACCTTAAATAAAAGTAAAAGCTAACACTTTATTTTACATCTTTACCACATACTTTCAATTCAAGTCATAGGTGATTATGATATTGTATATTCACGACATATTCTGTTCAGTTCTAGTTTGTAAGCAATAAATATTGTATTTGTTCTTCAACTTATTAACGACTCGATTGAAAACATATCTAAATTTCAGAAATAAATTTTTAAGTAGAGTACTCAAGCCACGATTTTCTTATTAAACTTAACATGTTATGGAAAAAGTGCGAGTTATATTCAACTCATTCTAGACGTTTCTACACACATAAGCAGTCTATTTCAATTGAGCAATTATTTGTTGTGTAACGTTTTTGAGCATTCAAGCAAGTATAAACGATCATAATAAAAAATACTACTCAGTATTACTTATATGCAGACTTACATCTCTAACGAAAAATTTACAACTTTAGCCAAAAAGATCCAAAGCAATTACTGTTTTCAATGGAATTTTCTAATCAGAGTTAATAAACGAACGTTAACTGCTACAACTGAAACATCTCGTCTTGTTCCTTTTGCAGCCTTTGCAACGAAGTTTTAACTCTCTTTCCTTGTGTCATGACTACTGCCGACGGTAAGTTTTGTATGTCACCAGATGACGAAGGCCGTTGATTTTCTACAGATACCAAATGTGAATTGGACACTATTGGATGAGAATTTCGCAACCTAGCTGTTGCTCTCCGTCGTTGTACGTATGTATCATCTCCGTCGCCGAGGAACCTAACGAGAAATTGTATTTCATAAAAACGTAGTTTCTACATGCTAAAACCACTTTACTACGTTTCCGAACAATTTTACAGGATTCATTTTTGTACTGCTTGGCGCATTTTACAAACATAATGTGACTTTTTATAATTATCAGGATTATATTGTAAAAATTTGTATGTTTCAAGGCATTGACGTTTTAACAAAATTAATAATGCTAATTTTCTTACAATGTTAGTGATAAAAAGAGTAATTTATCAAAGATAAGTAAAGTTAACTACACGGACCCGACAATCTATATATTCCTAATTATAATAGCACATATTCAAATAGATGTCAATAATGTTATTAGTTATTTTCAATATCAATAGTTTTGCGACTGTACTGGTTTTTCAAACTAATGTTATTCCAATTTAAAATTAGTTTTACAAAATTTTCATGTGATTTCAGAAATAAAAAGTAAACTATATTGAGCTACTACACTTACTCGCTATTTCCTTGTACTTTCTTGATTTCTTTTTTTACACTTGCTATGGAGGAGTCCATTTTTGCTAAAAAGTCATTCACCGAAGAATTTTCATCATCTATAGGAGAAGACACTGAAGATGGACTAGAAGCCTGTAAACGAATGAATAAATTTGTAACTAAATTGTAAATTATAAAAGCAACAAGATTTGAAACATTTACAGTGGTACTATCAAAACTTTCTGAAATGGAGTTGACTGCATTTGATGCAGAGAGCGGACTGTCAGCACTGACTGGAATTAACAAATGTTCCCTTAAAAATAAACTATCTGAAGCCCATAGTCTGTTTACCCTTCTGATTTGCTCCGTCTGCAAAACATAAACGCAGTGTTAATGAATGGCAATATTCTATTACAATCTACAACAATTATGGATGAATATGAATAATTTTTAAATAAAAAAACCTCAGAATATTCAACTAAATTGAATAGTTGCAAGTTAATTGGCAAAAAAAATATGACAATAAAAGACTGTAGTTATAAAACTTGACCAATTATATTTAAGAGTCACGTAACAAAATGATGCATAAACAGGTAATAAACAAAGCATTGTTTATTGAAAAAAGTTTGAGCTTGTTAGTATGCTGTCAATATAATTTTTTCCAACACAAGAAACCTGACAAACAACTTTCAAAAAAGCAAAAACCAGCAATAAGTGTTGAAACTTTCACAAATTTAATTAAAACCTCGAACGTAGCAGAAAATTTTGGCAAATGAAAAAAGCTGTAGTCAACAATCCAGCGATGCTCTGCAAATAAATTAGCAAAATTGCAAGAGAGAAAACTAGGCCACGCACGAACATACACAGACACACACCGCATAACTGTTCCCCGAGAAAATTCCGCGAGCATGCGGAAGAACGCGCGCGATAACGATTATCAGAGTGACGGCAAAAGAAGTTGCAAATAATAAAAATAGCAAAATTACCGTGACACCGTATCTGAGTGCAATGCCTTGGAGGGTGTCGGTCTTGGAGACAGGGTGCTTGACAAGGGTTTCGGTCCTGGTCACGTGCCTTGCAGTGCTACCGTATCTCTTGGGTGCCCTGCCCGAATCCCTGATGGAGCGTCGCTCTTCCATCTCGTCGCCGCCGCCATTCCAATGAGCTCCATCCATCGGCTGTTGTCGCCGAAGCACCAAAGCTCGAAGACAAGCTTCGTCGTCGACGCTCTTTCTCTCCTCTCGCACGCTCCGCCGCGACGTCCTTTTCACGTCGTCGTCGTCGTCGTCGTCGTCGTTCGTCGCACGCGACTTCTATGCGCGCGCAGCCTCGAGTTTACAGTCAACTTGGCTCTCTCTCTCTCGTACGCACACTAATATCGCCAATATATATATGTGTGCGCGCGCGCCTCTTGTGAACTTCTGACGATGACTGACGCGCGCGTGGGATGGAATGAAAGTGTCTTTGATGGGAGAAGTCTTATCTCCCGAGAACTCGATGGGCAACGCTCTTTTTTTTCTCCTCACACGCAAAAAAAAAACAACGCCGAGGCGCGAGGTTTGGTTCTTTTGTTAGAGTAATCGAAAATACGTTATACAGTATTTTAATTACAATTCAATGAGTTCAAGTTCCAGTGATTCAATTGTTATATATTACTTAAAAGTTTTTAAAAATATTTGGAATTCATTACCACGAAGTTTTTTTAAAAAGACGATCAATTTGTAAATATAACTACTCGGTTTATAAATTCTTTATCAAATTACACAAAACAATTTACCTAGAAAGAGCGAAGCTTCCGTATAACACTTCAATACGTTTAGTGAAAGCGATATCGTATTTATACTAACTGCATAGAACAAATATAAGCGCTGCAACGATTTCCACATCCACAAGAAAAATATCTCAAACTGTTTTAATCGGAAAAATAACTTCCCCTTGCGCTTCTCGTCGCGTGCGTGTATGCGATGCGCGCACATGCAATTCCGTGCGTAATATATGTAATCCGCGATGACTAAGCGTAGTAGTCGCGACTTCGTTAAACAGAACTCTGAGAAAAATCCAAACCCATCGAACCAATTCAGATAATATAGGAATAGTCGCGATAAGAAAGTCGCTACTTAAGATAAGCGATCGCCCATTATCTCAGTCGATCGGCTGTGTCCACTATACGCGCTGACCGATTATACATTGAATAATTTTCTTACGTCAAATTTCTTGGACGTTCGCTTAAATATCGCAATGTCCACTTTATATAGACACGCCTTTTTATCCTGCCCTGCGTGTGGATCTTTTTATCGAACAGTTCTTTAAATTTTATGGAGAAGACACGACGTGAACTTTCGTTCCATTTCTTTTTATGCTGCTCCATTCTATTTTCAACTAGTTATTATTCAGCAGTGCCATAAAAATAAATAATTGATACTCCATATATGTACTTTGCTTTTGAGTAATAATTCAAAATCTTTTCCGTCGTTAATTTTGTCATATTTACAGTGCGCTTTTCCAAAACAACCATTTATTCTTCATATTTCTTTATATAGCTTTTCCTGATTACATTACCTGCAATAAATTTTACTTCTAATCTATTGTAACTATTGTATAACGTTTTTTTTTCTTATCGTCCGTATAGAAGCAAACGATAAGATGTTGGAATTTTGATTGTCAACTTTTCGCGAGACCTTATTGATTGATAAGAAGCTATTCAACAAATTATTAAACAATTGAACAAACTTGAACAAACTTGAAACGCATGAATTTAATTATTTATGCGTTAAAACATCACAGTATCGTCAAAAATCTTTCCACTAAAACCATTCGATTCTTTCATTGTATCTGCACTTGCGAAAATACATTCAAATTTAAATTGAATCCAATCTAGAACAGACCCGATTTAAAAATAGTCCCACATCATAAAAATTGCAGACGACTCTCGAAAACGCTGCTGTCAAAAGAAAAAAGTAAACATTGAACAACGTGGCAACAGTGGCGCCAACCAGCCGTGCCGTCAGCACTCAGCCGTGCTGCTCCAATTTTTGTAACAGTGCCAATATAAGTTTCTCTGCAGTACTACTTTGCACCATTTGCAACTTTGAAGTTCCTTTACATCACAGAAGAAAAAAAAATCATGTTTCAAACCAATTGATTTCTCCACATATCAATAATGAAACGCGAGTGAAGATAATCAAGGCGAAATAATGGTTCGAGTGACATTTCTACATCCGGATTTAGGTATTGGCGGTGCCGAGAGGTTAGTCGTCGATGCGGCTCTTGCACTGAAGCAGAACGGCCACGAAGTCGATTTCGTTACAAGCCATCACGATCCCAGCCACTGCTTCACCGAGACCAAGGATGGTACATTCAATGTCACCGTCGTCGGCGATTGGTTGCCCCGAAATATCTGTGGCCAATTTTTTGCCTTGTGCGCCTACTTGAGAATGGTAAACAAATGCCACAGTATCTTTCAAATTTCGTATGTTAATACTTGTTTTTTGTTGTCAATTATTAAAAATTATATATTTTTTTCAGGTATATGCAGCCTTGTACATAATTTTAAGGTCTGACCGTCCTGATGTAGTATTCTGTGATTTAGTGTCTGCATGCATTCCAGTTTTAAAACTACGAATTCCAGTAGTAGCATTTTACTGTCATCATCCTGATCAAGTATTGACAACTTATGAAACTCAATTGAAGAAAATGTATCGTGTACCACTGAACTATTTAGAAGAGATAACCACAGGCTTAGCCGATAAAATATACGTCAACAGCCTTTACACTAAATCTGTTTATAAAAATACTTTTAAGAGACTGAATGCAGAGAACACAGAAGTATTATATCCATCAATAAATACGTCGTTCTTTGATCAAGTACATGTACTGTCAATGGAAAGGGTCTTGGACAAAAAATTTTTGCCTGATACCTGTTTCATTCTATCGATAAACCGATATGAACGCAAGAAAGAATTATGTACAGCAATCAAAGCTTTAGGTGAATTAAAGAAAATGTTGACCAAAGAAGAATATCAGAAGGTGTATTTGGTTATGGCAGGTGGTTATGATAAAAGAGTGGAAGAAAATGTTGAGTATTATTTAGAACTGATTGGACTGGCAGAGGAAGAAGGAGTAGAGGATAAAGTATTCTTTTTGCGATCACCAACGGATATAGAAAAAGTCTCAATCCTTGTAAATTGTGATATACTAATATACACACCACCTAATGAACATTTTGGAATAGTGCCTTTAGAAGCAATGTATGCCTCTAAGCCAGTTGTTGCTCATAATTCGGGTGGACCCAAGGAATCTGTTGTTGACAATGTTACTGGTTATCTTGTCGAGAAATCTGAATTTTCCGAGAAGTTATCTGTTTTAATCAAAAATAAGTCACAAAGGCTTGAATTTGGAGCAGCTGGCAAACGAGTGTTTATAGAAAAATTTAGCTTCCGAGCATTCGCCAACAATCTTAATTCTTCAATACTCTGTGTATATGAAAATAAAAAATCGCGATAGTTTTACCATATCTTAATAGATCTACGATTTTTAGATGCGAATTTTTTCATAATTTTTTTATTGACTGCTTTATCACAAATAAATCAAATACAAATAAATAAATGAGTGATTATTTATTTAAGAAAATATCCTATGCATTAAATTGAATTTAAAAAAAAGAGGCAGTTTGTTACCGCTTTGGTCCAAGGTCTGTATCAAGTGCTGAAATTCAAAGAATAATCTGATTAGTACCTGTCATATATCTATAAAAAATTGAAATTCTTTAGTAAACTCACTTTTTCCATCACAAGCTACTATTTTAACTTTATCTACGATAGCAACCTCCTGCACTTCTCTGAACTCTACATCATTCAGCATAAACGTCCATACATTGTCACAAAACCTATATGTGTTTAATTTGCCAGCCTGGAATAATAGTTGATTCTTAGCATCAAAGTATTTGTAAGTACTTGAAGGGAATGAATGACAATTAGTTTTGACAGACACCCCATTAAAAAGTAATTAACTAAAGATTGATTTACGTTTATCACATAAATTCAAATACATCAAACAAATAATATTCATTCTGTATCTTAAAATTATTGATAGATAAGAAAAACTTACCCTAAAACTAAGCCTTGACTTGACCCTTGTGGCTAAGGCTTGGTTAATAGCTTTGTCAAATTGTAATAACACTTTGACTGCCAGTTGTGGAGTTATTTGACCATACTGAAACGTTAATTTACGCTATAATCACGACCAAACATTTCTTTAATTGATTATATTGTATTCGCAACGTTCGAGTGTCAGAGAACCATGTGAAATATAAAATGTAAACAATATAACCTCTTCGATCGAAAAAAACAAATACGCATTATGGAAATTATTGAATTTACCTGTATCAGTTCATCTAAACTTTCTTGTAACGTGTTTCCTAACGTCGTGTTTCTGTACAATTGGTACGACATTGTCGCAATTCAGATGTATACAAATTTATATATTGAACAAATTTAATATATATATATACTCAATTTTCTTTAGTGCTCAGTTGACGATGGTCGACGAACCCTGGGCGCAGACTATTTCCATGCTAATCCCATACCGCCCAATCGGCCCAATCATACGACACATGCGGAATACGGATACGGCCATCAACGGCATCAACACATCTGACGCTTGCGCACAAATGACTGGACTGGCGGAATTTTTGAATACGCAGGCAGTGAAGAGATAACTGGGTAAGATATAAGAGTAAAATAAAAAGGTTCTGAAAGAATAGAAGTACAGACATAGGGTGAATGTACCAATTACCGGCACTTTAAGCTATATATATTTTAAAAAGCTATAATAATAAATAAAAATAGTACCAAACTG
>JAWWMK010000032.1:14712411-14743141 GCA_035047105.1 Galeopsomyia nigrocyanea | reverse complement strand
AAGTAACGGGACAAGTTTTATTGCATTCATCATGTTCAATAGATTAAAAATAAACTAATTATTTTGCGTATACATTAGCCAAAGTTATTTAATCAAATTAAATAAAAGGGACCGGGGACTGGGTGGGGGCCGGTAATTGATACACCTACCCTAGTCAACAGGATAAAGAGAGACAATAATAAAAAAAAAACAAGTCCTAGAAATAGCTTTGAATTTTTAAGAAATTTACAGCGAAGTCATCAAACGAAAAATTCTTGTTTAGGGTTTAGTTGGATCAGAAAACTTGGGGCCAAGAGTCGGGATTTGCGTCGAATCAATATAGTTATTGATAGATCATACTCTGCATACATATGTGTAGTATATATATAATAATAATATCAATCAAATATACATATGACCAATTCCAGAAAAACGTTTTTGTGGAATTAGTCATATGTGGCACCGGTTCTAAAAAAAGTCAAATTGACTCGACGCTCCTAATTCCTTCGGGATACCATTCTCATAGTACACAAGGAATCGAAAAAAAAATCGGGCCCATCCACAAAAATGCTAGTGTCCCTTTTTCGACCGTGGAAGTTAAAAAAATTATCGAAAAAGTAGGTAGTTTCTACGGTTTTTTGGAATTTAATGAAAAATGAAAAATAATTCGAATTCTATGTCAAAAAATACGTCGAAAACCATATTTTGCTTTTTTTTCTACTCCAAATTCCTACCTCTGTAGAGCTTTATAAAGCGTAACAGTTAAAATCACGTAAAAACTCTGACATTGATAAAAACGAAAATCTGACTTTTTGCGGTTTTTCATGGTTTTTTAGAATTCAATATAAAATGAGAGTAGATAGCGTTGATCTGATTTCAGATTCGGATTCTACAGATCAAAACACGTCGAACCCCATATTTTGTTTGTTTTTTTTTTCCTCGTCGAAATTCCAACCATCTATAAGTAAACACTGGCATATCTTCTGGTATATAGCGCGTGATTCGGAAATGTTTGAATTTTTTCAAGTCAAAGTTGAACGGCAAATAATCAATTAGTCGCTTTGCTTGAAATTTATATTTTGAAACAGTTTACTAATTTATAGATAACTTTAAAAGAATACCGGAATTTTAGTGTATAAAAAAGCTTTAACTAAACGTCAATATCTTATGTATAATTATTATTGAACTTAAATAGAATATGATTTGAAAAGCCGAGAAAAGACGTCACTTATAGTTGACCTCAGATTGTTCTTCTTGAATTTTTTTTGGAATCTAGTGATAGGCGTGTCGTTACTCACTAGTCACTCGCTATATAGCAAAGCGGAAAGATTTTGAGCTTCTGTTTTTCTCCAGTTTCCATTTCGTGGTTCTTCTTGCCATGTGACGATTTGAAGTTTTCAATAAGTTTCAATTAGATCCACGAAATTCGATATGTTTACGCAATAAATTTAGTAAAGTACTGTGATTATTGGACTTAACGTATTATTAATGCTAAACAAACGAAACGAATAACTAAAATTCAAATTGTTAGAGAAATATTTTATATTTATTTCGAACTTTTTTTTTGATGAAACAAAATCATTAAAAAATGAGATTCATTTTGAAATGAGTTTTATTTATTTTTATATATTTGTATTTTACAGTATGAATCGCCATAAGACGCATCACAAGTAAAAATTCAATATAATATTTGAACACTGTTTCCCTAATATTGTAAGCGATGAATATCTAACAAGTCTAGCGATAGTAATGAGCATCTACAGTTGAGTACCTAGTATTGAAAATGAAATTTACATATTAAATAGTTAATTTCATACGGCAACAGAGTAACTGGTAGACTTTAATTAATACTGGAAACGAAAATATAAATTTCACTTCAACCAAAAATTGATTCTAATAAAATTTTCTATAAAAGAAAGTTTATGGATAGTTGAGTATATTTCATCCATAATTCAAAGTGCCTCATAAATATATACAATTTGGAATATTCTTTATAATAACAAACTAAATTTATCCGATAATGATAATAATAATTTGATTCAATAATTCGTAAGTATTTTGCGAGTTGAGTGAAATTTTAATCTTATGTAACACTTTCATTTTAGATCCTTACTATATGAGCTTTTATAAACAACACATTGAATAAAAAAATATAAGCTCCCTTGCTAAATATAGCAAAGAGCTTTCAATTTTATTTGTACCATTCTGTTGATTATGGATTTTTGATTTTTTAACAATAAATATAACTAATATTTAAAATTCATCAAAATTTCCAATGAGACACTTATTAGTAAATTGTATCAACTTGCTAACATGATTTGCATGAATCAATGTGCCATTAAATTGCTTTGCATAATAATTGTTAAACTGCAGAAATAAATATACTCTGTCATAATTAACATAACTTGTAGCAGTATAACAGGATTAATTTTGTGTCTGGAGAGTTTGACCATAAAAACAATACAACATGTATTAATGATCTATGTCTCCTTCCACATCTCTATTCAAAACATTTTAATTTGCAAATGTAATAATGATGATTTCAATGTTGTTTAACATTGCATTTCTGAATAGCATCACCGGTGTGGAACATCTACTTTTGAGTATGTTATTCTAATTGGTGGTGGTATAAATTGTCCACAGTTGCATTTTTTCTGACTGACAAAGTCAAAAGAGCCAATTCGAGCATGACAGAGTGGACAATGTAGTTTCCCTTTTATCCAATTCTCCTAAAAAAATATAATAATTTTATCGATTTCTGCTATTCATAGTATATTCATAGTACGCTCATACAAAAGCACCAAAAAACAGGTATGTGTCTATAAGCTATTTGAATAATTAAAACATTCTATGAAATAAAAATGTAAAAACAAGATGCATTTTCGTGACCTATCACTAAAATATAAATAAATAATTGGTGGAAAGTTTTGAATGTGTAATAAATGTATAATGCATTATATATGCACAATCCCAGTGAAAACATCTGTAGTCAAGAGAAAGTTCTTCAACTACTATAGCAAGTTCAATGTTTTCAAAAATTGCATCAACAAGACTCTACAAAAAATGAAACAGGTGTGTATACCTATAATTAACCCAGAAGGTTGTCTCGAAAAAACTATGTCAAAGGACAAAAGCCTATAAACACAGCAACGTTTTCACCTCGCCAAGGTTCATTTGCAACAAAAAAAAAAGCACACGGCTGCTAATCACCGAAAACACGCGTGTCATAATTAAGAGCAAAGTAGCGTTATCAATGAAATATCCGCTCGAACGAATCTCGCTTACGATACGTATAGTTATACCAATTAGCGAGAGGCCCGATAAAATGGAAATGAAAAATAACAAGCGCGAGAGAGGACGAGCGATTAGAAGCGAGAGTGTTGCCTACCCGATCGACGACCTCGTGTATCCAGTCGGGCATACTGTCCTCAGCGAGGTAGAGGCAATCCTCTGGTACGTCGCTGTTACACCTGGTGTTTCTGGAACCAATGCCAATCTCCTGGCCGTGGGCTGAGAGCGACGGCGAGGCCTCCTCAGTGAACAGCACGTTACGGCAACGCTTGCATTTGATCTCGGTGATCTGTAAACATCGCCCAGAGTTAGTGAGAGCTGTTGTAGCGGCCATAACAAAGAAGTGCACTGAGCGCTCTCTCTCTCTCTCTCTCTCTCTCTCGCGCACACACACAGCTCAGCTGTTGCTCTCCAATTCGCAAAACTGCATTTCGCGGGAAAACTCACTTTGGCGGGCATTTCGTAGCAGCATTCAGTCTGTCGTCGCTGTTAAGCGTCTCGTGTCTCTTTCTCTCCACGCGGTGTGTGCTTATGGCTGTTGTTGACGTTTTGTCCGTCCGAGGCGCAGGAGCTACGCAACAACAACGCAGCCAGCCAGATGTAATGTATATATGTACCTAGTCTGCAGCATGCACCTACGTACACACGACTAAAGAGCGGGGAAAGGCCACCACACGAGTCAGCCAGCGCGAAGGCCACACACAACAGCTGCGACTCGCGCGCGGAGAGGAGAACTCGCGCGAGCTGCTGTTCATGCGCACTCGCGTCGTCGATCAGACACGTCGAGCGCGCGGCTCTGTTTGAAATTATTCTTCTTCTTCTCGCCGACGATGGCGAAGCTTCAGCACCACTTCGCTAAACTTCCCGCGTGGGAAATTTCCTTCTACGCTCTCGTCTGGATTGCAGCTGTTTTCTATTCTATTTACTCCGTTTACCTGGTTACTAACGACTGTAAGTTGCTCCGTTTTGTTTTGTTTGTTTTGCTATTTTTCTCGTTTGTAAACAATGCCACTTGGCAGCATCTGGAAACATGTTCGACGCAGTGGATAGCGGAAATGGGAATTTCCATTGCAAAATCGATGTTTTTCAAACGTAATAGACTTTTTTTCCATGCACTTTTATTAGCGCTTATCAGATCGACGCAAAAGCGTGACTGCAAAAACTTACGAATGTGTATAAAACTATACCAGTGCCCGGTTTGCTGCAAAATGGTCGTGACTAAGAAATTCAGAAAACGAAGACATGAAGTTATTTTTGAAGTAAAGCCACGTCAATAATTACGGGAATTGCAAATGCGAATAATGAGATCGGTTATATATTTATGACACTATGAGTTTTAGTTTGAAAATTTTAATGTGTAATGATTTTTGTACGAAAATTACGTCGATTACTTATTTACTACTTCAAAATAAGTTTTTACACTTGTGCACTCTTCAATATTTTTCTTTTTTGCTGTTACAGTTTTTAACGAGCACTTCGACGACTCTTATCATGATTTCGAAACTGGATGGTCGTTTGTTCAAAGAAAAGTCGACATGTCCGATGAAGAATGGAAAGTGTGGGTCCCATTTGTGTTTACATTGGCTCCTTGGGTCTTTGTTCAAGTCGTTATCAGTCAATACTTGAAACTGCTGTGCCATAACACTGTAATATATTCTATCAATTCCGAACTACTTTTTTTGTCTTATTATATTTTTTATTACTTATCTGTATAATAAACAGTTTTTATATTGTATTATTTTTCTATTTTCAGGTAATTCTGTGCCTCTGGTACATTGTTGTATCATTTGCCTTTCTGTTGTACCATTTTGGACTGACAAGCACTTTTTGTACATTGCTATTCCCAATCCTATCATGTTTATTAACTCCACTAAGAAGCAAAACCACATCATGGATTGTTCATTGCATAACTCTGTTTTTTATCTACCACACTAGGTTTTCACAAATATTTCAAGAGTGGATACAATTGCGAGAAGAACAATTTTTCATGTTATCATCTGGTATCTGTTGGATACAATTGCGTAGCATTAGCTATAGTATCGATAGTATAGAAACTTATTCACATTTTAATGTGTTTGGATTTCTGAGAGACTTACTCCAAAATATAGCTTACTGCTTGTATTTGCCGACTCTCTTTTTGGGACCGGTAATTTTGTACCAACAGTTTACTGATGGAGTGAGTAAATATATTTTAATTACAGGAATAAATCATTTAAAATTTTAATTTGAAACAAAAAAATCGTTTTTCAGCTCAAACAGCCATTTACAAGATGGACTATGAAGAAAACTTTAAGTATTCTAGGGAATATAGTTCGTTATTTGTTTTGGTTGTTTTTTACGCATTTGTCACTGCACTTTCTATACTTTAATGCCTTAAGTTATCAACCAAAGCTGGTTGATACTCTAAGACCTTGGGCATTTTATGGATATGGATACTGTATGGGACAGTACTTTTTCAATAAGTATGTTGTCGTCTATGGTCTTTCATGTACCGTGAGTAGAGCTGAAGACATTGACGCACCTCCCGCGCCTAAATGCATTGGTCGCATACACTTGTATTCAGATATGTGGAAATATTTTGATAACGGGTTGTACAAATTTCTTTTAAGGTAAATTGTCTTTTATTCTAATCCGTTTTTTTAGCTCCATTTTTTAAATATTTGTATATTTTTATAGGTATATTTACATTCCTTTAAGTACGAAGACTATCTGCGGGAAATTCGTTGCTTCTGTGATATGTTTTACATTCATATACTTTTGGCATGGCATGCAATATTTCATTTTTATATGGTCATTTTTGAATTTTACTGGTATTTTGATAGAATTGATAGCAAAATCATTCAGTTCTTATTTTTATAAAAATATTTTACGCGACTGCCTAAGTTTGAGCTTCAGGAGAAGACTTGAATGTGCATTAGCAAGTCCCTTATTAGCACTCTCAGCAGTATCAAACTTCTATTTCTTCGCTGGCAGGGAAATAGGTCATAAGTTTGCTTTGAGAACTCTACTACAAGGTAATTGTCAAGTCTAAAACAACTATTAAATAATGAAATTTACTAAACTATTGTATCTAAATCATTGAAAACGTACATTTATTTTTTAGACTCTTGGGAAGTGAGGATCGTTTTACTATTCATATTATACTGCTGTTGTCAAGTTTCTACAGAAGTAAAACAGTCTGAACATGTAAATATGATAAAAAGGAAAGAGGCACATGGACTGAAAAAAGATTAAAAGATCTTGTCATTTTTGAGATTTATAGATATAAGTACAAAATATGTATAAAAATACAGTGACTACGTACACTTTTTATGATAAAAAGCTATAAATCGATACATGTATGCGGAGTACAATATTCTATATTTTCTTAATTATTAATGCATAAGTGACTTAAATAAATGTATTCTTACAATGTGTTTCATATCAAGAATGCTGTAATTATTACCAAATCGGTTTCACAATTGCTTCTTGTTTGAGTAAGGCACGTTTTGTGTTAAAGCATTTCAATTTTTCGCGATCACAATCGCATTGAGGAATGGATTTGAGCGCACTGCATAATGATAAGGAAGGCTTTCCTTATTCTTTTGATAGAAATCGATAGAAATTTTTTTTCGTAAGAATATCGCTTAGGCATACGAATTATACGAATATTAATTTTTTTTACCTCGTTGCTTAGATATTTGGCAATTAACCAAAGTAATCTCACGTTTATGTACAGTGTTTGTGTATTAATTTTTCTCAACAAAATAATTTGTATTTTTTAACATGTTTCTCTTACAAAAAAACTTTTAATAATTTTACTCCTTAATTGAAAATATGAAAAAATAGATACTGACGAAAAAAGGCGAATCATTGAATCAGAATTCAAGTATTGGAAGACAAAGTTGAGCTGTCACATGAATTTAAAAAAAATGCTGTGCCAATAGGTGTCATAATAAAAGTTGAATCAATGCAAAACTAAATATACTAAATTATAAATTTTTCTGACAAACGATTATTAAGAACGATTAGTGTTGTTACATCACATAAATAATATTTCGTAGAAAACTTATCAAATCTTTTAAATACGATCCATTATCAAAGTGGACAAAGATATCTTTTTAAAATTATTTATAGAAACGTAGTTGCAGATCAATATTAGGTATCAAAAATTGTAATCATACCATTTACTTATTCAGCTGGAACCGCAATTACTGGCAATGATTTTGATCCCTCAATAAGACTATTATCTATTTCCAAAAGATTATTATCACCACTAGCCAGAAGTAAAATCGTATGTTGCTTTCCATTTTGTATTAAATTGATGCTCTGTGTTTTGTTTCCCATCAAAGCAATTTTACTATTTTTCAGTAATTGCAAAGTTGCCGCTCCGTTATTCTCGCAAACTTTTACTTGGCAAGGTATTATCTTGAGCGTTTGCTCGTCTGAGTTTTTGTCTGCTTCCACCACATTCTCAGTCTGCGTCGAGTTTGATGTTGACTCAACCTGGTGCTCCACTTGGTCGGGGGTAATAATTTCTTCATTGTTCAGTACAAAAACGTTTTCCTCGGGCTCAGTTTTTACAGTAAAAATAGGTTCTGTGGAATAATTATCTGTGCACTCTTCGTACTTCACATTTTCTTTCTGATTCTCATATTGTTTGGCATTGACGTCATCTGTCACGTTCGTACATTCGTTTTGTGATTCTTCATTAGAATATTGAATCGTACTGCCGCCTGGATACACAGTTTCTTGTGCGTAGTTATAATTTTCAAAATGCAGGGTGCCATCGGGATCGGTTTGTGCAATAACTACTTCGTTGCTTTCAAAGTTAGTTTCTATTTCAGTCTCGTTAAATTCAGTCTTGTTGGTCGGTGATTTATCTTGAATTTCAGCGTAGTTCTCTTCAATAACTACTCCAGGTTGATTTTGGTACATCCATATGGCATTGTCCATGCACTGCTGAACGCCACTTTCATTTGAGCCGTCATTGCAAACCTGCTGCTCATCCCAAGCGAATTCATGCGTCGATTGAGAATCTTGGATATTCTTTGTAGCGGCTGAAGTCTCATTGATAACGTTTTCGGAATTATCTTGTTTTTTTCGTCGATTTTTGGTCCTTACTTTCTTCGAATCTTCTTCGGAAAGATGCAAAAGCTCGCCCGTTATTGTAAGCACCTTGCCGTGACGTGTTTTTAGATGACGCTTGTAAGTATTCCTTGTTTTAAATCTAAAAGATAAATTCGTCAAATTCAACTCATATTTACAAATAATTAGCTAAATGTACGTTACAAAATTAATAAATATCAATTACCTTTGTCCACAATCGTCACAGCCAAATGGCGCCTCTCCAGTATGTCTCCTACGATGTTCTCGAAAATGTGATGGGTGCCTGAATTTTTTTCCGCAATCAGCGCATGTGAAACGAGTTTGATTTTGATGTATCAACATGTGATACTTGAGACTATGACGTCGTGTAAAGACCGATCTGCAAATGCGACACTCGTATGGTTTGATTCCTGCATGACTACGGTAGTGTGAGACCAAAGTTGTGGGTGCTGTGAAACTACGTGGTGGATCACAAATGCGACACTGTAAATTGTTTCCCGTTGGATTTCCTTTTTTACGAATTTTTTCAATCAGTATCAGCGCCATTTCTCTCTCTTCTTTGCTTGTACCAATGAATTTTGCTTTTCCTTTTGGTTTTGCAGGTACAAAGGAATCCTGGGCAGTAAACTGATCTTCTTTCCATAGTGGCATATCTAATACAACTTTTTTTAAAATAAATTTGCAATTACATTTGGAAAATTTATTATTTTTCATGATATAAAATATAAAAAAAATTCTATCAATTAATTACTATCTTCAACGTATTTTAGCAAATTTACTTCGATTTACTTTACGTGATTCATTCTAATGAAACTGTTAACTTGCTTTTCTAATATTAATTTCAATTATTAGTGAATTATTTAAAAATATATTGTCCAATCTGGCTGGTATTTTTACATGTTATGGTTGCAATGAGAATTATGTAATTAATCACACTCTATCAACTACGATTTCGAACTAATAAAATAGATTCAAATTAATTACATAGTAAAAGATTTGAATAATTAATAATTAAATAAACGATATTCTAGTTATAATTTCAAGTTAAAAATAATCAATTTGAGTTTTCACTAACCAACTAGAATCTACAGTTTGAAAGAAAAAGCAATATTATGATTTCTTTCATGTAAAAGTTACATAATTTAAACAATCATTTATGTAATACTCACTTTTTGATTCGTCTTCTTCTGTATCCATAGGTTTTGAAGTATTTTCTGGAGTGTTAGATTGATCCTTCACACCAACTTCATTACTCTCAACTACCATTAGCATGATCTGAAAATTATAAATAGATTATTTGAGTATTATGTAATTTGTATTCTATCTCTTTCTTTTCGCCACCTCTTTTGAAAATCGGACTTAAAATCGGTATTTTCGTTCGCGGTTTTGAAAATCTATAATCATTACGAAAAATATTTTATTTTCAAATTATACTCACATTTTCATTTGTTAAAGAATTGACAGGTACTTTGTTTATGTTAGACATTGACTCTCCATTTATATTATCTTCTTTCACATGTTCATAATAACTGTGATCCCCAAGAGGTCTCACATCAAATGCTTCTTTCTTTACATCATAGGAACTTGGGTTCCTAATTTCATTGACTTTGTCTTGACCAGCATTATTTTCTAATTCACTTGATAGTATCTTACGAAGGTAATTCGTAGACTTTCCTACTTTAGTATCCTTGTTTTCTTTGTTCAAAGTCTCCTTTGATGGCTTCTTTGTTTGAATTTTCGCTTTTTTACTTTGTACACTTGATTTTGGTTTGGTACAACCTACAGCAACTGCTGTAAATGTACTATCTATAACAAAATAAGAAACAATATAAATTATAGAACAATCTTACTCAACTTATAAAGAATTAATTATATTATGCTTATTACAAGTCTCTGCATTGTTTTTCAAAAACTCTAAATGATCAGCAAGATGTGACTTGATGGACATTCTAGCTCTTCCCTCACTGGCAAAGCTAGTGTAGTTCTGACCACATCCAGGTACGAGTGCGCAAGAATAAGAGTATTGTCTTTTCAGCTCATCGCTGCTGAAAACTGAAAATAATTTGACCAGCTGCATTGCTGGCATAGTGAGGAGCTGATTGACATTGTATGTAACTTGTGTAGTCTTGCGTTTTGCTGTCTCTCTTGGTTTTGGCGGAGAAGACTTGGCATCCATCTCGCTAAGCTTCTTCTCTGAATGTAGCGTTTGGGATGCCACCTCTGCTAGCATATCTAGCAGGGCTCCTGGGCTGTCCCTCCCCATGTCGTCTGAAACAAAAACAAGGATTATTTTAATGTCTTACAAATTTTAAAAACTGTACTTAATATTCTTTTGGCGAGAAATGTGTTGTTATAACGCGCCAAAACGAAACAAAGAAGTGCGAGATCAGTTGTGAACAACAAAAATTAATGAACGTCAAGAGAGAGCAAAAACGAATAGAAAGAAAAAAACTGTTGCTAAAATAACTGAGATGTATTTATAGATATCATAAATCCGCAAATAGTAAAAAAAAATCTCGTGCAAAAAAAACATATAACGATAACCGAATATAAGAGAAGCCGTTATATTCCCTTTCTCGTAATGTTTTTGCTCGAATAAGATTATATTTATCGGCTTGAAAAAAGGAAGGCAGAAAACAAAAACAAAGAAATCCGCGCGCGCGCTTTCGCTCGGTGTGCGCCCAGCTACATATGTGTATACGTGCGGGTGAACAATGCGCGTGCACACATCCGCGAAAAGGAAAAAGTCGCGAAGAACCGGGAGAAAAAAAATGATTGGAAAATCGTACAGGAAAAGCGATCGTGATCGTGCATGGGTTGCGGACGCCAGACAAGGTGAAAGCTCTGGTTGTCCACTTGTTGCTCTCTACATTGCCGGCTAGGTTGCGACATTTGCCCGAGCTGGAGCGACATTTGTCCGCAGAATCGTTCCCTCTCTCTCTTTTTCACTCGAACACGCCGATATATATATATGTATTCCCTTGGTGAATAAACACAAACGCCTCCTGTCTCTCTTATGTTTCTGCTTTGTTTCTCCTTCGTCGTCGACGTCGTCGCTGGTGTGTTGATGCTTCGCGCACGCACGCACGCACACGCGAAAGTCCTTTGTCAAAGGGGACGTGAGAAACAAACAAAAAAAAAATTAGGGAAAAAAATGAGCCGAGGCGCGTCGTCGTTCACTAGAGCGGCGTGTATATTATTCGGCCAGACGAGTTTTTCTGCTCGCTTTTCCAAACTCTCGGTGACGCCGCCGCGCGACGCGTGCTGGAGAAAGGTATAGCCGTGGTAGTGGCGGTGGCGGCGGCGCGCACATCGGAATTCACTGCTTTTCTTTATAATCTGTATCCACGACGCCGCCCGGACAAACGAGAGAGAGAGAGAGAGAGAGAGCACCACCGCACACGTTTCTTGGACCGACTATACTACGTGCGTCCGGAGAATTTTCCAGCGATGACGCGCACGTAGGCGTTTAGACGTTTTTCCGCGCCACTTGCTCGCTCCGACGACGAGGGTATGGGGCAGACGCACGGATAGACAGCCGCAGCCTCACTCCAAGACGGCGGCGGCTGCACAACAGGCTCATGGAGCAGCACACGCAGAGGGAGAAAGAGAGAGAGAGAGAGAGAGAGAGCGCGACGACAGCAGCGGCGGCGTCAAACTAGCAGACGCCATCGCGGGCGACGCGCAGCAGACGGATTTTCGGAATCCGGCTGCAATGTCCGTCGTCTTGCGCTCTCGCGGTTTTCAACGATTCGCGGAAAAAAATAATGTGTTTTGCTCGTTCTACGTACACTCACCTCGGCCGTACTTGAAACTCGACAGGCAATTCATTTTCGCGCTCATCTCGGTAGGTTAAAACGATGGCTGCTCCGCGATCTGTCTCTGGCTGTAGCTGCTGGTAGCACAAACACGTTGTTCGATAATTAACGCCGCATTTCCGTGGGAATAAGGCGCCGCGGCGACATTATATCGTACACACACACACGTCAAGTCTGCTGCTGGCGCGGTGTGGTCAGAGCGGCGAACTCGCTGCCTGGTTGCTGCTTGCTTATAATGTGCTCGCCTCTCGCTTCGCTTTAGCTTGCTACTTTTGCTTCTTCCGTCCTTGTCTGGCGCGCTTGCGCGTCCATTCAACGCAGCCTGCTGCTGTGAGCTGCGGGGATTGTCAAGTTCTACCACTACCACGACCACGCATAGGTATATATAGGTATATCATGCTAAAAACGCGGAAAGAGCAACTCGAGCTATGAGAGAGAAAGAGAGAGAGAAGGACGATGACAGAACTCCCTTTTCTGCGCCGACGCCACCGCCGCTCACCTCTCTCGCGCGTTGCGTTCTTGGTTCAGCGTTGCGTTGTTGCCGCTGGTTGCCGCGGTGCGTTTTTGATACGGATGGATGGGTGTGATGCTATATACTTATATATATGATAAAAAAAACCTGATACTTCGAGATTCTCAGAAGACTTTTTTTTCGTTGCAATATTTCATACCAACTGTTTGTCTTACATTTTCCAATATGGAGATATCTATCTTGATTAACATATTATTAGTATTCGTTTGGTATATTGTTTATTATAGCTTTAAGGGCATTATATATTTTCAAAACTTTACTTTTACTATAAATTTAATTGGTAAAAATATTATTTTCAAAGTCCCAATGAGCTGCATCATAAATGAATGGAATTGCAATGAGAATCGCAAATTTTTCTTATGCACTCTGTTCCGATTCTCACATGCATTTCCACTGAATATATGCGACATCAAAACGCCTACTTATATTCGGCTTTCTTGAGTTACATAGATATACTCCAATCACGCAATTTTTTCCTTGTTATATATCCAATGTATCGTTTAGGATATGAAAATTGAGATAGCAGAAGTAAAAATAATATTTTAAATCAATAAAAATCTCAAAATTTACCAAAAAAACTATAAAAAAAATTTTTGGAGCATTTTGCTCCAAAGTAAAGAAAAACCATAGTTAAATTAATTATGGTTGACATTGCTTGGAATATTAAAAATATAGAAATTCTTAACAAATAAGCCTTTTTAATACATTTTTCTTGGGCGTTGTCAATGCACTATTATGAATCCTTTCCAATATTGTGAGCCAGCAAATGTAAAAATACCCATCATTATAATTTTTAAAATTTTGAACGAATATAATGTTTGCCAGAGTGTCATTACTCACATACCAACTTGAAAATTACACGGGTTAACGGTGTGGCTGGTGTTCGGGATTTGAGACACACGCATACACACTAACACAACAACACAACGTGTATAGGCAACGTGCATAGTCCACATATGTTATGCGGCGTGTATACACTAGATAGATAGATATACACGTAACCTAATAATCACTAATAATTTTATGGTTGATTTAGATTTTATTATTCTTCATAATAAAAAATGAAGTTGACACAAATTTTGTGCAAACAACATCTTGGTCGCCTAACCAGGAAACTTTGGTACATTCAAGGAAAACGAACTCCATTCGATATGCATACCGAAAAAATATTGACAGCAAAAGGAATACCAATAGAAGATCCACAAGACATTGTGAAACCCAAACGTGAAAAAATTGAGTAATAAAAATCTCCGAAAATAATGAATTTTTACTGTGAATGTCTTCGTTTCTGTAAGCACGCTCATTTTCAATTTCAGTTTTAAAAAGTTTAGTTTTCTTGCTCAGCTCCCACAGCCAGAGGATGAAACTCATCCAGACTGGAAAGACAGGCATTGTTTAATGTACAGAGATAATGATTTGTTGATAGAAGGACTTCCTCAAGCACAAAATATAACAAAAACATTAGTTTTTGAAAATGTTTGGCCTGATGCTGTAGAAAGAGCAACAAAAGATGTAAGAGAGAATATTCATGAAATAGTTAAGAGGTAAAAATATATATAAGCTTTCCAATTCATAATTATAATGAAAGGTTGATAGAGAGTAACTGATTTTAGAGTTTTAATAAAAGTTCAATTTAAATTTTTTAATACCTACATTTAATACAATGAATCTTTAATTTAAAAACTAAGCATTTTAATTGTTGCTGTGTTTTTTTTTTCTTTTTAAGGACAATACAAACTTCTGTGATATTTGATGCTCATCAAGAATTATTACCAAAATTAAAAGATCCTGTTAGATATTGGTGGAATTTCCCAAGGGCTATGGGTATTACTGATGTCAGAAAAATGTAACAATTTTTACCATATTTTTAATATAATTTCTTTTATACATTTCTCATTAAATACATCCATTAAACAGATCCAATTTGAGTAAAAAGCTTCTTCAACTTTGTGACTGCATTAGTGGACCTCAGATAGCCAGCTCTAGAAGTATTATAGACAAAGCATTGATTCGGGTGCCATTTGGTAAGATGATATTCATTTCAAGTGAAACTGTGTCAACCAATGACTAGTAAGATAATGTAGTAATATTTGACATCTTTTCAGAAAAAGAATTTGATTTATATGAATTTTCTTTAACAATGGATGTTACATTGATGTCAGAGCAACCACTTAAACCAGCTGGACAAATTGGTAAAGAAAATGATGAAAACTTTGAATTACCAAGTATTTATCCTATTCATTTCTCAGCTGGTTTGATCAAAGAAAATATCTACAAATTTGACAATGTATTTCGTAAGTATTTTCTACTTATCATAATTTTATTCATCTTAAAACTTTATTTTTAAACTATTAAAATACTGTAGAAAATGTACAATGATACATTTTTTTCTATTCATTGCAGCATTAGTTTCTGGTTACCACAAAAAGAATATACATACAGTTTTTATATTTAACGATCCAACAAAAGTTAAAAATTTAACAGAGATTGAGGTGCAGGAGACACAGATATTAGGTCGAGCTTTAATAAAAGCATTTACTGCAGCAGCAGGTTCTGCCAGGCAAAGGTTTGGCAATGATGTAAAAGAACTTCCTGAACCTATAACCATTCAGTGTGTTCACTCAGATGGAAAGGCATTCTACTTTTCTGTCTATCAACTGAACACTCTAGATCTTGAAAGTGAAAATGGCGTAAAGAATTACAGTTGGGTTTTGCCAAAAATGAATTTGTATGAAACAGGTGCTTATGTGGATGGTAAACCTGTTCTAGAAGGCTACAACCCAGAAGTTTTCAAGAGAATACTTGCATTTTACAATAACAACTAAACATTAGAGTAACAAAACTGTTATTTATTACTTTCGGAAAAATTTTATATAAATTGTACAGCCTAGAATAGCAATTTCAAGTATGATTATTAATATTAAAATAAACTTATTTGTCAATACTCTCCTTTTCATTGTATTGAGTATTTTTTTGGATTTATCTAATTCTTGATCAGTCTGTGTGAGCCTAGATTTTGCACGCAGTAAAGTTTCCCTTTGACCTCCCAGCTCCGAAATGACTTCAGTCCCAATTTGTTCTGTTTCTATTGCAATTGCCTGTGATTTTGCAACTGATTGATTGCCACGTTCAATTGCAGCGCGACTTTCCATAAGTACACGCCGCTGATCTTCTATGATATCATCAGAATTCATTTTTGCAGATGACAGAGTCAACTTATCAATATAGTCAACTTAAATTATTTATGAGATACTTCTTTGTAAACAAAATATTGATTTATTTAACTATAGGCGCCCTAAAATATAAAAGATTACATTTTATTTCATTGTTTCTTCATTATCAATTGTTATTCATTGTCGCATTATTTTGATATTTTTACACATATGAAAAAACAAAATACTAATTAACCTACAAATGGGCATTGTACATCTGCTTATTACTCGTAAACAGCATTCATTTAAGAGTGTTTAAATTAATAATTTATTCGCTTATGATACTTAGATCCATCTTTCATCTTTACTCTTCACTATTTACATTGGCATTAACTTTAAAAAATTTGACAGTTCTTACTTGAGAATGGAACAAGTGTTACTCAGCCATCATAAATTACGTTGTAAACACTATTGCTGATTGGACGGCATGAGTCAGAGTAATCCATTGGTTCCGCTCTCCGTGTTCGAAATATTGGCGTAGTTATTTATTGTTAAATTATGATAAACGTTAATTTTTAATAAATATCTCGCATGGTATAACACTGGTTTATTTAAAAATAAAATGGTACAACTGATCGTTCTCGCAAATACAATACAGGATTTATTTCGTCCCAACTAGTGCAGAATTTATTGTAATATTCTTACAATCTAATCTAGATGTTATAATTATTAAGTTGATTTTACAGAATTGAATATTATTTACAATGCACAAAATGTCTAAATTACATCATTTCGATACAAGAAAAATTATATTTAAAATATCCAAATGTATTTTGGAAATTCTCTTAATAAAAAATTTATTAAGTACAAAGAAAATTATCTGCTGCTATCTGATTGTTCATTAGAATCTGGTGATTTATCAGAAGATTTAACAGTATCACCTGTACTACTGTCATCTTTGCTGTGTGATGTTGCATCAGAAGAATTGTCTGAATCAGATTTATTAGTTTCAGTTTTTTGCTTTTTGTCTGTGACCTTCTCATCCTCCTCACTATCATCCGAAGAACTCAATTCATCAGAGTCAAGATCATCATCAAGTATTGTTTTCAACTTTTTCTTTGGATTTGTTTTAGTTTGCTGTGCTACTCTTTTACCAGCTGAAGTTGAAGCAGCAGTTGCAAATCCTACTTCTACAGCATCCTCTACTCTTTCAGTTAGAATAGAACGCTGTTCTTCATAAGACTTGTCTTTGAATTCATGTTTTGGTACAGCGCGAAGTTTTTCCAATTTTTTCTTTTTTCGCTCAGCAGCTTCTTCCTCTCTGTTACCTTGCTTTTCAATCCAAGCCTTTAATCTTTTTTCTTCATTAATGTCTCGCAGTCTTCTGCCGCTAAGATCTCTGCATGCTTCTCTGTTGGTTGTCTTTTCTATTTGTGCTCCGATGGCACGCAACATTGATCCAAAGCCACCCTTGCCTCCATAAAGTTTTGGTTCAAGAATGATGTCTCCATTGTAAATTACGTGGTCTAGCATTACCAAATGTCCATTATTTTTGAGAAAAAAGTTGTCAGCTTCGAATTCCTGCAAAAGATAATTTATTCATAACTTTTGTGACTGAGCAACTACAAGAATTTTAATTCTCGCAACGAAGAGTGAAATCAAATCAATTTGAGGTTAGCATATTCCATTTATAAATTTAATATTTGTAACTTGATTCTACATTATACCGAGTTTGAAAGTAAATTATAATAAACATAATATGGGTTACTTACAGTTGTATTCGTCAATTGATCTATCAATTGTTTACCAGTCGTGGGAACACAAATCTCCATGACTCTTACTTGAGTATCGTTATTTTGTAGATAAACAGTCGACATTTTGCTAAAAATTCTTGGTAAAACAATAATCTTAGATAAAAATCAATAAATAAATTAGCCCTTCAAAGAATAATGTTCTCGTTTACTTACGAAAGAAACTTTGACACACTAACTAAGTCTACTGAAGTCAGCTGTTTAAAATCACGCAAACACACACACGCACACCACTAAACCGTCCCATCGGCATTTGACCACCTTCACGTCAGTCACTCCACAGTTGATCTGCTCCTTCTCTGTTCTGTCATGCTCCAAAGCTGGTAGTGTTGTGTACAGTGTTGGTCTTGTGTGTAGGGTTTCTTTAAAAATAGTTTTATGTAGAATACAATCACAGAAATTTTCCATTAATATTAAAAGTCGATATAGTCTTACGAAATAAGACTTCGACATTCCTACTACGACATTTGTTCTCCATAGAAGATGGATGTAAGTATATTTTTTTGGGGAAAATACTGTTTAGGAGGTGATAAAACCACTTTGAGTACCCAAAATAACTCTCAGCCTGGCTGACGTCTGACCACAAATTTGACACATCCATAACTTGACAAGTTGTTTCACAATTTTCTTTGTGTTTTCAGAATGATTCAAAAGTTACACAAACTTTGGAGCCAATGAAAGTGAGCCAAATAGAAGAAAGAAGATTGTGGGTTGGAAATTTAGATCTGCGTATTAATGAGTAAGTGATTTAAACTTATTTAAAGTGAAAATAAATAAACTTGTGTGTAATAGTTGTCATTTGTACTTATTTGAATCTTTTTCAAAACTGGTATCAATTCCTGAAACTTGTTCGAAAACATGGGGAAATTGAGAAGTTTGATCTTCTCTTTCATCGATCTGGGCCACAAGCTGGATTGCCCAGAGGCTATGCATTTGTTACCTACAAAACAGTTAGAGATGCTGAACTTGCACTGGATTCACTTCAAAATCTCAAAGTTGGCTCTAAGAATATTGTAGTTCGATATGCACACAGTATAAATGAGGTATGTTTTTATGAAAAGTTTTAATGAGTACCAGGTAAATCTACCTTCATTTTGAAAAATCAGTATTTATTTGTGACATCATTTTTGCTATCACAGGCTGAATTGGAAAAACCTAAACCAAAGCTAGATATTCCAGCACTTGCAGGTGCCAAAAAAGAAGAAAAAAGAATAAGGTTTATTTACAATCTTTCATTCTTAAAAATTTATTTTACAAATGTGCATAACATATATTCTGCTTTAGCCGAGAAACAGCAATACAAGCCATAGAGGCCAAATTGAAATTAATGAATGACTCTGAAGAAGAATTTCAATTGAACAAACCTTTAGAAGGACCACCTATTATACATCAATATATAAAACCAGAGAGCAGCAAACCGTCCACATCTGTACGACACTTCACAAGAGGAAATTACCACAACAACAGAAAACCATACAGCCGTACGAGACCAAGAAGATAATTGTGATTTTTTTAAAGATATATTTATTCATACCTCAATCTCAAAAAGCATCTTAAAATCATGAATAATCATTTTCGTTAATTTATTATAAGTTTCACAACATTCTCATAAATAATACAGTATGATGATCATTTCATTTCAAATTTAGTTAAATAACTTTTGTGTTTAGGAGATTTTTGTATCATTCATATTGTATAACAAATGCATTTCAACAATTCCATTTAACTAATTGCGCCATTCAGTGTGTTTTGAAACTAGTAAATAATGTGGTTGTGTTATTAATAATGATCATGCTTCTCAAGAACGATATTTCAGTGCCATGATACGAAAAAATATTAATTTATTATACTGAAATCGTTTATATTTGCTTGCGAGTATTAATAATAACTATTTATTTATACATGACATTGATAGAGACTAAGCTATAAGAGGAAGTATCTTTGAGTATATGTATATGATTGTTTGACAATTGTATTTTCAAGACCAAGTATGCATCAAATGATATATTGTGCTTGTACAAACTATTGTTACTATGTAGTATTTTTTGTGATTCTAATATTTTTCTTTTTAATAAAACAAACGAATGTGTCATAGACTAAATGCATTTATTAATAAAAAGTATCATTAATTTTTCAAAAATATTATAATAGCCTATTTACAATAAGATTTGAAAACATTCACTAGTGATTACAATATTAAAAGTTATCATCCTTAGCAAACTTGAATTTTCCTCTCATGTGATTTGGAAGTGGCACTACACCAGGACAAGGCAATTGACCAGGAATTTCACAAATGCAACTTTTTTCGCAACCATATCCGAAATTGGCAGGGTTATCTTTTTTCTCTTTTGCAATTGCTTCTTCACGTAATACTTGTTTTGATTTCCCAACAACTTTTAATAAGTGTTCCAATATTTCATCTTTACTCTTCATATCTAAATCAATCAGCATTCTTCTGTTGTTTTCTAAGTGAAAATAAATAGTTTAAGAATACAGTAAGTGTGATGCAAAATTAAAATAAGTATAAGTATATTTATACGAACCATAGAAGCACCAAATAAATGGTGTGGGTGTTCTATTTCTTGTCACCACAACTTGAACTTCAGGATTCTTATACAGTAGCTGAGATAAATGCCAAAACATAAATTCTCTGTAATAAAAAAATTCTCGTAATTGATTGATGATCAGCAAATGTAAGCATTGCTTATAACATAAAAGTGTGCAATTTCATAATGTGTAGTTTAATAAATTCCAGTGAGGTAATTAAAATAACTTGTAAGAAATTTTAACTACACTTACAGAATAGCTTTATTTAAAATTGAAATATCCATCTTGATAATTAAGTTTATTATTTTTTTATTTATAATACGTAGTATAAACAATTCAACTGTTATCTAACCTTATCCCTTGATGATTTTGGCCATGAGTGTTGTAGTTGACAGCGAGTATTTGAATAGAATTCTTCAAAACGAGTTTGCCAGCTTCCAAATATTTAACTGTTCGCCTGATAGGCTCTTTCCCTATCATGAACGGCATTTTGCAATGATTTTTGTAGTTTATTAACTACGGGAAAATACACTACTCTGCAATCATGCACAACCAACGCGGGCAGCGGTGAACGCGGGTGATGCGGAGACAAGAGGCAGACGACATTATGACGACAACTTCGGCAAAATAGAGCATGCTCAGAGCATAGTTTGGATTTCGAATTTTGTACTTTTTTTGGAGTTCGAATGAATCTCGGAATAGATATATTTACCATTTTTTATTCAAATAATATGATCAGAGAGATCTTTGATTAGAAAAAAAAATTTAATTTAATATTTATAAATAAGAAGCTTAAACATTTAACTTATAAATTAAACATTTAACTTATAATTAAACATTTAACTTAAATTAAACATTTAACTTATAATTAATATAAATTAAAAATATTTTTAAATCCAAAGTATTGTTTTACAAAACTTTATTTAGTAGTCTTATCACGGAAATATAATTGAGAGCATTTTTTATGATAAATTCACCACTTTCCCGATGACTCCAATTTCATGGCTGCCGGGTCCGGGTCCCGGGTGCGTCCTCTCGTCAGTCCGCACGCGGCAGCCGTGAGGTCGAGAAAGGAGAGAAGTAAGTGAGAGAGGTTATATACTATAAACTCGTTTTTTTGGAGCGCGTTCGTTACTTACTTGCTCCAAATTGTTTCGTATTCCATTCGAATCCTTTGTCAAGTAAGACTTTCACCGGTCAACTCGCGGCAAGTCTTATATCTTACAATTTTCCCGAAATATTGATAAGTTTAGTGTCATTGTTGCGGTGTTTTTGCACATGTCAAGCTTACGTTAGGTAGGACGACTGTTCGGCACTCAACGCACGGTAATTTTTATTTAAAGCTTTGCAATAAAAGAGATAAAATGACTAAGGTATTGCGTAATTTGCAAATGCACGTGGCTTTTATCTATGAAATTGGGAGAATTTATCAAAGTTTCGCTTATTTCATTGGCCTTTGACTAGAATTTTTAATAAAGGTTTCGTCGTTCACTGTTCATTTGGTATTTGTCATGATGCAATATTTATTTCCTTGAAACCATATGGAAACTTTTTTCAATATTTATTCATGTCAAAAAAGTGAAAATCAATCGTTCAAAAAACTAATTTGTAAAACTATTATAAAGTTGTCAAATGTAGAAAACGAGGAATATTTAAAAAATAGTTTTATTAATTTGTCAAATCGATTTATTTTAGGACTATAATAATAATTCAAGATGGTTAAAACTGCCAAGGAAATTCGTCAATCCTACATTGACTTTTTCAAAGCTAAAGATCATCAGTATGTTCACTCAAGCTCAACAATTCCACATGATGATCCTACATTGTTGTTTACAAATGCTGGCATGAACCAGGTAAGAAATTAAATTGCAATATTTTAATTTCAGTTTTGACTTTTAATGTTATTTCAATTTGCAGTTCAAGCCAATTTTTTTGGGCACGGTTGATCCTAACAGTGATATGGCAAAATGGGTCAGAGTTGTCAATTCACAAAAGTGCATCCGTGCTGGAGGAAAGCACAATGATCTGGATGATGTGGGAAAGGACGTTTATCATCATACATTCTTTGAGATGATGGGTAACTGGTCTTTTGGTGACTATTTTAAGGTAATAATGGTTTTTGTTAAGTAAATTGAATAAAATGTTCAAATTTTAATAGTAAATCTTATTACAAATTAGAAAGAAATATGTACATGGGCTTGGGAATATTTGACTGATGTTCTCAAATTACCAGCAAGTCAGTTGTATGTGACTTATTTTGGAGGAGATGAAAAGGCTAATTTGAAACCTGATGATGAATGCAAAAATTTTTGGCTCTCTCTTGGGTAAGAATTCGAGCTTATTCAAATTTGGTCATAACCATTCAATGCTAAAAAATAATTTGTGTTACCCTTTCAGTGTTCCTGCATCTCATGTTTTGCCTGGAAGTATGAAAGACAACTTCTGGGAAATGGGTGAAACTGGTCCTTGTGGCCCCTGCAGTGAGTTACATTTTGACAGGATTGGAGGCAGAGATGTTCCTCATTTGGTAAACATGGATGACCCAGATGTCTTGGAAATCTGGAATCTGGTGTTTATTCAATACAATAGGTAATTGATATAAATCTTGTTAAAATTGTTACCATTTTAGATAGCTAATTACAAATTTTTCAGGGAACAAGATGGTAAACTTCAATCCCTTCCTAAAAAACACATTGATTGCGGCTTAGGTTTGGAGCGTCTCGTCTCCGTTATCCAAAATAAGCGCTCAAACTATGATACTGATTTGTTCATGCCACTCTTCGATGCAATCCAGAAAGGTACTGGTGCACCCGCTTATCAAGGTCGTGTTGGTAACGACGACGTCGATGGAGTTGATATGGCATACAGAGTTCTTGCAGATCATGCTAGAACTATTACGATAGCTTTATCTGATGGTGGAGTTCCTGATAATACTGGCAGAGGGTAAGATTTTGAGTAAATTAAAAATGGAGCTTAACTTGTAACTAATATATTAATAACGGTATCGACAAATTTTTATTGTAGGTATGTAATAAGAAGAATTTTGAGGCGCGCTGTGAGGTACGCGACTGAAAAGTTGAATGCTCAACCAGGCTTTTTCGCAACTCTCATTAATGTTGTCGTACAACTTCTCGGTGATTATAAATTCTATTGAAAACAATTCATCAGTTTTACTAACAAAATATTTATTTATTAATTTATTAACCACGAAATTTCAGGTGATATCTTTCCGGAAGTGACAAGAGATCCTCAATCTATAATAGATATAGTGAACGAAGAAGAGACTCAATTTTTGAAAACTTTGACCAGAGGACGTAATCTTTTGAATAGAACGATTGCCAAACTTGAATCGACGAAAATTGTACCAGGCGATGTTGCGTGGAGATTGTATGATACATATGGATTCCCTGTCGATTTAACTCAGCTTATGGCTGAAGAGAAGGGGCTTTCAATTGATATGCCGAGCTATGAGGAAGCCAAAAAGCAGGCAATCGTATGTATCAAGTTATAACAAGATTTTTTTAATGTAAACAAGAATTAATTATTTCGAACGGCTTGTTTCAGATTGCATCCCAAGGCAAAGGTGGCGGTGTACATGATGACATCAACTTAGACGTGCACGCTATCACGGAGTTGCAAAATAAAGGCATTAAACCGACGGATGATTCGCCGAAATACAATTACAAAGTAGAGTCGGCTGAGAAATATGCTGAATATACTTTTGCACCGTGCACTGGTACGGTTTTAGCTTTGCGCAAGAACAAGCAGTTCGTTGAGCAAGTTGTGTCCGGAGATGAGGTCGGAGTTCTATTGGATCAAACAAACTTCTACGCCGAGCAAGGAGGACAAATCTACGATGAAGGATTTTTGGTCAAAGTCGATGATGAGGTAATTGATTAAGTGGATCGTTTTTTTTTCGAAACGGAAAAGATTCGTTGATTATATTTACGGATATCATTTCAGAGCACCGAGGTTCGCGTAAAGAATGTTCAAGTTCGCGGTGGCTACGTTTTGCACATTGGAACAGTAGGCGAGGGAACATTGAAAAAAGGCGATAAATTGTACTTGAACTTTGATATCCCGAGAAGAAGACTGATCATGAGCAATCACACTGCTACTCACTCTCTTAATTTCGCTTTGAGAAATGTTTTGGGCGCGGAAAGTGATCAAAAAGGATCTCTGGTCGCGCCAGACAGGTTGAGATTTGATTTTGCTAACAAAGGTAAATGCCCTATGTCTTTATTAAAATTACAGGATTAAGAACATTGAAAATAGGCATTAATTATATAACATTTATTCAGGTGCTATGACCGTTGATCAAGTAAAAAAGACTGAACAATTCACAAACAAAGTGGTTGCCGACGACAAGGTAGTTTACGCCAAGGAGAGTCCTTTGTCTATCGCTAAATCAATCAATGGGCTGCGTGCAATGTTCGGCGAAACTTACCCTGACCCCGTTCGAGTAGTTAGTCAGGGAGTTCCAGTCGAAGAATTGGAAAAAGATCCAGCGGGTCTTGCTGGCACACAATCGAGCGTCGAATTCTGCGGTGGCACTCATTTGCATCGCACGGGTCACATCGGTGATTTTGTCATCTCGAGTGAAGAAGCCATAGCCAAAGGTATTCGTCGTATCGTTGCGCTAACTGGTCCAGAAGCTTCGAAAGCTCTGAAAAAGGCGGAATTACTGCAAAATAACGTGAATGAGTTGAAGAAGAGCGTCGAGACGGTCAAAGATTCAGCTGCTTCTAAAGAAATCGTTCGGAAAATTGTTGAATTGACGGAAGATGTTTCGCACGCTACGATTCCCTATTGGCGAAAGGTAAAGTTAATAAATAAAGTGCTTTCTAGTGTTTTTTTTTTCAATGCACGTTTATAATTAATTATTTATATAAACTAATTTAATACTTATTTACTCGATATAGGAAGAGATGAGGAATGAACTGAAGACTCTGAAGAAGCAGTTGGACGATAAAGAGAGAGCCGCGAAAGCTGCTGTTGCCAATTCCGTTGTCGAGACTGCAAGCGCTATGATCGAAGCCAACAAGAAAACACCTGTTATGGTTGAAATTTTGAATGCTTTCAATAATACGAAAGCTCTCGATATGGCTCTGAAAAAAGTCAAAGCCATCTCTCCCGAGACAAGTGCTCTGTTCTTGAGCGTCGATGAAGACGAGAAGAAGATCTTTGCTCTCGCTGCTGTACCAAAAGTAAGCTTTCCGTCTGTGTGAATATTTTAATTTTACAAAAAGATATTTACGTTGATTCATGTTATTTTTTTAGTCCGCTATCACGAAAGGTTTGAAAGCGAACGAGTGGATTCAATCTATAGCTAGTCTGATGCAAGGAAGAGGAGGTGGTAAACCTGAATCGGCTCAAGCTTCAGGACCAAACATCTCGTGCTTGCAAGAAGCTTTAGCGATTGCTAAGACGTACGCGTATACAACGTTGAAATTGGAAGGTACATCGTAATGTTGCATGCAATGTGTTTGTGATTAGTTTGAATATAAATTTGAGTTGAATCTATATAGAAATTGAGAACCATGCATGAATTTTTATGAGAGTATTTAATATGAGACCGTGTTATTTGTCGTGTTATTGAATTATATTTATGATTTGTAATTGTTCTGCATGAGAACCCTATTTTAATTTGTGGATTTTTTCAATGGCTTCCAGTATATTTTGATATGCCTGTGAAACTTTTATATTTTGAAGTAATAAAAATTCTACATTTGATATTTGTGTTGTGTGTAGTGTTCAATTTATCCCTTGGCAAAGCAGCAAAATATTATTAATTTTTTCAGAGGTAAAAACTAGTCAGAATGTACCTTCTAAATCTGCAAACGAGCCAACGCTGTATAGTCACAACGGAAGTGTAAAAGGATACATGGTTCAGATTGCAGCCCGTTATGCTGGAAAGTGCCTTAAAGTTAATAATCATTCACCTGATAGTCAGCAAAAGGGTTCGATCGTTTACGAAGATAAAGATGGAAATTTGAGAGACGGAACGGCCATCGCTTATTTCGTGTCGAATGCTCAGTTTAAGGGCAGCAATGTTTTGGAGCAAAGTCAAGTTTTACAATGGACTAGTATCGCAGATAATCACATTTTACCTGCTGTTTGTGGATGGGTTCTTCCATCTTTGAAAACTGCCTCGGTAAGGAGTTCAAAAGATTCCATAAACGAAGCAAAAAACAATCTGCAGCGAATCATGGATGCTTTGAATAAAACTTTAGTCGACAAAACATATTTGGTAGGAGAAAGAATCACATTGGCCGATATTGCAGTATTTTCTACTTTGATGCCAGCTTATGAAAATGTTTTCGATTCAGAAATGAGAAAGAAATATGGTAATGTTACTAGATGGTTTGAAACTATTTTTCAGCAACCAAATGTTAAGCCTGTCATTGGTGATTTTAAATATTATGAAAAGAAATGAATTAGCAGTGAGTTTTTATAATTAAAAAAGTTTTTTTTATCAAATATAAGCTTTATTACACGTCTTCTACATCTTCGTTTTTCTTAGATTCCCTTAAATTATTATCATACAATATCCTGATTTCTTTTAATAACGTTGAGACATTGGTTCCCATTTTTGCTGAAATTGGTATAATGGGGAAATCTACTTGTTCCTTTAAAAGTTTTAAATTTTCCTGAAAATTTCATTCAAGTCAGTAAATTCATTATTTTAGATAAAGAAAAATCTGTAACAGTATTATTTTACCTCTGCACCAGGAAGGTCCATTTTATTTGCTATAATAATTTTAGGACGTTCGTTTAATTTATCATTAAATTGACTGATTTCGTACTCTAAAACTTCTAAATGAGCCCATGGTTCCTCTTGTGTAACATCGACTATGAACATTAGAGCAGCGCAACGCTCGGCGTGTTTCAAGAACGTGATACCAAGTCCTTTATTTTTATGAGAGTCTGGTATCAAACCAGGCAAATCAGCCACTACAAGAATTACGTGTTTCAAATAAAAGTTTTCAATATATGATTAAGTGTACAACTGTAATATTTACCAGCAACTTGTTCATAATCATCGTAAGGAATCATCCCAATGTGTGGTTTCAGAGTTGTGAATGGATATTCAGCAACTTTTGGTCGCGCTCGCGTAATGGCTCTGAGTAACGTACTTTTTCCAGCATTCGGAAGACCAATCTAAAAAAACATAATTTTCAAAATTCTTGTGCAATAATTTATAAATTAGAAAAAAATTAAATTTCTTATCAATTATTACCAGTCCAACATGAGCCATACTTCTGATCTCCAGTACATATTGTTTACTTTCACCCTTGGCGCCGTATTCTGATACTTTGGGTGACTGATTTAAGTCGGATTTAAAAAACGCATTACCGTGTCCACCCGCACCTCCTCTAGCTGCAATGTACATCATTCCCATTTCATCCAAATCTGCCAAAATTGTTCCATCTATGTCACGAATTATAGTTCCTTCGGGAACTTTTAAGATAGTGTGATTGGCATTTTTTCCAAAACAGTCTCTGTTGCCACCATTTTCTCCATTTTGAGCCTGAACAATGCTTTCTACAGCCGACAGATCTTTAACCTGAGACGATACCTGAAATTTGATTTATTCAGTTAATATTGAAATTATTCGTTCATTTATGGAAACAGATTAATTAGTTATGGGGTTTTACCAACTTCAAATATTACATGACCACCATTTCCACCATCACCACCATCTGGACCTGCTCTATCATTTACCCATAAACGAAGAAAAGAAATTGCTCCATCACCTCCTTTTCCTCCAGAAATTCTTACCTGTAAACAGTATCAATTATTTCTTATTGATTCGTTTTTTTACATAATTAAAAGCAATGAAAATATCAAACATTACTTGTTTCATGTCTACAAAATATTGCGTCGCGTCTCTCTTAGATTTCGGTTTTTGAGATCTCAAAGCAGTTGCAACTCGTTCATCTTTTCTTGCAATATGGGTATTGTGAAAGGATTTGCACATATAACTGCTAATAATGCGACTTTTCTTAGATTGTAATATGTTCCTTTGGAAGGTATCATTTTTGATTACTTTATATACTGTAGATAAACATGACCATCTCAAAACAGGCTGCATCTGTAAATTAAATCAAATATTTAATTATTACATTATTAAATTTTAAATTGACTTCAACCTTTCATGCCTTAAGCTATTACTTTTTTATTATATTTCTGTTTGTAATAATATGCTATCTTGATACAGTTACATTCAAAGTTTTTTCTATTACATCTGCTATCGCGTTTTCATGTAAATCTATCACTAGTTTTCTATGCATTGCAAATTTCGTCGATTTATAAGTTATTTTAAATGTGTGAGTTTCTCTTAAGTCAGGAAACTTGTAACTGTATAAAAATTCAACATTATAAATTATCAGACCAGCATGATTGTACAAAGTTTCATACAATTTGACAGCACTGAATTCTGGATTGACAGAAAATGTAATGTCAAAATTATAAGTGTTCGGGTATATTGATAAACTTTCCTTGAGGTCAGACTTAAAATTATCATTATATATTTCTGATAAAATTTCTTGATAACTCATTGATTTATTACAACAATATTGCAACTTGATTTTATGATTAGGAGCAATATTGGCTTCACAAGGTTTATCAGCTAATTTGAAAATATGAGACAGTGATCCTTCAGTATTAAATTGTTTTTCTAAGCTTCTATAACCAGTTACTGTGTAAGTCTCAAATAATTTTGAATCAAATAATTCAACTGCCACTAATATAAAATCACCATGTGCAGCCATTTCTGTCACTTGCCATGAATCGTTCCATTGTCTTTTAGACTTATCTGCAAGTGTGCCACCTTGCCCATCGCATAAACTCATAAAAACTTTTCCATCTTTCTTTAAAACAGATTTAACAGAAATAAAAAATTGTTTCAACAATTCTCTATTCTTTTCTATTCTCATTTTGCCTCCTACGTGAGGGAAATTAAAAACTACAATATCAAACTGTAATGTGCTTAAAATATTGTGTTCTTGTAACTTTGTTGCATCAACTCCTAAAAATACCTGAACACCTGAAAAGAAAAGCATAGTTTTGTACTAAATATTTGAAAAAAAAATGGAAAATTCGCTCCAAAATAAAAATTATATTTTACAAACCATTCTTTTGTAAAAATTCTATGTTTTTCTTTCCAGTTTCTCGAATATCTTTTTCATAACAAGTAGCAGTAAGATTGACATTGACTTTATGTTTGACTAAAGTGACAGTGAATGAAAAATTTCCCTCTCCGACTAATAATACTTTTTTAGCGTTTTCAAAAAGAGATAGCTCCATTTTCGTCTATAAATAAAAATTAACATACGTATTTAATATCACGTAAAAATATTTAAAGGATGTTTATTGCGAATCCGCTCAATAGGTTAGGCGCACAAAAAATAAAATTTGTTGTTGTTTGAAATAATAAATGCGAAACAGAAATCAATAATACGTAAGGCTAATATATGCTGTACTAATGCATTGAATTAAATAATAAAACACACGTTTAATATTACACGAAATCACAATAATACTTACGGTCAAGGTGAAAGCCGCAAGCGCGTGTTTGGTGTCTGCTATTGTCTGCTATGTTTTGTTCTCGAAGTCGACGTTCGAGTGTAGATAATCGATTAATCTCTATGTAATTTTAAATTGCTTTACAAATATTATACTTAGCGATCATAATTAAATTATCAATAAAAATTACTCGGATTAATACAAAATATGTCGTTATGTTTCTGTTGGAAAAAAATTGATTTCAAAATTAAAAATAAATTATTTATTATAAAAAAATAAGTTACAATTGAATGATTTGCGTTGTAGTTATTTTACTTTTTATTAGAGTACAACAATTTCAGGATTTCTTTTTTCATTTCTACTATTGTTACAATTTATGTAATATATGGTTATATATGATAGAATTAATTAGCTACTTGTCATCCACCTCAAAATTTATCCAAACCAAAATATTCCATCAATTTCGATCCGCAAATCTACACCGAAAAATATACGTCATCCAATCATTATATTACAAAAAAAAAATCCTTCTCACCCATTTGTTTTAAAGCAGTAAAACGAAAAAAAAACTAGTTTGAGTCAGTCGTTAAAGCAGCAGTAGCAGCAGCAAAATAAAAAGGTGCGCGCGTTGCAAAGTCGCGAGGATAATTGGTGCAATTAAACCCTTTCACGAGTAGGTAAAATCCAGTTGAAACTGGAACGAGAGAGAGGGAGGGCCGATAACGGATCGAAGCCAAAATTCAACGAACTCGAAAACAAACTGGTATTATCGAGTACAACTCAAGCGCAACCTGATCGATATAAATACTCTCTTTGGGTTGCGCATTATACACAAATAAAAGTAGCACGGATTCACCCATAGGCCAGACTTTACGTCGCCACTTATATATATATATATATATATAAGTTTGTTGTTTTTTAAGGTTTTTTGGAATTTCATAAGAAACGAAAAATGTTAGCGTTAATCTGACTTCAGAACCGAAT
>JAWWMK010000032.1:14653156-14706839 GCA_035047105.1 Galeopsomyia nigrocyanea | reverse complement strand
TATATATATATATAAAGCTTGACAATCAGTTCGCCGGTCTGTTTCGGATCAAAATTTATACCCTCCCCGTGCGCGCGTAATATTCATTTCGTGTCGCTCGCGCTTGTTCGACATCGATTGTTCGGTTGTAGGATTCAATGTTTCAAAACGTATAATTGACTTGTGTAGCTCGTTCCAGACGAAGTGTCAGTAATAATACAGTCGACAAAATTTATCTCTCGACACCCTGCTGAATTATACAAGGAGGTCAATTAATCTCGCTGAAAGCAATATCCATAAAAGTCGCAGATTGCATAAGTGAGTAAGCCATAAAAGTAAAGCATTAAACGAAAACGTAAATATATATTATATCCCACGCGTCGTCGCTCGTCATCAAACCCATTTTCCCATCGGGAATATCGTAAAATAGAAAAGAAAAAAAAAGACTCTTCTACACGTAAAAGATTCAAGACGCAAGATAAAAACGCAAGCGCGAGGTCAACCCCTTTGTGGGTGCGAGAATTTGAATAATGCAGCCCGCGAATCGTGCGTGAAACTTCTCGTCGAATGCGAAAATTGCGTTAACGTGTTCGCCTTCTCACGGCTGCATATATAGCTTGATTTACAACGTTACCTTCTCTCGCAGACATTGATCGAGAAAATTTACACCGCGCGTCTACATTCAAGAATTTATATATATGTTGGTGTTGCGACGATATTAGCTTTTGGTATTAGAGTGTACCACGTGTATGCACGTGTGTATGTGTGTGGGTTGGGAAGATGAAAATGCGCATGGAGCAGAAATATAGAAGCGTGATATAGAGCCGCAGGCGTCGCGTTCCCGCCGCCGCCGTCGTCGTCTATCAGGTTATGGGCTTTTGCTCTCTCGTCTGCTGCGCGCAAGGCTTTGATTTGAGTATTGGATTTTCGAATCGACATAGTGGTTTTTTTTTTCGTTTGCTTCTGGACCAGGTGCGCTGGTATTAGATTTGTGTATTTCTAAAAATGAAACAAATATCAAGTTTTGAAAATATATAAGGATGTTGCGTTAAAAAGTTTATTTATTGGTTTTTATGACTATGCGATATTATTTATTTATTCTTATAACTCGGGAAATTCGATTACGACATCAAAATCAGTTTTCTCGTTATCATGAATGAAATATCCAGGAATTTGTTAACTCTCTGTGTAATATGCGAAGTACGAGTCATCGTGGAAAATTTTTTCTAACGCAAATCGGAACACATGCCATACGATGCCTTAAATTTTTCAGCAGACTTGTAATGACTTCTATCTGAGTTTTGTTCTTTAAAAAATTGAAAAGTAAGTTATCGAGGTGATGTATTTTCAGACTCTTGCGACGACAAGTTTTGTCACACATTCCAATTGATTTATTCAATAGCAATACCAGCACAACTGCGGAAAGTTTCTCGGTCACCGCAACCGTAATATTTTCCAAATCGCATAACTCCCCATGGTCGCCGATCGTAGCACGCATTTTTCAAATTCTTCGCAAACAATATTTTTAAAATGAATTCATCATCGTGGAAGGTGATACATTCTTATATTATTGTAAAACAATTTTGTTAATAATAAGAAAATTCATTTCTGCCCAACAATTGAAGAAATTGTTCATTAAAAAAATGTCGATCTTCATATCTGATCAAATTTACACCCAACACCTAGTTAAATTTGTCATCTAGACTCGCCGTTACAATTTAAAATCTCACCAGCTATATGTTATCCTATACGGGGGTAACATACTACATGGCGTGCATGTTACTCATTCTCGCGATAAGAGGTCGACAGCGAGCAGTTATCTTTTATCGTTATTACTCATCTTCAAGCTTGTTCCTACAAACCATTGCAGAGCTTTCGCTGTTCTCTCCTAGTATTTAACAACTCGTCGAAATAACTACAATTTTGCAACGAGAAATTGTTTTGAAAAACACCACATGTGGTTAAGCATGATCGATCAGCCATAACCAGAGCAAGAAAAAAAATTCTTTTTTTCTTTCCACCGTACTTTTTACATTCGAGCGGTGTTCCGCTTACAAAGTGCAAGTCAGACCGCAAATTAGGAAAATCAACAGGAGGCGCGTGCAGCGACGCGCTTCGCCGTCAGCTCTCGTTATACTCGACAGCGTAGCTTGCACACGAACTGCATCCTCTTCCTCCTCCACGCGCGCGCGAAGTGTGCGACATACGCTTGAAAAAGGGTTGCGCGCGCGCGGGAGAGGTGCTGTTGCGTGCACACGTTCTGTCTTCGTGAGTTGAATGCGTATAAGTGACGCCTTTCTTTTTATTTTTTTTTACATCGCGCTTCAATTTTTCATTTTTCATCGCGAAAAATTCTCGGTTACGCGATACTCGTATACCAACATCGTAAACAGAAAAATAAAATTGAAAGCTTGCCGTTTAGTGGTGTACGTGTGTAAGCTATCAAGTGGTGTCATAATAAAAGAAGAAGTGTGCGTGGGTGGCGTAAACGTGGGACATGAAAAAACAGCGAAAAACAAACTTTGGCGGGCGGTTAGAAAAAGCTCGTAACAAGAAGGAGAGAAAAGAAAAAAAAACAACGCCAACGCCGCACTTTACCACATGCTAATTTTCTCACCGTTGTAACGAAAAAAAAAGAAAGGAAATCGTTCGTAAAGAAAATTTAAAAAAAAAAGTAGAAATAATTGGCAGAATAAACTGAAGTAACTATCTGCCTTGATAGAGCAGATCGAACGAGACGAGTACTACGCGACAACAAAGGCCACACGAACCGCAAGCTGACGGCCGTCGAGTCGGCGCGACGCTTGGAGAAACAGGGCCAAGTGCGTTGATAAGCAGACACTCGAGTGAGAAGTCGAGTGAAAACAGAACTCCGAGAGTTAGACAAATGTTGCCACCGCCGCCGCCTCGAGATACTACAGAGTCGAGAGAAAGCTAATGGAGTCGCAGACAGACAAAAGGGAATTCATCAAAGCTTTTTTTTTCTTAAAGAGAGAAAGTTGTACATTTTTGAATGACGAATCGATATCGTGGATATAACTGCAAGAGAGGTGTGAGAAAGAGAGGAAAAAAAAGAAGTAGAAATTCTTGCTCTTTTCACACTTAATATGGCTCGCGCGCGGAAAATAAAAGTGAGACGTTGCATTTAAAAGAGAAACTCGGCTCACAGTTGCACGGGGGCTTCATGAATAGTGAATGAGAAAGAGCAGGAGTAGAAATGGAGTCACTAATCGTAAGTTTAAAGTGGAAAAGAGAAAGAGCCGAGCGTCTCGTCCTCTTTCTCTCTTCATCATACCTCATTGGAATAGAAGCGACGTTGTAATATGACGATTCGAAAATAACGCGAGAACGAAAATTATCATGGACAATTTTTACGAGGAGAATTTCGATTCGTAAAAAAAAATCTGCTTTATTTTTCTTTTTTTTATTTAGCGACGATTTATATATCCGATCGTAAAATATGCATCGAGTTCGGCGTCGCAATTGCATTTTAATAGATGGCTTCGGGCTGAAGCCATAATTTCATTTTTAAAGCGATAGCCACTTTAAAGAGATTTATATCGCTCGGCAAAAATTATTCGCAACAATCTCAAATTGAAATTTAATCATCTTGCAGTACTATCAATTCCGAATACAAGAGCATGCATCTCAATTCCGTGACCTTATTCCTGCATTACACACGTCTTTGACAAAAAAAGTTAACTTGATCTTTCGATATTGCATTCACCGAAACGACATAATAAACTTCATAAAAATCCAATATCTTGTCCCACAATTCAATGTTTTCGATCGTCATGAGAGAGAAAGAGAAACGACAAGAAAATCTTCCGTCCCAAAAAGTTTCTCATCTGATCACGGCCTTGGCCAGCAGCAGTAGCAGCTGATCTCCCGTGGCCTCACACACGTGGCACACAAGACAGTTAGGCCTATCGCCTTTGGCCTTCGAAGTCGCCTCAAAACCACTCTAACATTTACACACACATACACACACGAGGCTAAGCTCAACAGGTAGCTCTTTTCAGAGAAAGAGAGAGAGAGTCGACCGACGCCCACGCTCTCTTCACCCCTTTTTCTCGGGGTGAGCATGTCGTCAGGCCTTTTTATATCTTCTACCTTTGACATTATACTTCGCGCGAGTGCTAAAACTCACTCAAATGAACAAAATTTTTCGTTTTTACGGCAAATGAGAGTCATAAATCTATCAATTGTGCGCGCTCGTTTAAACGTTGCAAAACTCTCTCGACCACGTGTTTATTACTTTTCTTTTTTTTTTTGTTATTTACGAGGCGTACGCGAGTGAAATTTACGATTCCGTGCGTGCAACAATTACAAAGGCGTCCCTACCGATTCGTAAATTACTAAAATCCCCACAACGGTCATATTTTATTTATCCGACACGTAACGGACAACACGCCGCAGGCAAACAGAGAGAGAGAGAGAGAGAAAAAAGCACAAAATGAAAATCTTGTTACAGAGAGGAAAGAGAGTCAGGGGAAAAATGATCTGACGCTTGGGCGCTGTAATTAATGCGGTCGCGCTATACGGCGCGCGTGCGGCTAATTAAAACTTGGAACGATTTATCTTGCGACGCGAGAGCAGACTTGCAACCGCAAGCTCTACTACTCTTACGAGAACTGTCCGTCCGTTTGTCTGCTGCGTATATATATACGTAAACGCACGCGCGCGAGTACGGAGATTAGGTTAATGAGGATTTATAAAATTGCTGAGTGTGCGCGTTGTCGCGCGTTTCGAGCAAAATTTTATATCCTTCGCCTTCTTGCGGATTATTAAATTTTTTTTTCTTTCATTTCAAGCTCGAGAAAATTCCGAGATATGCGCTTTGCTCGGCTTGTTTATGATCCTCGGCGTATAAATACACGAGGGTTAAATCGTGCGGCGAGCGCCGAGTGCACAATTTTTCTGCTATACGTGCGGAAACCAGCGAATAAGCCTGAGTACCGTTGAAATCCCACTTGAATTACGATCAAAGCGGTAGTTGCAGAAATTGAGTCGGTATAAAGTGTATTTCCTTTTTTTTATTCTTCTTCTTTTTTTTGACATTTGTCTTCGTGAAGTTATTTGTTTCCGAAAAAAAAGAAGCTTTTTAAAAAAAATCATTTGATCTCTTACACGAGAGGAAATGAAAATACTTTATCTCGGAAATTGCAGTTTCGTTCTAGTTTACGATTTCAAAAGAACTTTAAGCATGTTTTGAGATTCTTGGAATCCTTTCGTGGGATTATAAAAAATTTTCAAAGCTCGTGAAAAAAAAAGTTCTTGGAAAGCATCACGTTTACAAACTTTTAGTGGATTTCTCGCAATTTTCCGCGCTGAATGCAATTTCCAGAAGCAATTTACATCGTCGAATCAGAAATAAATGAAACACAAACCATACGTCATCAGTAAAGAATCGATTTTACTATCCCTACAAACCTAAACGTATACACACATCGAAATTAATTTCGAGAAATATAAACCAAGCCACGCTCGGCGAGTCGAAATATGCATCGTAATTTATATTAGCCGTCGAAATGTCAAAGCAATTAAACTCAAATTGGAGTTTTGGCGTGGGCGCGGGATGCTAACCGAGAATCGAGGTAATAAATAACGGAGAGTAGAGCGTAAACGCTTGCAGCAAGCCTAATGAGGAAATTTGCTTTGCCGAAATTGCCTTTCGCAATGGGAGAAACTGCACCGCCGTAGCAGAGCGTGAATTCAATTGTGCGGCTTGTCACTCGGTTGACTTTATACCCGCGATGTACTGGCGTTCTTGCGCTAAGAACTCTTGCGACTCCAAGCTACGCAGGTAGTCTGATAATATGTTCGTGCGGATTGATGGCTTTACAGGTTTCGGTATGGAACTTCGTGGGCTGTCCTGTTCAGAATAATTTTGATATATTTGATTTGTAGATTGCTGATGATATTTTTTTTTCTGTAAAATCGGAATTGAAAAGAAAAAACTAAAAGTAAATATACTATGAATTATAAAGATTAATACTCTCTGAAAATATTACTGAAAGTATAATTCAGAAGTTATTAGAAATTTCTTTTTCAAAATCATTTTTTATCGAGCTCTCACGTGAAACCCCTTATTACAATCCAATTTACGATGATATTATATACAGCCCTTTTGATATTACATACAATCCACTCGAACTTTATTTTTCCAATAAACTTGAAATGTCATACGAAGTCGTTTGGAAAATATTTTCTCGGAAAAGAAATCTATAATAACCTCATAAAACGACTTTCCGAGTATACTGAAATTTTTGCTCGACTGAATAATGCAATAGCACTTCACTATACATAGCATCGCAAAAAATAAACTATCGAAATACCAAGTGCAAAACACACTTACCAAACTGGAAGCCAAGCTGCGAGAGGTCAACTCGAAGTCCGACTTTCCTGCAAGTGGACATACACGGTACACACATACACAAAATACATATATTGAAACAAGCGTTTTCCAGGTCGCTAAATTCGCGAATATTTGTCGCGCGCTCGTATAAAACGTTCGAAAGGCAAAAAAGGTACACGCGAGAGGAAGAGAAAAAAAAGTTGGCAAACAATCTTGTTTCCTCGCTTTCCGCCGTAATGAGAAAAAAGATCGTCCAACCATACTCAACGTCCGCTCTCCGCGCGACAACGTATTTTGTCTTGGAGCAATCTAATCGCGCACCGAGTACTTGTCAGCTCTCTCTCACTCTCTCTTTGACATGGGACGGGAATTTTACTTTTTTCTTTTCTCGCGAAGTGGAAAAAAAAAAGATTCTTTCAAATCGACATTCGAGTGTATTATTGAAACTATTGCACTAACCATCCGTAATAACATTCCCTTCGTCGTCACTTGGAATATCATCATCCAACAAAAAATCAGTAAGAGGTGCGAGTTCATCGTTGGCCAATGTCTGCTCGTCGTCGTTGAAATTGTTTCCCTTGCGAATAACGCGAGTCCTCGAAGTGTCCATAGCGTCGTCGGCGACGTCCGATAAGTCGACGGGTGGTACCTCGGGATGACCGCCGTTATCTTTGCGCGCAGTTGCAGCGCGAAGCTCACGAGTCCTTGCCAACAGCCTTGCCACCTCCTCTTGAGAGTGGCTTTGTAAAGGAGCTGCTGCTGCTGCTGGCTTCTCGATTAGATGCTCTTGCGAGATTAGAGGAAAGGAGCTCGAGTTAGACCTTTACAATGGTTATTGTTTGTCGAAAGAGGGAGGGAGGAAACGAGGTTGTTTTGACAGATTTGTCGAGTTTTGGAGGCAAGTTTATATGTTTATTAGTCTTTAGAAGATAGTAAGAGTGTTATCGTAAAGATGAGAAGGGGATAACGTGATGTTTTAAATCACTATTTAATCCGACATTTATGTTTCTCGAGTATCTTTTAGATCTTCTAATATAATTGACGATCAATCATAAAATAAGATCTCAACAAACAACAAAAGTTATCGAAAAATCACGACGTTAAAAGCGAACGACAAAGCACTGGGAAGAAAAAATCCTCACCTTCCCTACGCGTCAATTTCACTTTGTCCCGTATCTCGGGCAATTGAGGCGTGTCACTGTCCTCCTCCATCTCGACTACTCTCTTGTTCTTGTCTCTCTCCTGGTTGAGCCGTCTTAGAAGACAGGTCAGCTGGTCAATCAAGCCATGCACGTAAAGCAAAATCGATTGGTCTTTGTCGTCGTTGTCGTCCTCCTCCTCCTCGTTCTCCCCATCCTCCCCGTTCTTCTTCTTCTGCTTTTCCTCCTCCTCCTCGGCGGCAATTCTCGCGGTGACTTTGAGCGCGGTTACGGCATCGGCCAATCGAGCCAACTTTAACAGACTTTGCCCGCTCAGCAAGTATCCGCGAAGCATCCACTTTTTACAGTCGACTGACTCGGCTCGCTCGATACATAAACTCGCCGACTCTTGAGCTTTCGCGTACTCGCCCAGCTCGAATTGGCATCTGCCGATGTCATGGAAGAGCCATGCTTGAGCTACAGCTTCCTTCGGAGATGGAGACAGTCAAAAGTTTTTATCTTTCGTGTTTTTTTTTATTGCGGTTGGCTGCTAGATATACATATATATCTTACTTTGGAGAGATCACCAACGAGACGTTGCCAAACTCGCACAAGTGCGTTCAAGTGTCCGAAATTCAGATGCACCTTGCCAATGAACTCGAGTGCCTTAACCATTGCCACGGTGTCGTTGTCAGTCCTCGCGCGGAATAACATTTTGGCGGCCAAATCGATGGCGCGATCGTGCCTCCCGAGAGCCAGCTGTTTCGTGCCGAGATAAGCCAATGCGTCAACTCGATTTCGATTCGGTTCGTCCGTCAACGAGACCAAGCTCAAAAGCTCCTCGCTGAGCTTTCGAATGGCTTCCGAGTCTTCAGCCGCTTCCACGTCCTTCACCGTCGATCTCACGCATTTGCTCAACTGACGACGCATCGATCGCGAACGCGTCGCTCGCGGTGTCGTAGCGGGACTACTGATTCGCCAGAAATCTTCGCGAGCGTCGAGATACCTATAATTTTTGTTTTTTTTTCGTAATCGAATGAACTAATGGCCTGCTAAAATGATGAAGGTTCTCGCGAAATTACACGGCGTATGAGCAGTTTGTTTTGTTAGCGCGCGCGAGAGAATGAGACTTGAGAGGATTTATCGGCTCCAAGTTTTGACGTTTATGTGGCGCGGGGATTAATGATGCAACAGATGCCTGGAATCGTAAGTTCTTTTTTTTCCAGCTGCTACCTAACTAGCCCAAAGAAAGTGTATTTTGAGAAATGTACTTTCGGCGCTTTAGTTTTTTTTTTCTTTTAAGCAAGTTAGTTTGTCGTATCGAACGTACAAAAGTATCTTAAATCATCTTTTAAAAATGCAATTTACGTGAAACATTTTCAAGATTAGCCGCGCACGGAAGAGCTTGGCAGGAAATTACCGCGATAGCCTGAAAAATCAATACCTCAAAATTCTGGGAATCTCCTGCACGGGATCCTGCGCCTCAGCGACAATCTCGCGAGCTCTCCTCGCCGCAACCTCGGGATCCAACACGGCGGCTTCCTGTCCGGGCACTCGTGCGTCCCTCAACATTTTTCCGAGTCTTCTGCCGGGATTTGCCGCTCGTTTAATCGCCACCTCGGCTCGTCTCGCTGCCACCGAGTGAGTCGCTTCTCTCGGACATAATTTTGCCGCGCGATGATATAATACCAATGCCGACTCGTAGTCACCTCTGAAAAATATTTATTAAAATAAAAACTTTGCTTGTTTTTTTTCTTCTTTTGTTTTTCGGTTGTTCGCGATAATGAGAGCTGCTCGCTCGTCCTCGATATTGCGCGCTGCTCGACTGAAATTACAAGGCTTCCTTTCACCCCGTGTTAACTTTGTCGGATGGAGAGAACTTTCGCGAGTATAATCTTGTTACGCCTAAAACCCGGGTGGTAGTTTGTAGGCGAAAAAAAAGAAGTTTTATTTTTTTCCCGGAGGGGTGGTTTCATTATTAACTAAGACTCGACTATATCTGGAAAAAAATAAGAAAAGTTTGTGCTTTGAGCTTTGAGGGAAGTTTGTTAGCGCTAAATATTTTAGGGCTTCCTATTCATAAAAGACTGGAGGAGGAAGGAATGAATTGGAAAGGTTTCGTCTTTCGACTTTGACGAGAGAATAGACGTTCAAGTACGTCAAGGCTTTCTTCCGAGAAAATGCTATTATTGCGCTGTTTTTTTTTCCTTCGAGCTATTTTCAATATAACTTGTGCATGTTTTTAAGCGAGGACAAAAAAAAAGAATTTTAATATTCCAATTGACGACGAGTTGACTTTACACGTTGAGTGTCTTTTTGAATATCCAGCTGCGTGTAAAACTATTATTTTTAAAAGTCTATAAGCTTCCTTAATAGTTATTCGAAGTAACTTTCCATGTCGAAATATTTGCGTAAATAAAAAATTATAACCCTGATTTATGCATTATAACCTCGCGATACCCATCAATATTTGAAATTTACAACCAAAGCCACAAAATTCGTAAAAACCACAAAAAACCTTCCACGAACAATCATTCAGAAATAAAATCAACCACTCACTTGAAATACAACTGATCCGCCTCCTTATGCAAATCGGCAGCTTTAGTCCTGCAGCTAACCACATTACTTTTGGACAGTCTACCGCTGAAAACTCGCGTCTCGACTTCGCTGACAACTTGCCGGGGCGAGCCGAGTTCGCCTCGCCAGTCATCGCGCAACACGGCATCCGGGAGTTGAGGCACGCGGCGTCGGGCTATTTTGCTTGCCAACATATCGCTGAGTCTACGAGTTCTGTCAGCTGACTCTCCGAAGTTGAACGCTTATCACTCTCGAGGCAGCATTTCGCGTTTATTGCTCTATTATATATACTGTGACGAAACTACAACTCACGATTATAATGGACAGAATTTTACTATTTTTATTGACATTTTTCGCACAGTTTAAAAATCATCGATGTTTTTTTACAATATTTACATGAGAATACTTCATTTTTTTTTACAGATAAAAAATTAATTAATCGTAAACGGTAAAGTCAACAAGACCAGGTATCCTCTTGCTGGGTGCGTACTTCTCGAGTAACGCAACCTCGGCATCCCTTTCTATATTCGGCGGTCCCTTGGGCTGCACGGTAGTCTTGAAAGCGACCCTGGGCTTGTGATCTCTCGGCTTGCATCCAGGCATCACGGACAATCGCCTCTTTGCCGGCACCGCTTCCATTCCGCGTAGTAAAAGGTCCATCTTGGGTTTCATGATCGGTGTCATCAACGCGGACATGAGATTGCGTCGCGTCGCGATAGTGTCCTCGTCGGTCACGTGGCTAAAGTCCACTTCGTCGATGAAAACGACCACGCGCTCGTAAAACTCCACCAGATAATCAACTTGCAACTTTCTCGCCGAGTCCAGTGCTATCGCCGCCGCCTCCTTCGCCTCGGGACGATTGCCTTGAGCCAGCTCGATGCGCACCATGATGTGCTGAGCGTTCAACGCGTAATCCTCTTGATCCGCTTCCAAGCTCAAGTCGCGAAGTTTTTTTGAGTAGAACCTTGGACATTTCGAAATTGTTTTTTCATCAATTTTTCCGTTTCAAGTAGATAATCTCAACGTTTGGTCAGACACGCGTGTCAATGAGTTATAACGAGTAGTCTATATCAACGTTCGATCGGACGAAAAGAAAAAAAATCTCACCTGGCCATCTCGTAACGTCGAACCTGAAGATAAAGTCGGCAGAGCTCGTGGAAAATCCATAGAATCTCCAGTGGCCTCCTAGCCAGTGCCAGTCTCGCTCTGTAGATGTCGAAAGCACGCGACGTGTCCGTGAATCTCACCCAGCAGAGCTGCGAGTCGCGCGGCAGTTTCAATTTGCCGCGCAAGCCCAGAATAACGCGCAAATAGATTTTCTCCTGCGATGGATGCTTTATGCAACGCAAGTCGCGCGTATCCAGATAGGCGCGAGCTACCATACGATACAACGCGTCGAGATAACGTCCTCGATCGGGCAGAAGCTGCAGGGAGTACGATTCGAATTTCTCTTTGGCTCGTTCTACCACTCTGTAATCAATTTTAATGGTTAATACACTGAAAAAAAAATTTCTCTTATATCAAAAAGATTCCTCTTGATACTAGAGGATTTCTCCTATTTTTCTCGTGTAGTTTAGAGAAATAAAAAAATGTACACGATGACGTACTGAAAGAAAAGAAAGTAATCTCTCCGCTTCCTGGCGCCGTGTAACTTTCTGAGTATAAACATAGCTTCGTTCTTGGCGAGACAGGCGCGAAACTGCATATCCTTCAGCAACATGAGCTTGTGACCTTCCGACAAAGCCTTCTGAGCGATCGCTCGCACGGCGTACAGCGGTTTGCGACTCCTTAGTGCCTCTTGCTGACTGTGAACGCGTCTCGTGCAGTCCTTCGCGGCGGCGCTCAACAAAGCGCTACCTTTCTTGTTGGCCGAGTGAAGTGCAGGATGTTTCAGCAGTTCGTTGAGGAAATGCTTGTTGATCGACGTCGGGCCCAAGTAGAATGACGCCATCGTCAGGTCGTGGAGTTTCAGGTAACGGCGAATGTGCGCCTCCGGCACGTTCACCTTGAAACGCGTTTGCTCCTCCTCGACGAAACCTTTTATTTATTTATATTTAGTCTTGAAGTTTTTTTTTTCTTTTTCGTTGAAAGTTACATTCGCTTCGAATCGATTTTTCACGCGTGTGAAATTTCAACGGGGCATCGAATATTTATGGAATTACGTATGTAGTTAGGAACTTTCGCGTGAGCTCGACTCGTTCGACGTTAAACTTTTATAAATCGTTCAAAATGTAAAGCGTTACAGCGTCAGAATGCATCTATAGCAAAGTACTACAATTGTGATTCGCATGCATAAAACATCGAAATCGATCATTCGCGAAACGTAAAATATTCGTAATACCTTCAAACTCATCCTCCTCGTCGTTCATTTTCTCCATCATCTTCTCGCGATGCTTCGTCAACTTGGCGATCCATGGATGCAGCTGTACGAACATATCGCGCGGTAAATTGTCACCGACGCAATCCTCGATCGTCTCATTAGCCAACAACACGGCAGCTCGATAAGAGCATCGACGACGTGCACCCTGGTGCGCGTAAACGAGGCTCATACAGAACTCCGCTATGTCGAACAGCGCCTCCATGCGCGTCCAGTTGGCCCCCAAGTGCTTCGGATCTAAATTCGCACGATGGTTTAATTACAAAACTTGCAGCGAGCTTGCAGTTGCGAGTTTCGAGTGTATATAACTCGAGTTATATTTCTAAGGTGGAGGAGCCAATCAATTAATCTTGCCGGCTGAACTATCGGCAAAGTGATTTAGTTTTCGAGATCGACTTTTCTTTTCTTTTTTTTTTTTCGTACTTTCGCTCGTTATCGGAAAGACGATTGAAAAGCCGCGTGTTTGGAGAATGTTATCGTCGTTGCGGATTAAAACGCTAATGGCGAAAGTCTTCGCGTCGTGTAATCTCACCCTCCACGTTATTATCGACGCTCTTTCAATGCTCGCGCTTATCGGTAATGTTCGGCTATTGGATTTTTTCGAAAATGCGAGAGCGCTGAATCTGCTACTCGCGAATTATAGGTATTCTTTTTTTTTTACTTGAGGGGGGAGATTTTCATTCGAAAAACGCTTTTTGCGCTTTTTTTTTTACTTTTCGTTGGTGAAATTTAATTATGCCGGATAGAACGGGAGGTTGCATTGGAAATCGATAGTTACATCATTCACGCATTCCACGGATAATGGGCTATATATAAGCTGATTGAAAAAAATTTCAATGGCAACCCAACAAAAAAGAAGAACAGTGGGTAATAATGCGAGCGTTCATTAGCGTCGAAAACAAATGACGGGTAATTAAATGCGAGCTTAAATCTTGTATTCGTACAAAAGGTCCGTGCAGATTTATAATTGAAATATATCAAAATTAATGTAGAGTAAAAACCAACGATAACCCCTGCGCTTGGGATAAATCAGTTGAAAGGGAAAAAGGACGCGAGAGAGAGAAAACTAAAAGATACGACGTGAGAATGCAGCAAACGCGAATGAGAAACGAGCTTCGAAGCCATTAGTCGGGCCATAAAGCCCTGAGAATTCGCCGCGTAGCTTTTCCTCCTAAAACTAGCATCATCGCGAAAAGCTCCGTCGATACTCTTCACACGCTCGATAGATATATACAGAGTGGATCGAAACTTCTATTTAATTATTCTTAGAGCGCGCGCGTGGAAGAAAAATCGCGATGGTTATTGATGAGTTTTCTTTTTTATTGATCGATCACTCGCGATAAAGCGAGTTTAATCCGAAACGACGATTAATCAGAAGATTTCTTCTTTTTTTTTATATATATTTCGAGGTTAATTAAATTCCCGCGATACGAAGCATGGAAAAAGCTCACCTATCTCCATGCATTTTTCCGCGACTTCGGCCGCGCGAGCGAACTGGCCGCTTCGCTTGAGCGCGACGCTGAGCCCGAGCAACGTCCATAGATAATTCTCATCGCCGAATTCATTGGACTTCTCATAGTACTGGATACCCTTGAGATAGTGGCCGCACACGGTGAATCGACGACCCCACTCGCGATAAAGCACCTGTGCCAGAAATAATTCTGGCTCTTGTGCCTTCATTTTCCTATTTTTTTTTAAACTTTTTTTTTGTTATTGCGAGAGGTTAGAGTTTTACACGAGAATTTTTAATAACAATAATATTGAGATGTGAATCCAAAGCAACGTGAAAGTAGTTTCGAATCGTTTCTCTTTCGATGAAAGATAAGGAGTCTGGCATTTTATGTCGAAGCGAGAGAGATGATGGGTAGAGAAGATCGTGTTTTATGGGTAAAATCCACCCTTAGCGACAAGCACGACGAGCTGGGCGATTTTCGCTTTCCGTTCCACCTGTCCGCTCTTTCTCGAGGAAATCTATGTGAATTCTTCTGCGAACGTGTGCTCTCGGCTGAATTTTAAAAAAGTCTGCTATCTCTCGAGACTTTATTAAAATTCAAATATTTTTGCAAAAATGAAAATGAAAGATTATTAAAATATTGATGAGATCGTAAAACCAAACTAACTCAATCTATCACTATTTCTTTTTTTCAGAATCTCAACCACAAAACCACCTCAAAGAAATATCAGTAAAAAGAAATCCTTGGAGGCGAATAGAAGTTGTGCGGGGGTCGTATTTCAATAATAAATCGCACACACATATGAGCGGCGTGGTGATCGTGATGCGGTGATATGGCGCTTCTGTACAGGTTTGCGCAGCTGCCTGACCGCAGTGGCACCCGTGTATTCTCGTTCGTCGTCACCCGTAGCGTGGTGCGCGATCCCGAGCGCGACGTCACCAGCAAGGAGCTCGTCTGTGGCTTTCAACGATGGGCCGTTGCTTTCTCGCGTGGCGACAAGGTAAAAAATCGTCCCTCTTCTTTTTCTATATACACCCCCTTATATCTTTCTTATGTATAACACGTGAATGAGATTTCTTATACCTTCTTTGCACCGAGGCAATGATTTTGACATGTATAGTTCTTTTTTTTAATTGAAAAAGAAGGGTACTGGAGGATGTATATTTATCGAAGTAAGGATATATACTTTCTTTTGTAATTGAGTACCTGTAAGCTTCTCTTGCGATGTAAATACAGTAGATTACCTATTTTCTTCTCAATCTATGCCTTATACCTCTATATACTGCCTCTTGACTTGCATTTGACCAAAAAAAAAAATATATATATATATACTCTTGATTCTTGAACGAACCTGCCATATGATATCAATCGCATTTTTCTCTCTTTAAACTATATCACCTTATGATGCAAATAACTTCTCACCTTTCGAGGATCAAGTATGCGAATAGATTCAAAATGAGATCTAATAATATTTGATGAGAGCATACTTTTTCCTTGGCAAATACAATATTTCTAAGCATTACTTCAATCACTTAGAGAGAATGTTTTTATTTCGATAATGATGTAAGTTATTGAAGTAATAAAAAACAAACTTGGGTTTTTCACGAAACTTTTCCCCTCTTCCATTGGTACAATCAGCACCTTTATATACTATATTTATACTTGACTATGAAATTACTGCACAAAACTTTCTCATATTCTCCATAGTGTAGCTGCAACGATTATATTCGCCTATAAACTTTAAAGCATCGTGACTTCCTATATTTCTACTCCTTCTTTTTCACTATGAGCTTTTTCTTTCTAAATTTTCCAATTAAAACAAAAATCAACTTCATACTTGCATGAGCATTAAATCTCTCGCACCGTATGAAAGTCTCTCTTCTCTCTTGCAAAGTAGAAATTGGAATGTGCTAGACAACTAAAAATTTTCTTATCACAATTTTTTCAAAATAAAAAAAAAACCAAAAACAGAATAACCAACAGTGTGCAGTACGATTAGAGAAAAAAAAATGCAGCAGCCCAATGGAAAAAAACCCAATGGTTCTGAAAAGCCCAGCTAAAAAAAAAGAATAAATATAAGGCAATAATAAGCTTTTTTGTTTTTTTCGAAAGAGAACATATCATACTGACACTGTGTTACTTCTGGTGGCAGAAGCGCGCCAGAAACAAACGTTCCGATTTTGACCGACAGGTGCTTGGAGTGTATTTGGTATGGCGCGGCGCGGCGCCAGGACTCAAAGTCTACGTGGACTTCACCTTCACTCTGCTGAATCGCGAGCACTTCAGCATCAACGAGGGATTCAGCGGCAAACGAGTGAAGTTCACTTACGAGGCGCCCGCTCAAGGCAATAGAAATTACATATCGATCTCGGATCTTTACACGAGGAATTTCGCCGATCCAAATGGCGAGTTTCAACTCGAGCTATCGATGGCCAACGTGCGCACCGTCTTCAGCTGCGAGGTCGGCATTCCGGACGAGTCGTCTAACGCTGACGACGTCGATGTGCGCTTTTTATTTATGTGTTTTTCTCTCTCATTCTCTCTATCTCTTCTATCCTTCTTCCTATATCTCTCTCTCAATGCTTTCTTAGATTCAAAATTAATTGCATGCGTCGATTCGATTATAGTTCACGCTCTCAAACTCTCACAATCAACTCACTCGAAGCCTATCATTATTTGGTGGACTTTATGAAATTGAAAGTATCTTTTTTTTTTCACTTTGAAACTGTTGTGTTTTCTTATATTGATACCGAGTTTGTTTCGTCCTGCATTCGAAGAATTGTTATTGTGCCTTGAAAAATTTTGTGAATTATTACACTGTACATTGAACTGAACTGTTTATAATTAATGTCTCTGTCGATAAATGTGTTAAATGGAACCAACGTGCTAACCCGAGAAAATACCAAAAACTGATTTCATTATAAAAATTATATTTTATTCTTTTGTGTAGATAATATCCTTTGAAATCAACGAGTTATTTCTCTGATTCAGTGCACATTGCTTAAATTTTTTTAAATACTCACCTTTGCCAATTGAAAGCATGGAACTGAATAAAATGAAAAAAATTAAATGGACTGAATTTAAATTATGAATATTACCCTTCAAAGTAAAAATTAATTGTTCTGTATAATTCCAATCTATATTTAATTGTTTAATGTTCTGTATATTTCTATCCTTTATTTCTCTAACAAATTCTTTCTCTACACTGATAAATTTTCCAATATACATTATATTTCTGCATTTTATATTCTATTTGTCTCAGACAAGTTTACTAAACGTACATTAAAAAATAATAACGAATGCGGAAAAAAAAAGAATTTTTTTCAGCTTCATAATTCCATCAACCGGGCGAGCGCGCACGTTTGTCCCGCATGCGCTTTCTCAAACAACAATCGCTCGGCGCGCCCCGGGGAGAGAATAATTAACATGCATAATTCAGTTTCCCCTACATTACGCTTTTTCGCACAATGAAATTCGTCAACGCTCTCTCTCTCTCTCTCTCCCTTTCTCGTACTGCGCAAATATTATGACTGGACTCGCGCAGTTCCACAGAGAGAGAGAGAAACCTTCTCTGTCCTCTACAATGCCTATACCTCGTATTTGCTCTCCAATGAACTCTTTTGAACCTCGGACAAAACGTCGCTATAAATGAAATTTCTTTTCGAATACAAGTCGATTGTTTCGCACGGAAAATGAATTAATCTCGCCCTCGTCCCATCCTCGAGTAATCTCACTCTCCATAGTGTATTATACAATCTCTCACTCGGAGATAGCAGAGCGCGCGTGTTGTAGCGAGCGCACGGCAATATAATCGAATTTCCAATTTTCGGCATTACAAGGTACGGGGCAGTAATACGTAGTTGCGGCTTACATAGCCAACTCCTCCTCCTTCACCTCCTCATCCAGGCACAATTTATCGATCCATGGTAATTTCGGCAAATCGAGGCAGGAGCTTGCGCAAATTCCGAGCGGGTCGTGTTTAAACTCACTCGCACACATATACCTCGCAAACTACCCGCACGTTGACGAAAGATCCTTTCAGAAACTACCCTCATATATCCATTCGAAAAAAGAAGAAACGAGAAAAGATCTGGAGTATACTAAACCTTTGTTTTTTTTTCTTCTTTCTCTCTTCTCTCTCTCCCCGTACAGTTACGACCAAAAAGTGGCTCGACGATGTTCCCCTCAGGGGGTCCAAAGGTCGACAAGCTCGAGACGGAATACTTCGCCTTCGGTGGTTTCGACTGGAATCTCGTGGTTTATCCACACGGCAACAAGGAGGATCGAGGCTCGGTCGAGGGCAACGTGAGCGTTTATCTGGTTCGTATGACGGGATTCGATCATCGCTGCCGAGTGCGCTACATCGTCAATTTGGGCGACGGGGCGAAACGCTACGAGTCCGGCGCTCTCGAGGACATCAACGACGCCGAGGGTCGAGGCTACGGATGGCATCCGAGAGTGCGTTGGAGCGAGGTGACGCACAAGAACGTGCTGAAAGTCAGCATCGAGATGCTCGAGGCACGAACGATATCCGAGGTGTTGGTGCAAGCTCTGGGTCCTGGGACTCTACCCGCGACGCCTTGCTACGACAAGGAGAAACAAGCTTGGGCGATCAGGGCTGATATGCACTCGACTACCGTGAGGCTGGGACTTGTTTATAAGGATATACACAACGTGCCCAGGAATCATCTCAGGTGGGTTTTTTGAGCTTTCAATTAATTTGCAATTTTTGGCTGGAATTTCAATGTAATGAGGGCAATTTGTCTGCAATTAGAACACGGACGAACTTTGTTGCGCTCTTACTCAAATTTCCTTCAACTAATTAAGTACTTGTATCTAACTTTAAAAGATGATGAAGGTAGAGAATATTCAACCCTGCAACGATGCAAATTTTCTCATCAATAAAGTAATAAAAATTTCAATCTCTACGTGAATATCACGAGCTATATCAGTTACCAACCGCAATGCGCCAAAGAAATTGAAAGTAAACGATATTTCGATGAAAAATTGATTTGCCATCCCCTTGAAATAAACCACCATTCAATTCGCAACGATCGATAAAAAAAAAATTGTTTCTCTCTCTCGCACAGGTACGTAAGTTGGACGGCGTACCTGGTACGCGGCGAGGAGCCCGAGACGGAAATCGTGAGTTTGCCGGGTGCGCCGTTCAGTCGCTATTACGCTCAGGAGAACGCCGACGAGGGTATAATAATGGAGACGTCGATCGGCGTGAACGACGCGAAGAGCGACGACTGCCCGTTCGTCACGGAGAAGGGCCAGGTTCGCGTGCGCATCGAGTGGCTCGAGTCGCATCTGCTGTTTCAAGCCACTTATCACAAGTACGACGACGTTTGTCGGGTGCACAATCAGCAGATGCGTCGCGAGATCGCCGCGCTGCAGGCCGAGAACTACAGCCTCGAGAGGCAGCTGTTCAGCTATCAGAAGAGCCTCGCTTACGCTCAGGCGCAGCAGCAACAATCGGTTCGTTCATATTATACTTAACTTATACACTTTTAATTTTCGATTGCAAGCTCGATTGTTTGAAAATCGATTTTTCAAGCAATCGATGCTTAAAAAAAAAATTCTGTCGAGGTAAGATTTGACAATTCGTATCTGAAGAAAAGCGCGAAACTGTTGCAGGGCGATGAGGGCGAGGCGCCAACGCCACATCCGGGTAGTCATCATCAGTCGAATCAGCATCAAGGCAGTCACTTGGAACGCTCGGCGTCGACGGACACCGAATACGCCTGACGCGTAGATCGTCTCCTCGGTCATCATCAGGCGTCGACGATCACGATACGACGCCAATTACCAACGAGTCCGCAGCGATTGCAGCAGACCTACATACCGCGCAACATCCCCCTCAACGATCCCCGAGTACACGAGAATCTCGTCAACATGATGGACCGTCGTCTCAGCAACGTGCAATTGATATTGCAGCAACGCTCTTCGCGTTCCAACTCGGCGCACAGTCAAACATACATCGCTGACGACGATCAGCAACAGCAACCGCGTAGTCGTTCAGCTTCTAATTACAATGGGAGTTATCATCAGCAATCGACGAATAATAATAATAATAATAACAACAGCAACGCGAACAACAATGCCAACAATTACTATTACCATCAAGCGCAGATGGAGTTCAACAAGAGGAGACGAACGACTTTTTGGGAAACGCTTACCGGTTTGGTTTGCTCTCTGGGAGCTTTGGCTACGAGGGCGGCGAAGATGGCTGCGGCGAGACGTCAAGCTGCCGAGGCTCTATGATATACAAGTACCATTATTATTTGCGTCGTTGCGCGTGTATAAAAAATGAAACGACGAGTTTGTATGATAAAACAAAACAAAAAAACAGGCGTTTTTACTCTGCGCTTCAGTGCATTCCGATGTCTCTGCAACTAATATCTCTCTTATTGCGCACCGTCTTTCTCTCTTTCTGTATATCACTTGTGTAATAGATATACCCATGCGTCCTTTACGTATACACCAAAAAGAGTGGGAAGTATATATATAGGGTACCTGCGCGATGAATTTGTTCGATAAATGGTGCGAGATGATGATGAAGAGGGAAAACACATATATACTGCAATGGCAAAACATTTAAATCAGGAATTGATTTCCAAAATGATATTGGCTCATCGTTATGACGAAAAAAACAAAAGCTCTTTATCCCCATTCGGTGTTTCTACTATAGAGCAGAGTATATACATGATATAATGGTATATATAAATAGTCGAATGATCTACTTGTCAATTCGCCGATCGACCGATATATCTTCGACTCTCTTTTGTTTCTTGTTTTTTTTTCTTTTTTCATCCGAACGTAATCGAGTAAATTATCATTCGTAGCCATAATCGATGTAATTTTTTTAGTAAAACTAAATAACGAAAAAAAAAGAAGTCCGAATAATATAACTGGGCGGGATAATATGGGGGAAACTTGGTACGCTCAATTTAGGTTGTCATAATATTAGACGGGATATACAAAAAAAACAATGATATATCAGCACAGATTCTGACTAGAATATTGTCTCTTGTTGAAAAATCCCTTTGGTTCGCTAACTTTTTTCGTTTTTTTTTTCTTTTTAAATCTTTTCCTCGCGTTGTCTGTTTATATGTACATGATAGTTTTCTCTGCGAATTTGAAAAAGAGAAGGTTCGTTGTAAATGCATATCCAATCATTATAATATAGTTATATAAATATATACTTAACGATATGGAAATAATAGAGAGATTTAAGGGAAACAACTATTATACTATGTAATATCTACTCGACGTTTTTTCAAAAAGTATTTAAAAAAAGAAGCAAACAAAACCAAGGATTAAACCAAAAAACTTGAGATGAATAAAAAAAAACTAAACTTGTATCTCGCGACACATGTATATTGTAAAATTCTTATATATGCATTTTTCTACGATTTCCTGCACTTGTTTCGATGAATGCATGTACGTCATTCTATAAGCCAATTAATACGCAAGAAGAACGATATTAAACTAATGTGACAAAAAAAAACATTAAACGCGTAACTTGAAAATAAAAAAGGGTGGAAAATGGATACTATTTATAGAAGAACGGGTACATCGATTATATTTTTATCAAATAATAAAAGAAAACAAGCAAACATGAAGTAAACTACGTTTCCTGTTGTTAAGAATTATAATAATTACCTAACTGAAATCTTCCAAGTTTTATTGTCAATGAATATAGAGACAGAGAGACGCAAAATCAATGCGGGCATTGTTTGAGGAGTAAAGCACGGAGAGAGAGAGAGTTAATTAGCAACATTTGAAAAATCAGAGAGGGGGTGGGAGGTCAATCGATTAATGAGGTGAGTGTTGGAATGGAAACCGCGGTGGCGCTTTGATTCTCGTTTGATTAAGTACGTTTACCGACATGCGCAAGGATTAAACATGTGCCACACACACATATACATACACTATGTCTTTGCTAAAGTCCGAAAACGCGATTTTTTTTAGAGGATAAACTCTTTTTAGCGAAGTCTCTCGCGCGACTTTGGCTCTGTATACATACTTTGTATATAAATATTTGAAAGGATTTAAAAAAAAAATTGTAGATTGACTCATCGTACTGCATTCGTCTCTCATTGTTTTGATCTCGACGAATCACCAGATTTGTATTATATAAATGTAAAAACTACGAATCATTGTTTTTGGTTCGTGATCTCCGAATGAATTAAATAATTGAAAAAAATAGATATATTTGTGAGAGAGGACGAAAACAAATGATTTTTCTCCATTTATTAATGTTTATTACATATACAATATATAATTTATATCCCGGTGAGATTGTCAATTTCATCGGACAGATTTTAAAGAAAAAATAAAAAGATTCAAATAGTTGAAGATACCGTTAAATAAAGAATATAGAGTTGATGTTAGATATATCGTAGATTTAAATAGCAAGCAAGAGAACTATATCTCAAAAAAAAACGATCAAATTTCTTTTTTCAATCTGAGTCTGATTACTTCTATATCCTATGTGCTATTTTACCTCGTGAAAAACAAATAATATAATGAAGATTCACTTCACAGATGTATACACGATCTGTTTATATTTTTTAACTAATTTTTCATATAATATTGATTGTACAATTTTTTCTATGTAACAACATTTCTGCAAATGTACGCACACTCGATGATATCAATAATTGTAAGCCGACATGTCTCAAAATACAATTCCAACGACGATTCAAAGATGAAGAAAAAAAAAACGCCGACGCATATCTCCACACACTAAACAAACTCTCCGAGGCGAATGCATACGCGCGCACCACTTATTCGATAATATATACAGATAACATGTTTATAATTAGAGAGAAAGCGATGAACTTGTAGAATTCTTATCGATGAGCTTTCAGCAAGGAAAACAAATGAAAAACCTGGAAGAACACTCTAATTAGGGTACAATATACATACTTATATGAATCACGTGCCCTTCACAGCTTGTACAATCCATTTTCGCACTTTGGGCAACATTAGAACAAAACAAAACAAAAAAAAAACGTTGTTCGATCAAAGGGAATGGGTAATTAAGCGTACGTCGCTCTAATCAATTATACAAAGCTAAAAAGGAAAAACAAACTACTTAAATCTTATCGATTGTTTTTTTTCTTTTTTTCGTATAGAACTTTTTGCGGCTATACTATATTATATTCGCGCGCGCGTCCTAAATACAATTATATCGCGGCATCGATGATTTTTTTTTTTGGGAAAAGAGAAAGAAATATAAAAAAAAATATATAATAAAATCATCGCTGCCGCGGCGAGCTAATGCAATTATTTATTCTCTCGCAGCGGCGTGTGAAAATGAAAAAAAAAACACTGTTACAGCACTGACAATCGCATTATTCACGTGGTTGTTATATACTCTTTGTCATATAATTGTTACGACGAGTTTTGACACCGTGATGCACATATACACACGCAACGTACACTTTTTTTCACACACACATACAACGTGCTCTTCACTCGATACGTCACTCGACGTTCGCACGATGTACGCAACAAAAAAACTAATCCATCGATGGCATCTTCTTTTTTTTTCTCACGAGAGCCTATAGAGTACAAAGTGGCAGGCTTATATTGCATATTGAATTGCAAGCTTTACCTTTTGAAATTCATTCTTTGATAAATATGTGCTGTCATTCGATTCGATTTTATAATTCTTCGCTATAAATCTTTGAATTTAAAAATTAAAAAAAAAAAATTTCTCAAAAACGTGAATGTAGTCGAGAGCGTTTTTTGGAGGAATATCGGACGGGACAGTATATATACACGAATCAAACGGTTGGCTCCGTATCGCTGTGTAAACGTCGACGCGAGTCATTCTCCGAGATTCATTAACTCCACGATCGAAGAGACCGTGCGGAGCGAACGCGAGTCCGTTTCGAATTGCAAATTGCGCGCGCGAATCTCAAGAAAGAAAGTTCGCGAGGAATCGGGGAAACGTTTGAATAATCTAAATATATACCTCGCTGCGTGGGTATCTAATGAAAAAAAAAAGAAAAGAGAGAAGAGAGAAAGAAAAAAGAGGAATATTTAGCATAAATAGCTCGTAAAGAAGTCATATTAAAATGAAAATTAGCCATTCTATATTCCATATCGAAAGAGAATGAAAAAAAAAATTTATTAAGTTTAGTTATTATACGCGGGACCACGTTCTTCCTTTTATCATACGACAACGTCGGGTCCAATGAGAAAATCTTTCCAAATTTTGCCATGATATTGATCTCGGAGAATAGCTCGTAGCTGTTCTTTACTCCTTTTTTTTATCGAAATTCTTCGAATTGCAAAAAAAAAGAAACAAGAGAACTACACACAGACTTACGCTACAGGGTAAAATCATTAGAGAGAGAAAGAAAACGATTTCGAATAACTTATAATCGCATATCTTTAGATAATGTAACTAGGAAAAAATCATTTTTTTTGACGCGTAAGACTCGAATTTTTTCATTAGAAAATACGTCTTCTATTTGTGAAATTAATCGCGTAAGAATTAATGGTAAATTCAAATAAAAAAAAATCGTCTAAATTTTTCTATTTCGCGCTTTTATTCTCAATTTCATTACTCAAAACTTGAAACGATTTTTAAAGTAAAATGTCGATGGAATGAAGTGCGCATAAATATGCACCGATTATTTTCGTATTATTCTTGGCCTCTTTGACGAATTACATTAGAGAAAAAAAAATAATGCAAAAACGTAATTTTAGGCATTGGATATTTTCGTCGAAACAATTTTTTTTCTGCATTTTATCGTTATAGTGATAATTACGAAGGAAAAGAAACCTTTTTTTTTTCTTGATGTATAAGCACACACACGATAATCACGCGTGTGAACATTAATACACTAATCACATACGGACACATGAGTAACTTAAACAAAAAAAAAGCGTAATGCGTCTCCCTCGTGAGTTTTGAGACATTGTGTACTAATTACATTATTATACTTGTAAACCATCTGTGAGTCTGCCTCGTCTTTTATAAAGTTCTTGCTATATTCAACAAGACGGCCTTTTAATTTTCTTTCCCCCATCCTTTACAAATGTATTCATTAATATTCGCAGAAAGATTTGAAATATGATGGATAACGAGAAAGAAATTTCTCACGCTCTACGACTTGGAAAATGGAATGGAAGATTATATAGCAGACAGCACCAGCTACAAAGAGAGCGAAAAAAAAAGTGAGAGTAAATTTTTTTTTGCAATTTTCCATTTTTTTTTCTTCTTTTATCTCCTTCAAGGCGTGGCAGGCAGCAGCAGCAGCAGCATTTCAAGCAGAATGTAAATAAGGCGCGCGAGAGAGACTGAACAGGGACGAAAATAACTTCAGGAAAAGTCGTTTCCTCGTGGCAAACTTTTCGATAGACTGCGCGTCGTCGCTTAACAATGAAGAAAGTTTATAAAACGTAGCAGCGCATATATAAAGACAAATCAAAGTTGAAAATCTGCAAACGCAATTTGGAAAAAAGATGGATAACCCGAAACGTGAGATTTGCATGAGAGGAGAGAAGATTTTGAATCGCATGCGCGCCAAATCGATGAAGCCACTTTTTTTTCCCCCTCGTGAACGACGAATACTCTTCCGTCGCGAATATAATCGGAGAGTGTGCCGAGGTCGCGGTTCGCTATCCGTCTCTCGGCTAATTTCCAATTCATCGCAGCCTTTTGAAATTCGAATCCCAGCGAGCAGCGAGGCAACCTTTCGTGTTGCGGTTTTCTTTTGCCTTTCGCTTCGTTTTCGGCAATCTCGAGCGCGAGCCTTTTCTTTTGCAAAACCAATTTGAATGTAAATCTTTGAGGAAAGATCTTGTTTGAAGATTACTTTTACTTGGCAAACATATATTTGATTGAGTTATAAAATCGTCTAGAGTAAGTACCATTATCAAAAGCTATATCAATGACTGGTATTTGTATTATGGTCTATTGAAGATCCATATTACCCAAGTACTAAATTCCCCGGTGTCTACCGACACTTATCTGAATTTGTTGAGTGGATCCACGAGCAGATTCAATGAGTACAGTTTTGTATCTTTATTAGCTATTGATATTACCGAAGTCCATTTTATCATGATGATTTTCTTGTACAATTATGCCATTTACATTTTTAGGACTCTATTAAATAAACAAAATAAGATTATGCATTTCTGATTTTTTAAAATGTACGTTTTTACACTTTTGCCGTTATGTTTCACTATCTTGTCATGAAATTATACTATAGTGTACGCCAGGGATTAGATGATAAAATATTGATAGATCGTTGGTAGACATCTTATCATGTCATTTTATAAATGAGCTATTAAAAATTTATCGCAAAATATTGATTAAATTCTTCAGAAATAATCTGATAATTCTTTTTTTTTATAAATAACTGATGCAAGTACATATCGTAATTGATATAAAAATAATTTAACGTAACTCCTCTAAATCAGAATATGATTATACCATCCTATAGTTTATTGAATATATAATTGATTAAACAACATTGTTTATAGTATTAAAAATACTCGATGAAAAACTACAGTTAATGGTTATAGCTGCTATTTATCTATCATTTTTTACGAATAGCGAATGTATAGACCTATAAAATGCTTTCACTTGTGAAATTTTTAAGATTAGTATTAAAGCAAACCGTTGTAATTAAACATGAACGCCGCAGCTCTTATTTTTTGCGGCCTGTTCAACCAGTAGCTCTACCAGAATCTCATGTCAATGTCAAAGCAGATACTCCTGACGTTTTATCAGAATGGGGAATGCTTCTTGACGTCAAGTCATAATTGATAAGAAAAGTAAAACTGATAGTAATATTATATGTAATTCTTATTCGTCATTCATTTGAGTGGTTTAGTCCTAAAATACTTCAGAAAGCTACTATTTATATTGCTGAACCAAAGTATTGTAGCGATGTCATGAAAAGGAAGAGCGTGAATATTGATGCAGTACACCTTTGCGCTTATGATCCGTCGATGAGAAGAGGACAGTGTAGCGTGAGTGAACTTTCGAAAATATATGTCTAATCGTAGAATTTTTTTAATTGAAAGGTTCATTGTTTTACAGGGTGACTCTACGTGGTCCTTTAACTGTTGATGGAAAATTGGCAGGAATCGTATGATGGTCCGTCAAGGATACAGATTGCGCGAGCACGACATTCCCTGGTGTATATATACTCGTGTTTCTCAATTTGTTGAGTGGATCAAAGCTAACATAGATTAAATAGTCATATTTATTAACTTACCTATTTATATCTAATTGTGTGTAGCTTTCAAAACTACGCAATCAACTGAATTGATTCATTTATACTCTTAAATGGATCGAATAAAAATTATTTCAATGATTATATTTATATCCATAAATCTCAAACTTACAAACAAAAAATTCACGTTCGTGTTTGTACGCAGGAGGAAATTAAGGGGGGGCATGATATCAATCGCGAGTAGACGCCCAATAATCTATATCAGTATCGAGAGCTATACAGCGAAATTGGCGTAATTGAAACGTTCGTCTCGACGTGTACACAATACATATACTAGATTGATCTCTCGCATCGCCTATAATCGGGATGCAGCTCGCCGCCTCGAGAGTATAATCGCGCACATAGGAAGAGAGACTCTGCGGGATTTGCCTAGCTCTTGCCTCTCTTGGGCGAACTGTTGATATGTTCTCTCTGTCTCAATACGAGGCCCACGTACGTATTGTGTGGTTTAATTGGCTTTGAATCGGTCGAATGGCAAAAATAAAACCGCGCTCGTTGATTAATTCGACCACTGCGAATGATCGACTCTAATCGCTGTTGTTCGGCACACGGGATCGTTATAACGTGATCGTGACGAGGCTAATTTTTTTGAGTGCCGTCTTCTACGAAACACTATATGCTTTTGATAGCCCTCCACTTGTCGAATGACAATTAAAATTTGTACGAAGATACGATAGTCATTTGTGATTGTTTCTTTTTTTTTTCCTTGTTGATGACGAAAAGATATTTTTTATTAATCGACAAAGTTTGTTTCGATTGATGAAAAAAAAACGCGTTTTACGGTCGCATTGAAGCCAATTATAGATAGATTCACAATGGTTATTTATGAGCGATCAATATACTTTAATGACCGTTAGTGAAACAATCAAGTTCAAATGACTCAGATTTCGATTAAAAGATTATGCAGTGATGCTAAAATAGATTTTTTTTTATTCATTAGATAAATAATACGATATATACAGTAGAATATGCTTAAGTCGTACAAAATCGATTGCATTCTTCGTCGCTTGCTTACGCTGGAACGCGCTGTTATATCGATCCTAAAGTTCGAAAATTGAACCGTAAATATAGACGTGACGGGACCGAGAATCGAATGACAATGCATTTCGAAGCCTTGAACTGTTGGCGGAATGGAGTTTCAAAGAAAACTCATGCACATTTTTTTTTTCCTCTATGCTGACTCAATGGGCTGACTCGATGGGCAATAATAATGTGCTTGCGCTTTTTCGTTTTGTCGAAGTGACATGGTAAAAAATTTGCAATCGATGCTATATATTTGTTCGTTTGATATATGCTTACTTGATGAAATTACGGTTTTTTTTGTAAATTAAATGCGTTAATGTACATACATTTTTTAATGGAATTTGATTAGTAATATACGTAGTTCGACGAAATTTTTTTTAATTGAATAATCACACGATCTATCGAAAACGTCTTTATACATAAACGTATGCGGTCACAACTAATGCAATGATTCTTATGCACCATATAATTATTTCTCTTATTCACCTATTTTAATTGTTTTATTTATAGAAAAAAAGACATGTTAGCATTGACGCTACTGGATTTATGTTCTTTTTGTTTATAGTTGTAAAATATGTTAACAATACTTAATTACCTTCTTCCGAAGTAAAAAAAAATATAGAAAAATAATGTTTCTTTCAAGGCTTTAAAAACAACACATATAGTATTAAGCGCGCAGCTCATTTTTCATAAAGATTGCATATAAATGTGCAATATACAATTGAAATTGAACAAGCTGCAAGTTACGAAAATGCGAAGAATTCAGCAAATTGTGTGTACAATTAAGAAAAATAATTTAAAGCAGAGATTCATCTCTCGACCTCACTAAAAGATATACACTATCATTGCCCGATTATATTGCGTCACCAACATATTGCAATCCAGTCGATACAACCAAACCATTCATTAAAGCGTCCAAGAAGCAGATACCTCGCAAGCGGAAACGACAAATATTTTAATTTTCGTCATCAAAATTTTTAATTAATCTTTTATCCTCGTAAAAATCAAGTAAAGCGTTCGAAGTTCAAGAGACGCATGCGCGACTTATCGAGTGAGCTTTTCCTTTTTGTTGTATGCGAATCTGTGTGTAAAAAGAAGAAGAGAGCGCGCACGTGCATGCAAATAATTAGGGCCTATCGCGCAAGCGTGGTGCGTGTGTGGGTGTGTATATAGATTTCGTCTGCCCCGCACGTCATACAGAGTACAGAGTACAGAGTCGTCGCGGAGGTTACATTCTGAGTGATATATCAGTCGGTGCGAGGAAAGCCGACCGCGAGGTAGAGAAAAAGGTGTACGCAAATGTCGATAGAGATCTCTAAAGAAAAATCTTATCTTTCTTTACATACTCTTACTCCGCTTTCACTTGGCGACAGTGTAATATTTAACTAACCTTCGCGACGCATCGACGTTTTACGTTTGGTGTACGATTGAACGATTGTTATACTTATTAATCAAGGATTTCGTCATCTCTCTCTCTCGTAGAACTTCTCAGTCGTTCTTCGCTGGTCGAGAACGCGATACTCTGCTGACTGCGTGATGCGGCGAAAAGGAAAGTTGTAAGGTCACTTGTGCACTTATAGATATACTAGAGCGGTTAATTATGGAGATAATTGGCTCTTGACGACAAACGAATGGCTGGGAGAAGAGACAATTGAATTTTCTTCTGTTTTCAATTGATCAATAGATCATTCAAGAGATTTTTTTTTGTTACATAAGTTTTGAGGACACCAGATTACGGTCAATCAATTGATCTCAGAAGGCCTTCACAATAATGAGTACAATGCTTTCGCATAAACTAAGCAACAGGAAAATCCTGGTGGATATATTGGCCCTTTTATTTGGGCTTGGAACATGGGTCGGAGTCAATGGAATTTACGTGCAGCTACCACTGCTGGTCAACGTTGCACCAGAAGGATGGAATTTGCCAGCTCACATGGTTTTGATAGTGCAGTTTGCAAATCTTGGACCTATTTTGTACACCCTTTATGTCAAGTAAGTAGTTTTACATGAATATCTTTTCTTTTAGTTTAACGTGAATAATTATTCAGTGATGATGATTATGAGATAATTATCACTTATTTTGTTTGTCTGATTATCTCTCTATCTGTTTTTTAGGTACTTGGCTTTTACAAAAGACCATTACATAATATATGGTCTGCTTGCTGCTGGATCTTTATCAGTTTTTCTTCTGGCCTTCGTATATGATAAAACATCAGTAGTTTTTGGAAACAATCATTCATCAGCGCTACTATCTTTGATGTTCATTTCATCGTTTGTAGGTTGCACAAGTTCAGTACTATTCACACCATATATGAGAAATTACAGAGAAATTTATTTGGTCTCTTACATCATTGGAGAAGGATTGAGTGGATTTATTCCAAGTATAGCAGCTTTGATTCAAGGTGTTGGAGGCAATCCACAGTGTTACAATGTCACTAAGCCAGGAGGGCCTCTTGAATTTGAAACTCGCTATCCTGATCCTAGATTTTCATCTAAAGCATTTTTCGTTTTCTTAGGCAGCTTGTTGTTTCTAAGTTTATTAGCATTCGTAGGCTTGATGAAATTCAAAATTGCTAAAGGGGAAAGGGTAAAATTACCAGCCAGTACAGAAACTCTTCCGACAGACTTGAATGCACCGCCTAGTTACAAAACTAATTCTGGTTGGAAAATGTCTAATCAAGTTTATTTCTACTTACTTGGTATGATGGTAGTCATTTGCTTACTTAACAATGGAATTTTACCAAGTATTCAGTCATACTCGTGTCTACCTTATGGCAACGTAGCTTATCACTTGACAGTCACTCTCTCTTCGATGGCTGGACCTCTGGCTATGTGCTTAGGTTTTGTAGTCCAAAACCCCAAAGTGAATTTGTTATCAGGGCTGATGGCAATGGTTTTGGCACTTGGTGCCCTTGTTTTCTATATAGCGGTACAGTCTCCCTCGCCGCCATGGCAATATTCGTGGGCAGGCGAATTCCTTATTGTTACTGCGTGGATATTATTATGCGGAATCAGCGGTTTCGTCAAGTTAGGAATTATCACTTTATTTCGACCGGATCCGGGTAGGGGATTGTATTACACGGGAGTTGCCACTCAGATTGGCTCTTTGTTGGGAGCTGTTACGTCGTTTATGTTAGTTAATAACACGAAAATATTCCAATCGTACTTTCCTTGTGATGCTTTAATGGGAAAATAATTTTATTAATGTACATTGCTTATGATCGTTTGGTATGGGTATATAATTTTGATTTATTTGGAATTTTAGTTCTTGTATATTTCCAAAAGTAGAATTTAAAAATGCTAAAAATCGAAACTTCAACAGACAATAATTGCGAGTCATTCAAAAAATATTTACTTGATTAAATTTTTAAGTAATTAAAACGTAATATCTTTTAATTCCTACTTAAAGAACTACTTTATAATGCATTTTTTAGTTGTAAAGTTACCAACAATTATTGTTTATCACAAAGATATTATTTAAAATATTGTCCAACTACTTCAACTTTTTTAAATTGTTGCTGAATAAATTTTTGCATTCTACATTTTTGTTGTTGACATAATTGAAAATGTCTTTTGTGATATAAATAATTATTTACAAATTGTAGGGAAAACGTTCCTAAGTCTTTGGATATATGTCATGATTATCAACAACATTAAAAATCATAATTATACGCGTTAAATTATATCATTATATTTTGCAAATAGTAATATATCAACAGGCATGTTTTACATAATTATTTCTCTGATGTACAATACTACTCCGCTTATTCTCAATGATAACGCGTTCTTTTACGTAATAGCTCTCCAACTTCCTATTAGGACCAATAGAAAAAAGCGTACTTAACTTAATTCAGTCGACAATGGACTGGCTTATCGTTCGCATACTGGATGTCACGATATAAGATTGAACAGTTTCAAATTGACCACCAACGAATGCAAAATCAACTGAAAAGATCAAAATAATAAAAGTTCACTTTGAAGCGATAACGTTTTATCAAGATACTGCTTGCAACGCGACAAAAACGTAAACTGAAGCCAATGAAAGTAATTGCGCTTTGCGCTGAGTAGTCACAGCTCGTCAATCACACACCCGCAACAAAAGTCAGCCTAACGTACGCAATTTCAATATACATTTTTCACTTATCTCACCATGGCACGTCATTTATTTGTTCACGACTTTGAGCTTGGAGCGTCATTACTTTACACCTGATTATATGCGGAATCACCAACTGTTTAAACATGGCAATGTCACGAACGAACGAGGAACGTGTTGAAAGACCTGCTGGCGAAATCGTTGAAACAAATACCAGCATAGATGGCACTAAATTATCTGAGTAAGTAATTTTGTGAAGAGGAAATTTTTTTTTTTCATTTTTACACTATGAATAGGAAATCGAGTCTGATAAAGTATACTTGATGCGTGAAATATTTATAACTTCTTTAACAAAGATTCTTTATCAATTTTATCTCAATTCATAAAATTTCATTTAAACTACATATTGTTAATTTATTATATTACTAATTACAGCAACTTGTACGAAGGACAAAGGTTAATGCATGAATCTGGAGACATGCCTGTGATAGATAAACCAATTCTTTCACAAAATCGTAGAAGATGCGAATTGAAACCTTCTCTAGCAGTGCATATATTAGTTATGATATTTGGAACATCTGCTTGGATTGGAGTCAACGGCATCTTCATTCAACTACCATTGTTAGTCAATTCTTCGCCAGAAAGTTGGAAATTAGCAACATATTTAGTCATAGCAGTTCAAGCAGCAAATATAGCGCCTGTAATTTATAGTTTATTTAGAAAATCTTCATGCAAAACCAATGAATCTCACTGTATTTTGGGTAGCCTTGGTTTTGCTTCTCTTGTCATGGGTTTGCTGGCCTTTCTCTACGATAAGACATCAAACATTGCTGGACAAGACTATAGTACAGCATTGATATCGTTGGCATTCTTCACAGCTGCTGTGAGTTGCACCAGCTCAGTATTGTTCATGCCATACCTCAGGAACTTTAAAGAGTGTTATTTGTTTTCTTATTTTCTTGGAGAAGGATTGAGTGGAGTCCTACCAAGTGTTGTTGCTTTAATACAAGGTATCAACGAAAGTCCTTCGTGTAATAATTCAACCAATAATTCGCAGACTACAGTTGCTTCTCTTGCCAGATTTACACCTCAAGATTATTTTTTGTTTCTGTTCTCTTGTTTGATTTTATCTACAATCGCCTTCGTTCTATTAGAAAATCTTTCTTTCATAAAAACAGAAAAAATGTCTTTAGAATCATTGGACAATAATTCTTCGAACAATGAGGCTGAAATTTGTCACTGTCAGAGGCAAGTATCAGTATTATCCGAAAGCTCAATGTCTGAAAATGGTATCATAGAAAAACATGTTTGTGTGGACAATTATAAAAAGACTGATATTGAAGGTTCTTCAATTGTCTGTTACACACAAAACGTCAATCGAATTACTTTGAATGACTTATATTTGTATGCACTTCTCAGTGTGATATGTTTGTTGGCAAATGGTCTTCTTCCTAGCTTGCAACCTTACTCATGCTTGTCATATGGAAACATGACTTATCACTTGAGTGCAACTTTCTCGCAAATTTCAAACCCCACTGCCTGTCTTCTAGCAATGTGGTTTATTACTCATAGCAGAAAGATTATCAACTGGCTATCACTTTTTATATTCATCTCAAGCGGCTATGTAATATATCTTGCTGTATCATCACCAAATCCACCATTGAAAGATTCAGGATTCGGTGGAGCTCTAGTAATTATGTTGTGGATATTACTAGTGGGCCTAATTTCTTATGTTAAATTGATTATTACATCAGTATTCAGGAGAAAGTCTGAGAAAACACTTTTTCAAGTTGGAGTAGCAATGCAAATAGGATCTGCTTGTGGTGCAGCTCTGTCATTTGTTATAATTAATTATACTGGCTGGCTTAAAGAGTATAAACCTTGTAGTCATTCATAAATTTTGTTTTCTATCTGTAGAGGGACAATTGATGTATTTTCAATTATTTCAAAATTGATATTGTAAATAGACACTTTAATTTATTGAAATGTTGCAAATTATGTTGATTCAAATGGCTGTCAGTTGCAAGTGTGTTTTATTTATGTTAAAAGTAATCAAATTTTTTAATGCGTTTTTAAAGATTTATTTGTTAAAAATTTTGCACGAGAATTGTACATGAAAATTTATTTTAGCTTTGTCGCGCAATAAAAAGAAATTATTTATGGCGAGAAAAATGTATCCGGATCTATTAATTGTAAAATCACACGTTATGTTCTGATATTATTTTACGAAAATTCGTACTTAAAATAATTTATTTATTCATCTGACTTTAACTAAAAACTAATCAAAATACAGAAATGATATCAGAAAATACATTTTATGTAAATAATATTGTAATCCATTGTAGAGGAAAACTAGAAAGAATGATGACTGCTGTAACATTATTTTTAAATACTGCAGCTTGTGATAAGTATTTGTCTCTTAAAACACTGTAGATAAGTGTTTGTAGAGTTAAATACCTAAAAAAAATGATTCCAGATATAAATTCTATAGAAACTGTTATATGAGTGCATGAACTTGATGCGTCAAAGTCAGTTTATAAGCTGTTGCAAATGTTGATTTTTAAAATATAAATTTCTATATTATAAAAATAGTGATCTATTTATCCACACCTCCCCGTAAATTTCTTTTTTTTTTCAATATTTTTTAAAGTTATAGAAGACTTGAAAAAATAAATTATCAAATAATTGAATTTCTTCGATTAAAAAATTATGTTGAATCGACTCGTTAAATAAAATTTTTGTAAATAAATAAATCAAATATGCATTAGAGCAGAAAGTTCTTTGTTCTTATAACAAAATTTACATATCTTCAAATTTATGCCGTCGCGAGTCCAAACTTGGAACCAGTCTTTCCTTACGCGGGTCGGCGGGTGACATAAATCTTTTGGAAAACAAGGGAAAAAAATTGAATTTGCTCGAAATAAGTCAATTAGTCAAGGCGCCCCCATGAAGTTGCCGGCCCTGAGTGCAGACTGCAGCTGCAGCCTGCCTCGAAAGCAGTCGCGCATCGACAGTTGCACTTTACCAAACCTACGCACCTTATTGTGAGAATTCTGAGAGAGTTAGTGTAAAGTGAGTCATGTCGTGATACAGAGGTATGGCCTCGTCAAAACACGCGAGAGAAAGTTAAAAAGTTTAAATTGACAACAAAAAGAGAAAGAGAGAAAAACAAAGGAAAACGCTCGAATGATAGCCAACTCGGCTAAGCGCAAGCGATCCAGGTTCCAGCACCACGACACCCACGATGCCCGACGACGTCGATGCCAGCAGCAGTTGTCCCGACGACGATGCTCTCAATCTCGTCGATCTGCCTGTTGAAGTGAGTGTGCGCTTGTCCCATATATATTACCGTTAAAAGAAAAACAAACGGGACGTATCTGATTGAGCTTGTGATTCTTTTTTTTGTGATTTAAAATTGTGCGATAAAGATGCGTACAAGTGCGTTCGAGGAAGTAATTCGTTAGTAGGTCGAGGTTAATAATAACCAACACGCAGAGTGACTTAAAATAGGATATAGCTGCTTTTCGTCTGTTTTTCGTTCTGACATTTGATCAGCTGTTGAACGCCATTTTTAAAGTCCGCGGACTATATGTTTCTGCGCGATTGTTATTGTTTACATTGCTCGGCAGCTTAACAAATCGGAGCGCACTTTAATTTTGTTGTTGTTGAAGGATTGAATTGTAAATCGCCTAGTATACATTGTTAATGTTTTATTGTTATTATCATTATGTTTTAACGTTTTTCTTTTTTTTAACAGATATTTTTACATATTTGTTCATTCCTGGACGCTTCAACTTTAGTTCATTGCTTAAGCCTGACATGTAAACAATTTCACACTATTCTTAACGATTATTCCATTTGGAAAGTCAGAATAAGTCAAGTTTGGCCTAATGTTAGTTATCCAATCTTGCCTTATGGTGAGTAAAATAAATATTCTATTTGCTGCTAGTATATTTTATTCAAATAATTGTTATATATTTGTTATGACTAACTGTTGTAGTTGGTGATGATGATTTGTTTTGGAAATTATCATGTGTTACTATTGAGAGGCAAGCAATGTTATGGAGAAATACAGATTTATTGGAAAAAATATGGTTAAATAATGTTCATTACAGTACTATTGATGGGCTTTTATTAATGCATGTAAGTAGATTAAAAACTCGACAGTATTGTACATTAACAAAAAGAGCATTCACCTGAATCAAATTTTTTGACAGGATGGAAGCATATGTGTGTCTGGTGGAAGAGATAGAGCCCTAACATTGTATCGCTTGTCATCTCAAGAATGTGGTCATCACGATACTACTTCCATAGGTAATGCACATGATGGATGGATCTGGGATCTCACCGCTATTGAAGACACCATATACAGTTGTAGTTGGGATAGATCAGTAAAAGCTTGGTCTTTAACTGAATCTGGCTTAGAGCCTCTAACAAGTTATGAAATGTAATTAACATCATCCCAAAGATATTTTCTTTTATTATAATGAATTTGGACAAGTTACAAGTGCAGTCTTAACTTGTTTGAATTTCTTTACTTTTCAATTTGATCCTCACATTGAACAACACATAATTTCCTAAATAGATTTGTCAACTTTTAGGATTGTTCAAGGTGCTTTGCTGTGTGTAACTTCATGTCCAGAATTAGCTCTGTTTGCAACTGGCTCTTACTGCAAAACTGTATTGGTTTTCGATCCCAGAAGTGGCCACAGTCCAATTATAAAATATCAGCCACATCATAGAGCTGTCATAAGTTTAGCAATGAGCGCAGATTACATACTTTCCGCGAGTGAAGACAAAACTGTGAATGTATGGGACCAAAGAGCAGGACGAACAATGAAATCAGTCATGGTGATTAAATACCTGTTTTTTTTATACGTTTCCAAATAGATCAACATGGTGAATTATTGATTATAATTTGCAGATTTCGAAAGAGTCATTTCCGATGAGTATGTGCATGCAGAAAGACGTTGTGTACGTTGGTGATAGCGGCGCAAACCTTCATGTTTTAGACATGAAGCAGGACTTTGACCCTGTGAAAAGTTACAAGACTGGGCACGAGAAGAAGATTACAGGGGTTTATGCTGGTGCTGGGTGCTTAATCACGAGTTCCTTGGATAGGACTGTTAAAATAACAAGCCCTACTGATCCACCTCAACCGTTAACAACTCTACAGTACCGAAACGGCGAAATAGCCGGTGTAAGTAAAAATTAGTTCATCTCAAGGTTTCTGCATTTCTTCGATATTTTATGAATTATCTTTATTTTAGATTGATTACCTGAATGAGGTGCTGGCTGTTTCGGGCACTGACGCTATTGAAATTTGGCGGCCAAAGTCTCAAACAAAGTGTTAGTGAGTTGCAAGCTCGCCTCATATTTTTAATTATTTAACGCGGCAAAAGAAAACAAAACTGAAACATACTGCATAATGAGATTTGCAAATTAGTTGGTATATTTTACATTTGTATTAATTTTATTAAATGAGATTTCGTATTTGCTTTGACTAATTTATGGTGCACAGATATTTATACGTGCATTACTTGAATTTGTTGAAGATCTTTTATTATATACTCATCTACAAAATATGCATTTTTTTATTTATCACTATAATCCCGTCCAAATAAAAAAACTGCTGCAGCTGTAGTAAAATATCACAAGAAGCGTTTCCCGTTTCCGTACACCTGGCCTAAAACAAGCTTTACGGCAAAACTCGCATACATATGTGTAATAGTGACGAAGGATCAACCATAAACAACGCGTAAAAAATAGTGCGTAATAACTAATTATTAAAGTATATAGTTATGATCATCAACTTCTAACAGTTCAATTGTACTAATTCCGGATCGCTCAGATTACTCAGGTAAATATTATTGTACTATACTATTACGAAAAAAGCTCTTTTCCTGTGAAATATGGCCTTGATTTCTAGTACATACAGTGTTTTAGCTAAAAAAATTCATTTCTAACAATATTTTATAATTACGAATACCATAATATAATTATAGAAAAATCATTTGTTACTAAAAAAAATTAACAAATGCGAACAAAACTATGATTTCATCTCCGCCTGGAGTTTCAAGTTAATAATGTAATTGACATTATTAATTCCATAAACCAACATTTTTAGCGTTTGTAGGTGTATTATAACTATAATTTGGATTATTCAACCTTTTTGATATTAATTATGTTCCCCGTGAATGTTTCGTGTTCAAAAAAAAAATTCCTCTATTTATAATCAACAAAGAAAAAATATATGCTATTTTAGTTAGTTGTCACTTTACATTTGAAAATATTTGAATTTAAAAAAAATAAATTTGCATTACATTTCGCTATACGCAAGTATTCAAATGTCTCCAATTCGATATAAACTATATTCAGCTCTAAGCATACCACTAATCTTACATTATCATTGTTAATATAAATAAAAAAATATATATATATATATATTGCGGAGCACGCGCGCGCGCAACAATTTTAACAATTACCCGCCCGTCAATAGGAGCAAATATGATGTCGTATCAAAAGCCGAAACGCCCGAAAGCAATAAGCGCGCATGTGCAAACGGGTGGGGGGCTTCCTGTCTCTCAGATCGACGGGGTCAGACGAGCAGGAGGCGAGCGAGGAGAGCAGTACGGCTGGTTGCGCTCGGTGCTGCTCTTGAGGAGTACTACGATGAAAATGGCGTGGCAACCGCAAGAGGAAGGACTTCGGCAGATCCTGCAGCTGTTACAGGAGTCGCAAAGCCCCAACACCGAGACTCAGCGTGCCGTCCAGCAAGTATCCTTTTACAATCGACAACAGCCAATTTGTCGCAACAACACAACTCGCACGAATTGCCGTGCACGCAGGCCCGCGTGCGCCATTTTTTCCAATTGATAACCCGTTTACCGAACCTCGTTTCACCCGGGGGCCACGCTGTTCCGCCTCTGTGTGTGCGTGTGTGTGTGTCTGTTTCTGTTTCTGTTTGCTGCGTGTGCGAATGAGATAATTGAGATTTAGAGCGAGAAACTGAGGTGCAAGGCCAAAGATATCTGTTTACTTGAACTCGCAACAACGATTTTTTTCCCGGTGCATGCAACTGTAAATGCGCGCGCGTCTGTGTGAGTCTGTGTATGTGTGTTTATAACGTGTATCCTCCTCTCCTCTCTTCTCTCTTCTTCCTCTCTCGTTTTGGCGTGCTTATCGCGTGTTTCTGCGAGAACGGCTTGTCGTTCGCTTCCTTTCTCTCTCTCCCGCGGCCTGCGGTGTCATAATCTTACACTCTTCGCCAAAATGGAAAACTGCATGTTTTCGCCATTTAGTCACGCGACGTGTTTAGCGTCTCTCTCTCTCTCGATCTCTCTCAAGTTTATTTATAAAAACACGTACACATGCGAAAGTTGTTTTTCCTTAACGCACTCGCCTAAAGAGATTGGAAGAGCTGAACAAATTTCCAGACTTCAACAACTACCTGATTTTTGTTCTAACAAAACTCACCTCAGAAGGTAATGATGCCACTGCTGGTATGTCAATATTTTCATGAGACCTGTACAATTGTGCAGTGACATTGAATATCATCATTGATTTGTATTTCAGACGAGCCAACAAGGTCCCTAAGTGGTTTGATATTGAAAAACAACGTCAAGAGTCACTTCCACAAATTCCATCCCGAGGTTACAGAATTCATCAAGCAGGAATGCCTGTCTGCTGTGGGAGATCCGTCGGCGCTAATCAGAGCAACCGTGGGAATCCTGATCACAACTATTACATCAAAAGGTGAGTGAAATCATATAAAGCTTGTACTAATTTTTTACTTTGAGCATTTACTAATATTAGCTGTCTTTGCAGGTGATTTGTCAACTTGGCCAGAATTGCTTCCAGCACTTTGTCAAATGTTAGATTCACAAGATTACAATGTTTGTGAAGGAGCATTTGGTGCCTTGCAAAAGATCTGCGAGGACTCGGCTGAACAACTTGAATCTGATACTGTTAGTCGTCCACTCAATGTTTTGATTCCAAAATTCCTGCAGTTTTTCAGACACACATCTCCTAAAATCAGATCACATGCTATTGCCTGTGTTAATCAGTTCATAATCAACCGTGCAGAGGCACTCATGTTGCATATGGATGCATTTCTGGAAAATCTTTTCTACTTGACTTCTGATGACAATCCTGAAGTCAGAAAAAATGTTTGCAGGTTTGTACAGTTCTAAAAAGCTATTCATATCTAAATTTCTTTTAAATTAAATGAAAAACTCAAATATTCATTATACTGTTTTTATGTTACAGAGCTTTGGTTATGCTGTTAGAAGTCAGGATGGATAGATTGATTTGTCACATGCATGACATCATTGAATACATGCTGATAAGAACTCAAGATCCGGATGATGCAGTGGCTCTAGAGGCTTGTGAATTCTGGTTGTCGTTGGCAGAACAGCCTTTGTGCAGAGAAGTTCTTGCGCCGCATTTACCCAGACTAGTTCCAGTGCTTGTGAAAGGCATGAAGCATTCTGAGCTTGATATCATACTTCTCAAAGGAGACGTTGAGGAAGATGAGATGATACCCGACAGAGAAGAGGACATTAGACCAAGATTTCATAAATCCAAAACACATCACCAAAATCACGCAGGAATGAAGCAGCATATGGATGAGAATGGAAGCTATGACGACAAGGACTGCGATGAAGATGGAGGTGATGATGACTCTTCTCTCAGTGACTGGAATTTGAGAAAGTGCTCTGCAGCTGCGCTGGATGTCTTGGCTGGAGTGTTCAAAGAAGATATCCTACCTGTCTTGGTACCCATTCTCAAAGAAACGCTTTTCCATGAGAATTGGGAAATCAAAGAGTCTGGTATTCTTGCACTTGGTGCCATTGCAGAAGGTATTGATTTTTCTACAATTAAACTTGAGATTCACTATTTTCATTGGAAAGTACCTAATTATACTTTATTTATTTGCAGGTTGCATGTCTGGTATGATTCCACATTTACCGGAGCTCATTCCATACCTGATTAGTTGTCTGAGTGATAAAAAAGCATTGGTACGCTCTATAACTTGTTGGACATTAAGTCGCTATGCTCACTGGGTTTGCGCTCAACCGCACGACACTTACCTGAAGCCGTTAATGACTGAACTTCTGAAACGAATACTTGATGGCAATAAACGTGTTCAAGAAGCTGCATGCTCCGCATTTGCAACTCTAGAAGAAGAGGCGTGCACAGAATTAGTTCCTTATCTTGGATTCATTTTAGAAACTCTCGTATTTGCTTTTGGTAAGTAAACATTTCTGTTTAATTTACTATTAGTTGAATCAATTGCCATGTCACTAATACTTTTTCGGTTCCATTACAGGTAAATACCAGCATAAAAATTTGCTCATTTTGTATGATGCAATTGGCACATTAGCCGATTCAGTTGGACGTCATTTAAATAAGCCTGACTATATTAACCTGTTGATGCCACCTTTAATTAACAAGTGGAATGTACTGAAAGACGAAGATAAAGATCTGTTTCCACTTTTAGAATGCTTATCATCTGTAGCAACTGCCCTTCAGTCTGGATTTTTGCCATATTGTGAACCAGTTTATAGGTAAGAATAACTTGAAAGAAAAATAAATTTTTTTAAGCAACCAATCATGCTCTTATTAACATCAAATTCTTACTTGCAGGAGATGTGTATCCTTAGTAGAGCAAACATTAAACAGGCATATGGCCTATACTCAAAATCCAGAGCAGTTTGAAGCTCCAGATAAAGACTTTATGATTGTAGCATTAGATCTTCTTAGTGGACTAGCAGAAGGTTTGAATGGACATATGGAGAGCCTGGTAGTCAATAGTAACGTGATGCAACTACTGTATCAGTGCATGCAAGATCACATGCCCGAAGTCAGACAGAGTAGCTTTGCGCTCTTGGGAGATTTGACAAAAGCTTGTTTCCAACATGTACTTCCCTGCATACGTAAGTTACAAAAACTTGAATGACATTGTTCACCAAAGTTTTTAGTTGACTGTAATTTAATCGATAAAAATTATTTGTTTCAGCGGAATTTATGCCGATTCTCAGTCAAAATTTGAATCCAGAGTACATTTCAGTTTGTAACAACGCAACTTGGGCAATTGGAGAAATTTCCATCAAACTTGGTGAGTTTCATGTTTATCAAAAAAACTAGTGTAGAGTTATCGTTTTCAAGATTCCAATTCTTTACTGCTATATGTTTTCAGGACCTGAAACAAGTACATACATCCCATTGATCTTGAACCAACTGATTGACATCATCAATAGACCAAACACACCAAAGACACTTCTGGAAAATACCGGTTAGTAATTTTTCAATTTTATTATTACGATAACTTTAATTTCAATTCAGTTGGTATTGATTTAATTTCCAACAAATATAATTTAATTATACTCAAAACTATTTATTTCACTTCAAGTTCAAGGTTTAATATAAGTTTTAATGATTTCATAACAATTCAGATGACAACCCATTCTAGGTTTCAAAAATGACTAAGACAGTTAATTTAAAATTATACTTTACTTAATTTCTACTTAATTTTATTACCAAAAATATAAAAAAAATCAGCAGACCACAAGTCGGCGTTTGTCGTTAGTAAAATTGTCTGCACGATATGAACGTAAAACATCACCTGTATATTCATGGTGTACTTAGTGGTGTGCGATCGCCTGATGGCTGAACATGTTTTTTAGCATACCTGACATCCAAATACAGAATTGAACAGATAAACCAATGTAGTAACACTTAACTTTGATTTCCGTAAGAACGATTTAGTTCAAGTATCATTATTATTATTATGATTATGATTTGTAAAACATCTCACGCGAGCACATTTGAGCCATTTTTGTAAATATAAAGAAAGGAAAAGAAAGTTGTCTACACAGCTGCTCAAAAGTACTCCAAGCTCATTTATCATAATTGTTTTGTAAATCATGGGCTCGCACGCTGCTATAGCAAATTTTATTTATGGTTTTCAGCAGCTACAGTAAACCGCACGGTATTGCCTATGTTCTAACTGTTGGTATTATTATCTCTCATATGTTCTCTCTCTCTTTCTCTCACACCTGTGTTTTAACATTGTGTATCTTGACTGTTGATATTAATTGATTATGGTTAATTGATTACATTGCGTATAATTTAATTGACAGTTTTTTAATTATTATAAGCAGCATAATTATATTCGCCTAAGTTCACTGTTGGTTCGCTATCAGTTTGTCTTTATTGTTTGTGTTTCCGGTCACTTCACTACACTTCACTTGCCTACTATACCGAAAAATGAAACGATACCGTAGCCATTACGATCGGTCGCCTAGGTTATGTGTGTCCCCACGACGTCGCTCCCATGTTACAGCAGTTTGTCCGACAGTGGTGTGTAACATTTTTTTATTATTATTATTATTATTATTATCATTATCTTCTATTATTCTATTGATTATAATTCGTTTATTTACATTTATCAGCACCATTTATCAATTCAAATTATAATTAAGTTATTATATATCTACACCTTTATTCATTCGGGGATCTTTGGAAATTCATTTAAGTTCTTTGCATCCTTTATTTAGTTTCATTACTGTCATTTGAATTTTCAAAGCTCTGCAAACTTGATTTCTCTAAGTTTTAACGTTTATTTGACAATCAACGTATATCTGTGACAACGTAAGTATGACAGGGTTTTAATAACGTGAATGTCAATTGTCAGTCAAGCGTGTTAGGTAGGTTTACATTTGTTGTTTTTTCAAGCAAGGCAAGCATAATCAAAGAATGTCCTCTTCTTTTTTTTTTTGGAAAATGATTTCATTTCTGTTGAATGTCGTAGTAATTATATTATTATTGCAAAGTTTTTTTTGGCTATTGTAATCTTGTTGTTTGGCACTTGAGTGCAAAAATAACTAAATGTAAATCCGACCTTCAAGTTCAAACTGCAGTGCATAAATATATATCAAATAAAAACTTTTTTTCTTTATACTTCGAGCACTTTTTTCATAGTCTCATGATAAAATTGCATTTGTTAACGAATGAACTCTAAAACATATCATCCTGTTACGAATTTGATGGATCAAATTTTAATGTACGATTGTGCATTAACAGGTGTAGTTCGTTGAGGAACATTCGCGACAACGAAGAGAAAGACTCAGCCTTCCGTGGCATGTGTCAAATGATTGCTGTAAATCCGGGCGGAGTCGTACAAGATTTCATCTTCTTCTGCGATGCTGTTGCATCTTGGGTGACACCCCGTGACGATCTTAAAGACATGTTTCATAAGGTAAATTTTACAATAAATTTGCAATAATTAGATAATTTTACGTTGAGATTTAACGTGCTATTTGAATTTTAGATCTTACATGGCTTCAAAAATCAAGTCGGAGCAGAGAACTGGAGGCGCTTTTCCGATCAATTCCCGCCACAGCTCAGCGAGCGACTTCAACATATGTACGGCGTCTGAACGACCCCGCCTACAAATGGTACGTGCAAAATCAGCGTAATTGGTGGCTATTTTTTTTTTTTTATTTTCATCGAGTAGATATGTAAGTAACATTAAGCAAATTTCTTTCAGAAGGCCAATCCGAGGCCAAACGGGGTTGGGCGGGGATTAAAAAAGTGGGTGATCAGGGTGGGTGGGTGAAACCACGGCCTCTTCTCATCAAACATCGTCGTCGTTATCGAGTCATGGTCACCGTGCCGGCGCCTTTACTTGTCGTCGGGCCCTCACCTGGGGACTAAGGAACAAAATAATAAATCAAGAAAAACTTCAAATCAGCGCGTGCGCCGTACACGTCTGTACCGAGCGATAATTAGGCAATCGACAAGACAGAGCAACGTGTAGCAAAGGGGTATAAAAAAAAACAAATCAATTATAGCGAGAAAAGCGTGAAGCTCTAATAACGCGTCCAGAGCTCACAATAGAGACGAATAATAAAGCAGAAACGACACAAGAATCAATTATTTCAAATTGTAAAACGCGTAATGGCCGAGAAGAAAATTGGGTGGGTAGGGAGGGACGGGAGGGAGGGTGGGAAGGGTGGGCTTTTTCTTTATCGCTTACGAGCGTAAAAAAATGATAACTAAGGTATCTTTATTGACACAACTTGCGCGAGAACAACAATCTTTTTGATGGATACCTTCGGTGCGGATGTGCAACTGAATTTAAATATACGTTTTTTTAATTAATACGATATTTTTTCTTTGATAAATGGCTTTATGTTTGTAGTAGTAATATTTTTATCAGCTCCGATGCTGCTTAACTATTTTTTATTTTAGAAAAACTATAACCACTCTATTGCGGAGTCGGAAAAAAATTTCAAGAACGGACCGTCAATGCTAGTTTATTTTTATTACTGCAGGCAATAGAGTAATTCTTTATCTTTACGTCATATGATAAAAAAAATTATTTATCATGAGTTGTTATGATAAAATACTTTTCAAATTAAAAGAACGTATATCTTAAATGACGGTTCAAAAGTATTCCCACAATTATTATAATAGCTATCGAAACCACTCGAATTAGAACTGAAACACTGTCAAGTGTTTAAACCCTCATTGTAATGGACAAAAAAGAAAAACAAAAAAAAAATTAAAAAAAAAAGTAAAACAAGTTTGAGAATCGTAAAGAAAAGCGACGGAAAGTATTGCTGGCACCCAAAATATTAGCCTAGCTGCGGTACCCCGAAGTAAGCTTCGTTAGCTCGCTAGTACGCATAGATCTCACGTTATGAAGCTCACACAATGCTGCAACAAGATCTTTATTGAATTTGCTAAATTGAAAATTAACCGAGAAATTGTTTTTTTTTTCGCGTTGGAACTTGAGGAACTACCATAGTGTCTCCGAGATTAAGAAAACAAGAGCATAATTGCATTTTGTATAATTGAAAGGAAGTAACAATTTTTTTACCCGTAGAATGTATACTTTTTGTACGTTCAAGTTCAAGAGAAAACGTAAACGCATTAAGTGCCATTCCATTCATTCAACACCGGAAATTTCTATCATCCAACTTATTGTGATACTAGGTTACGTGTGATTCTTTATTATGAACTTACAATGAAATTTATTTGTAATAATCTCCGGAGGTGATGTTTTACAGGAAGACCACTATGCGATTGTTAGTCTTTTTCCTCTCTCTATATACATGTATATTATATTATTTTATTTTTAATTTTTTTTTAAATTCTTTTCTTTATGTCAAAGCAAATTGTATTATTGTAAATATAATTAAAGTTTTAGAACATATTTGTTTGTGAGTAACGAGTTTTTCGCAGTTTATTTCTTTGTTTAAACGGTTGGCTCTAATCAGTTAAGGTGTCAATTTGAGCTATGACGTGAAATCTATGAAACTCGCTAATTTTTTTTTCTAATCGTGTAATAAGAATCTATACTTTGTTCGAGACTTGTAGATCAAAACATCAAGCCAATCAATTGTTATTTCTAACATCTTTAAACGAGTCTCAAGACAGCAGCACATATTACACGCGTGATGTCGTCGCGAAATCGACATTTCAAATTATTGTTGAAGTCGGCAGAAACACAATCGAATACAAGTTGTACGTGACAGAATGCTGATTTCATCGTCTGATACGAGAATATTTGGAAAAGACATTTATTTAAAAAGTTCTATAAACGGAATGAATGCGTTTAATTTTATTCCTCTATCTTACCATTGAATATAAGTGTAACAAAAGTCACTTTTAAGCGCAACGGTTTTTGCGCAAATCACTGGCTGTCGATAAGTCATTGTTGTGAATAAAACTAAAAAGTTGAATTATAAATTAAACTGGCTGGCAGAGATGTCGTAGGCTAAAGAGAGCGAGATGCATTGGTTGAACGGCATTTAGCAATTGCATAAGAAATGTAGTTTACGTTATTATATAGAGTACTTAAAATCAGTTAACTCATTTTTAGTATGAATTTTATTTGCCTACGCATAGTGTCTTTATGTAAAAGTCAGTGCTAATTTTGTTAGAGTTGCGATAAAAATACGATTGTTTTCTAGTAATTAGAACTACGGACGCACATCTAGTGTAATCAATTTTTTGAAGTTTTTATACAGTATGCTCATTTTCCGTTGTTCGCGTACAATACTAAGGACAAGACATCGTGAGATGATACGGTTGACTCGAGGACGATCCCATCTATTGTTCAAATCTTTGGCACTTTCTTATTGCCAAAAATCTTCAATGATTGTTCCCTATTTTTTATAGCCGGCCCTTTCCCAATTCTGCCTGCACCAAATTTTTGTGATATTACTACTTTTTATATTACTTAAGAGCCAGTAAACGTCGCATTAGTAAAGCCACATGTTTTTTATAAATGAAAAAAGAACTCGCCGATAAAGAAACTTACCCACAATATCTTTGTACGCACGGTGTTAACGGTAACTTGTTTATTTTGTTTATCTCTTTAAACGACGACGGATGTTAATTATTGAATGTAAATACGTAAATGTAATTTTATAACATTTCGCACAGATGTCAAATCAATACTGTTGTAATCGCGATTCTGCCATATGTATTATGCGGTATTTAGAATCGTAAATAATGTTACCGAATATTATTGTTCTCTTTTGCATTTTTTTTCTTTCTCAATTAGACAAACGCGCGCGGGTCAGTGACAATCGATTTTTGCATCGATTTTGTATTAAATACTTTTCATATAGTTCCTAAGCCCGACTTGTAAAGAAAAACCCCACAAACTCTTGGTGTTTTTTCGTTTAATCGTTGTTTATGCTATTGATTAATGTAATATTTCACTTGGAGACTTTCTCTCAGGTTGCCATTGAATTTTTTACTGCAAAAATGTTTAGATAAAAGAAAACAAATTCTCGATATTTTTTCATACTTGTCGAGTGTAAATACATATGATGGACATTTTTCATTGCATTTCCATCGAAGGAAAACAAACTTGTTCATTCCACCGGGGAATGATTATCTATTGCAAAAGTCAAACATGTGGCTTTCTGTCGATGCGAGGCAGGCTCGTATGTAAAACTCAGTCAAAGATAAATGCAAATTCCGTGAGGTGAAACGTGAAAATATTGTAAAATTCTCTACTTATACATAATAAATATTGAATATTGAGAATATTACGGTTCGGGATATAATCGCGTACGTGAGATTGATTATTTAGTCGGGGGGCGTGTGGTAAAATAAAATTTTTCGAGAGTTATTATTTTTTTTTGTAATATTCCGTGAGCGCGAGAGTAAATGTTCGATTAAGGGGGAGACGTGTGTTCATTGCAATATTATATGAAATTTCATTCGTGGGGAATTTCGCGGATAGTAAAAGAGAATCTAAAAGAAAAACGTACCAATAGAGTGCATAATCGATTAAAACGACCGGCACACGAGTAAATATATTGTTGTATTTTTATTATTGTTGTTGTTGCATGAGACTAGTGTAATAGACTGAGCCATTCAAATGGTTAAATAACTATTAACATAATATTTCTTAATGCTATATTATTGTAATTATTATATATGGTGTGTATTATCTTAATGGTAACTTTCGTGCAGGCAGTTTTGGGACACGAGATTTCTCGCTTTTTGAAGACTAAGAAAAAAAACAAATCGTATTTCTGTGATTTAAGTTAAAGTCATTTTTTTTCTAAATATTTTTTACTTCCTGTTTATCATGACATATAGCGTAGATTAAGGACTTAGTAGAAAAATACATGAGTTTTTGTTTTTCTTTTTATATATATATATTATATATGTATAATCTATCGCATAAACTGTGAAAGGAGTTTTTGAAGGGCGAGAAATTAAGGGCCGTTCCTTGTACCTGACGTCTCCCATCCCTAAAGTCTTGAGAGCATCGTTTCCTCGGCGTTGTCGTTGTCTTCTATTTTTGTCTCGCCAACTTTAGCTGCGATTATCTCTGCCCAGCTGAAGCAGTCGATCTTAGGTCAAGGTTATTGAGTTCTTTCTTTACTTTTCTTCGAGCACCTCTTCGAATTGTTAGTTAAAATGCAATCGCGATCTCGATGTCAATTTTTCGGAAGAAGGCAAACAAGCACGCGACGATTGATCGAAGTGTCGAGAGGAAAAGCGAAGTGTGGAGTTTGTATTGTCAAACCCTCTAGGTAATTGGTAAATTCAATTGATCGTTCATTATTTCTTTAATTATTTTCCTTCGTGTCCATTGATAAGACGCGAACTTCGTCAAGCTTTTGAAAGTAACGTTAGTTCTTTTTCTTTTAAATGCATAAGATTTGTAAAGTCGTAGTTGAAATTATAAATGATAAACTAAAAGTCATGAAACGTTCATGTTTTTTTTTGGAAAAAAAGTGCGACCTTAATGATACAACAAAATCGATTCTTTTGCGTCTACAGGTATTGTTTACGCGAACGGAATGAGTATTATGGATACAAAGTAAATGCATAGGTTTTCACATGAAGCCGGTATTTGTAAAATTGTGCCAGTTTTAAATTAAAAAGATATTTTTCAGAAGAACACTAAAAACGAGAAAATATTTTTGTCAGGAGCAATTCATTTAGAATTTCATAATGTTTATTTAATGCAACGAAACTTTCATTTCTACAAAATAAAAAAATCCATTCTTTACAGTATATTGTGTTATTTTTATTTACAAACACCTTTTATCCCGTTCCTATGCAAAATCCTATAATACTATCTAGAACATTATATAAATAAGATAAATTGAATTTTTTTAAATTTAAGGATATAATTGATTGACACTATAATTCATAGAAATATAAATTACAATATTTTCGTTGTAATACTATTAAAGAAACCTAATCATTATTTATTGTAACTAAAGATATCTAATGGCCGAACCTTGTTACTGACAACTTGGAATTGAAGCAACGCAGTCTGGGATTAAATTTCTACGCAAACATATCGTTTTACTGAAATTATTACAAGCCACCGCATAGCGTATTGAGGAATGTAATTGATTAGAAATAAATGAGATAAAGTTATCTAGATTTTGTAGCTCAATGGAAGCTTGCTACTGCTAGACACAATTAAAATTTATCTAAGATATTGTCCATTAATTGCCTGAACTGATTTTAAAAATAACGCATATTCAAACCTTTATAAAACTCCAATATATGAAGTGATAACAGTGCACTGCCTAATCACTTGATATGAAGAACCTTGTTTTTATTTCCGGCCTGTTGGCCGCCGTGCAAGGTAAGATTCGATCATAATTTATTTCCATTCTATTTCCTGATATTTACCTTCTCCGTCAAATTAAAATATATTATATTTCAATGATTAATTATTATTAGTCCGGTCGATCGACAATAATAAACCAAGAGTTGTAAATGGAGAAGATGCCAAATTGGGTGAAATACCTTATCAGGTTTTGATAAAATTCTTTTCAAAGTTTTACAACATCCTGCAGGATACTTATAAGAACCTACATACATGATAGATTCCTAACTGCCCTTCTACAAGATTCCATCCGTGGTCGTCCCATACTCCGGAAAAATCTTTGAAAACCTGTCTATCGCGACCCACACCTCAGGCGCATTCATTGCTTAATTAAGTGTATGTCAATTTGTTTCCGTCTTTCCGAAGACTCCCTGGAAGATCCATTTCTAAGAAATTGCGAATAATTATTTTGCTACAATTCTATAACCACTTATACACAGTTTTTCATAATGAAATTATAAAAAATCTATATAACACGTGTCATATCTTGACGGGATTGATTTATTAAATAAATATTAGTGTACTTACTTATATCTCATTAAAATCTTTCTGGAAGATGCTTTTCGAAAAAAAAATGGCGATAAAATCCATAGTGGATGTTATATAGTGAAACGAGGGCCCTATGCGTAAAGTAAAACGTTTCGCTTTTGCGATTTTTACTGCATGTTACGGATGGAAACGCGAGTTAAAAAACAGAATTTAATTCACGCGATAGAATAGAATTGAAATTGAAATCGATGCGAGAAAGCCAAAGTGTCCTCAAGCGAAAATTTGAAAATCCGCGCGAAAACAGGCCCGCGTAGGCCACGCCCACGGCCCTTAAAGAAGGGATAGCTCGCGGGAAAGGGAAAATTCGGCGCGGCACTCTTTCTTTCGAGTAACGGCGGCGGTGCGAAGCGGAAGCAACGGAAGAATTCAGCGAATTTTTACAAGGTTAGTCGTTTGCCATTAATCGACGCGTATCGCGAAATTTTTAGATTTGAATTGCGATGTCGGCGTAGATGGCACGAGTCTGTCCGAAATAGCCTGACGAGTCCGTCGGACAGACCCAGGACGAAACGCACGATTTTAGATGTAAGTCGGGGCGTTTTCGAATTTTTGGCGAAACTGTATAAATTTAATTCCTGCTCCACGGCCTGACAAAAACACTGCAGATAAGGTTATCTATATTTTTAAGTTTGATGTTGAGTGCAATAGATTCCATCAGTGTTTATCATTTAATCATCAGAGTTGATTTTAAAAATAAAGTATAAGAAAAACTATATAAACTTCTGATTTGCGACGTGATAGTTGTATGCCGTTATCGCTAAACATGAAGAATATCATTCTCATTGTCGGTGGTCTATTGTCCATTGTGCAAGGTAAGATTTAATTATAATTTCGATTCCATTCTACGTTAGAACGTTCAAAATTCTTGTAAAACAAAAAAATAATATTCAATGAATATTTATTCTTAGGCAAAACAATCAATACAAAGCATATTGCTTTTAATCCGAGAATCGTAAATGGGGAAGATGTTAAATTGGGTGAAAGACCTTATCAGGTATATTTATAGACATTATTTACAGCATTATTCCAGTACAGAAATTAAATATTATCATTTTTATAAATATTAAATATGAATAGGTGTCCTTGCAACAATATGGAAAACACTTTTGCGGTGGCTCAATTCTAAGCGAATATTGGGTTGCTACTGCCGCTCACTGTGTTAAAGGGTACAAAAATTGTTTATTAAACTATAATATATCATGGTATTCCGATATATGCAAATTTCTTTCTTCAGGATTCCAGCTGATGCTGTTAGTGTCATCGTTGGGACAATCAGCCTAAAAGAGCTTTACAGTTCTCACAAAGCTGCACAAATAATTATTCACAAAAATTATGAAGAACGTGATTCTTGCGTTAATGATATTGCTTTAATAAAGGTAAAGACAAATTAGCTTTAGTAGTTGAGAAAATCAAACTCGAAAAAATTATTCTCAACTGATCTTTAGGTAGCGAACCCTTTCAAATTTTCATCGAGAATAAAGCCAGTGATTCTTCCGGAACCTCACGTGACGATCAAAACAAACAGTTCTGTTATTGTTTCAGGATGGGGACGCCTTAGTTTTCAGGTAAATTATAAAAATAAAGACTAGATCCAGTTAAAAGTAAGAAATAGTTGATCGAAAAGTATCACACGTACGGTCAAATGAATTTTTTCAGGGCACGTTACCTGACATAATGCAAAAAACCACTCTTTATATTGTTGATCCGAAAGTTTGTGCTGCTGCTATTATGGAAGAAAGAAGGTATAACATTTACCCAACTCACGTTTGCGCTAATGACCCATCTACTGCGAGAGGAGATTGTAATGTGAGTGGTTGTTTCATATATTTGAGTTTTGAAAGTTTAGAAACAATAATTTTTATCGATTATCTTTTTCAGGGTGACTCCGGTGGTCCTTTGACTCACAATGGCGTACTCACGGGTATAGTATCGTGGTCGATGAAAAAAGAGGGCTGCGGAAGTCCACGCTATCCTAATGTCTATACTCGTGTATCGGAATACGTTGACTGGATCCATAACAATATGAAATCAATGAATAATTAGGTGAATAAATAAACATTTTTTTTTATCCAAGAATGACACAACTGAAGTATTAAAAAACACGAAATCATTTGAAACTCATTATTACGGTTATTTTTCATGAGAGGCCCTTTATCCCCTCCTACCCTATCTTAAGTACGTTAATGTTCAACAACATATTTATATTTTGACATAAAAGTAAACTATATGATGTCGAAAAGCTCGTGCTACTTGAGCTTCTCAATTTCAGCTTTTTCAGAAATTTATTACTGTGTAGATATGCATAAATGAAAATTGAAATTGTTTATAAATATGAGATCTCAAACAGCAGTCCTAATTTCTACATTTAACTTTAACAAAAAAATACAACAAAAAGATATTTGTTCATGAAAAATAGTTAATTCCATGTAATTATTGTGTATAAAAATTGAAGAAAGCTAATCAACGAATAATAAATAATTGCTCACGTTCAGAGTCAAGCCATACAAGTGTTGATCATGAAATCAAATTTTCTCGCAGATATCATTCAACTGAAGGGTAATTCTTGGCTATTTCAATCACTCTGAAACATTGATATCTTCGATTTTTTTCAAACTTCGCACACTTGTTACTTATGCAGAGGTCAACATGTGTGCACAGTTTGAGATCAAAATGTTGATTATCAGCTGAGTTATC